>JASXTE010000009.1:34037500-34562500 GCA_030280995.1 Hemileia vastatrix | reverse complement strand
ACGCTCTGAACACAGATGGGTACGAAGAAATCAACAATACCTTGGTATATTTTTTAAAAGCGACACCATATTCACCCTTTTTTAAAGCCGAAGTTGCAATATCTTTGAGCTTTTTGGCAATAATAGTACATCGGTCCACATACTCAATTTTTTCTTCATCCTATATAGAAATACAATGAATTCAAATTTAGTCTAAACCCATATATGTATACATATATGCGTGTGTATACTACAATTAAAAGATGATAATTATGTATCGGATATTGGAATTAAATCTGAGAAAGGAAATTCAAGAACAGATGGCACTCACATCACTGGGACGCTCTTCCCATTCATCACCCCATTGGTCGGTTGTTCGTTCGATGACCTGATTAGCATCCAGCTGGCCACAATTTTCAATGACAATCCTTTCCGTAGGTGCATCACCTTTAACATGAGCGTCCTCAATAAACCTAACGACTGACCGGCCAGCGATGACACGACCAAAGACGACATGTTTACCATCGAGATGAGGGGTGGGGACGGTGGTGATAAAGAATTGTGAGCCGTTGGTATTGGGTCCAGCATTAGCCATGGAGAGGAGGAATGGTATTTTGTGTTTGAAGTAAAAGCTATGGAGAATAAGGATGTGAAATGTAAGTGAGAGATAAATAGACGTGAAGCAAAGTGAAGAGATCGAGTCACTTTTCATCCTCGAATTTTTCACCATAAATGGATTCACCGCCTGTTCCATTGTTCATGGTGAAGTCACCACCCTGGGATGAAGACAAGATTGAAGGAAAGAGATAAAAAAGGATGAGCCTGATGGTCAGAAGAGAAAAAGAGTGTGTGTAGATGAGAGGGGGGACGGACTTGGATCATGAAGTTTTTGATGACTCGATGAAAAGGAGAATGTTTATACGAAAGAGGTCTTTTCGAGACGGGACTGATTCCAGCTTCACCGGTAGCAAGAGTGAGGAAGTTTTTAGCCGTCTTAGGGACGACATCATCGAAGAGCTCCATGATGATGCGGCCGACTTGATTTTCGTTGATGGAGATGTCGAAGAAGACTCTTGGCCGGATATGGCCGGGTTTAGGTTTAGTGTAAGTAGGAGCATCGGGATCGGTGTTGACTTCGGAGGCAGGAGAGAGATGTTGAGAGTCTTGAGAGTGTTGAGAAGAAGGGGAAGACATGATGGAGAGAAAAAGAAAAGAAAAGAAAAGAAAAGAAAAGAAAAGAAAAGAAAAGAATGGATAAAAGTGATATTGCATATGCATAAACCGATCTCTGTCTTTTGTCCTGCGCGCGTCTTTCCAGTCTGCATGTCCGCTCCCTCTCATCCACCACCATCTCCCTCTTCTTCTTCTTCTTCTTCTTCTTCTTCTTCTTCTCATCCAACTCATCTCGATATCTCAAATCCTCTTCTGGCACAGGCATCAAAGGCTGCCCATATCATTGCTGAAAAGTTCCACAAAGATCTTGCTTATGACTTCCTACATGCTATCCTCTTCCTTCCTTCTGCCTTTGACTGTCCTCTCATCCTTCCTATCGACTCTTCTCTTCCTCTCCCCCATATCGCTATCCCTATTGCTGCTCTCATT
Organism: Hemileia vastatrix; assembly: GCA_030280995.1. Classification (NCBI taxonomy): domain Eukaryota; kingdom Fungi; phylum Basidiomycota; class Pucciniomycetes; order Pucciniales; family Zaghouaniaceae; genus Hemileia; species Hemileia vastatrix. The sequence goes on along the minus strand of JASXTE010000009.1, from coordinate 34,560,919 downwards.
CGCTTCGTCATCAGAAACTCTGACTCTTTCATCTTGTCTTGGTCCGATTCTCTCGATATCGACGCTTCCTCTTCTCCTCAATCTCATCTCCCTCCTCTCTTGTCTTCAACCGTTCATGAAGTCCTCTTCTTGGTTAAAACTATCACTGCTCTCATCAACCCCCCTTCTCCACCACATCATCAACAAAAAACAAGCTCCCTTCCTCAACGCCGTCTGACTGGTCGTCTGGGTCAGGCGCCACAAACTGCCCACATCATTTCTCAGCAAGAACGTTCTCTTGCTTGGAAGCTGATCCATCGGCTTCTCATATGGATCCAATCCATCGTGGCTCATCATTTGTATTCATCTCATCCTGACTTTCATCATTCCCCTCTCTATTCTTGTCTCGCTAAACTCCTCATCAAAATCGACAAGTCTCTTCAAGCGACTTTTCAATCTCAAACCATTACTCAGCCCAGTCAATTGATTCATGATTTCGATGCTTGGCGTAGTCGTTTGGCCTGTCTCGCTCAATTTCAAATCAAATTTCCTGTCCGAACAGGAAAACAAATGGTTGGAGATCGGCTATTTCATAGAGAACAAGAAGCGATCAATACTTTTTTGGCTTCGAGTGAAGCTCAAAAGTTACTCAAAGTCCGAACCTTGACCCAAGGTTTGCTCTCTGTTTGATTTCCTTCATCTCACTTGGTTCCCTTTTCTTTTGGGGCTTGCTCAAGTTCAAGTGTTTTTGCTTTCTTTCTGATTTGCTCTATAGGCCGTCTTGTTAGATCACCACCCAACAGACCAGGTAGAAAGTCAACTCTCAACGAATCCTCTCTTCGAATGACTAAATCACTTTTTTGCAATGGTGGCTCTCGATCATTGAAACCACCAGCTGATTCTGCTGCTAAATCTTGCAAACCCTCCGCCAAATCAATCACTATACCTCCCCCTCAATCCGCACCACCTATCAACCTTGATTCATCCCAAAATGTTGGCTTGAAAAGTGGTGTCCTCCCTTTACAAAAATCTCCTCCACCTACCTCGATCACTCCAACAGGGTTATCTATACGTTCCAAATTACCATCGACTCATCGATCTGATTCTAAAGCCTCGTCTCCTGATATTCAAGAAGATGATGGCCAACCTGAAACTAAGCGTCTTAAATCGTCACGAACTTGTAATCCGGCGGCATGGGTTATCGTACCGAAAATGCCACCTGGTCCTCGTCGTCATGAGAGTAGTAGTACGAGTAGCATAAGGTCTTTGAGACGGTGCCATCGATCATCTTCCCTTAATACCAATCCTGATTATCAAGATACGATTACATGATGTTTTTATTTATTTATTTTGAACCATTTTTGTACAGTTGATTGTGAGGGTTTTAATAATATACATGATGTTTTTTTTTTTTTTCTTTTTGCGTGCGTGCGTGCTCGTTCATCTTATTTATATTTATCCATATATCGATATATAGATAGGCATATATATCTTCAAAAAAAAAAAAAAAGTCAACCATCAGAAATTGGTTCTTTTTTTTACTAAATTAAATTTATTTTATTTATTGTTCCTGATGGTGATGATGATTGTTGTATTGTGTGCTTTTTTAAAAAACAAAATGTTTATTTTTTGTTTGGTTTGGTTTGGTGATATAAATATTGATTTATATTGATTGTTTGGGTTTATAATATCTTGATGGACAGGTGTGTGCGTGTGGTGGACTTTAAAGTGATTGTGAAAATGAAGATAAAGATGGTGTGATGTGATGTATTATGGACTTACATATATAAGCCATTTCAGATGTGCATCAATGCCTATGTATATATGCGTGTGTGATTTATTGAACATGGTTTACCGTTCTTGCTGCCCTATCTGTCTGCTACCACCAAATAAATAAATAAGTAAAAATAAAATAATTAATGAATATAATAAAGTTATTTATTAACTTGGTAAGTTGGTAACTCACGCGACGTGCAAAGCTGTGGGGTATGCATGTGCTGCGACATCCTGTTTATATTACATTTGAATTAAATCGGATGTCGCAGCACATGCATACCCCACAGCTTTGCACGTCGTGTCATGCAGAAGAGGTAGATGAACTTGAAAAGATTTATAAAGTGTTAGAGCTCTAAGAATGATATATATATATGTGTGTGTTAAAGTTGTAAGTCTTGTAGTTCTCTCAGTTATGAACAACTTACATTTATGTAGTTATTTTATAGAGTAACTGATTACCTTAAAAAACTATATATCATCTTAGTGATGACTTCATGAATAGGGGGGTATCAAAGCTAGAAATTTGTAATTATTTATATTTTCTCAAAGACCCTAAAACAAACATATTCAACATGTCTGTCAGGTTCTAAATTGCCTTTGAGAACATGATCTCTACTCCAAGCACACTTAATGTGAATCCCACCTAAAAGCAGATGACTTATTAGGCTTTACATTGTCCACTGATGGACTAGTCATTGATAATATAAAAGTCCAAAAAGTATTGGATTGGCCAGAGCCAAAAACTCTAAAACCCTTACAAGGATCTCTAGGTTTCACAAATTTTTATAGAAGATTTATTAAAGATTACTCTAAAACGATTAAAAATCATACTTCTCTTCTTAAGAGAGATATTCCTTTTGTTTTTAATGATACAGCATGAAAGGAATTTGAAGTATTGAAACTGCATTCACTACAGCTCCAATTCTTCAACACTTTGATCCTACTGCTTTGACAAACGTTGAGACAGAAGCTAGCAATTATTCTATAGCAGAGCTCATATCCCAACTCAATACTGAAACAAATTCTTTTCACCCTGTTGCTTTTGAGTCACACAAACTCATTGCACCAGAATTAAACTAAAAAATTCATGATAAGGAATTATTATCTATTGTTCATTGTCTTAAAAAAATGGTGTTCTTTTCTTCTTCTCAGTCTTAGTAGTTCTTTCCAAATCCTAACTAAACACAATTCTTTGAAATGCTTCATGTCTTCCAAATTACTAACTAGAAATCAGGCTAGGTGGGCTGAATTCTTAGCTGAATTTAGTTTTACTATTACCTACCACCCAGGTAAAAGTTGTGCAGTTCCTGATATTTTTTCACATTGAGACAACATTTAGCCACAGCAGGGGGAGAAAATTTTCAGACAAAAATCCAGCAAATGTAAAACTAATCTTCAATGAAAAAAGGTTAACAACTCATCATCTTAATGCAATGTCAATTCAATCAATTCATAATCCAGTATCCAACATCCTAGAAACTCAGTCAAAGAACAATTATTGTTTAGGTTTAAAGAATAAAATACTCTCAAAGCAAGGGGACAAGAGATTTAGCATAGATTCAGGTCTATTAGTCTTTGGAGGTAGAGTAGTCAAACCCAACAATAAGGATATTAAATTATGGATTTTCAACAGTCAACATGACTCACCATTAGCTGGTCATTTTGGGGTTGATACAAACTACTAGTTAACAGCAAGGGATTTCTTCTGGCCAGGTATGACCAGAGAAATCAAGGCCTATTATATAAAAGCTTGTTACAAATGCAATAGAAAGAAGGTACCTCAACACAGGAAGTATGGGTTGCTTCAACCATTCCGATTCCCTCTAAAACTTCAGACTCAATTTCAATGGATTTCATTTCTAAATTACCCCCATCAGATAATTTTGATGCTATATTAGTCATAATTGATAGATTCTCTAAAATGTCTATTTTTATTAAAACTAGTACTACTTCTAAAGCCAAAGATTTAGCTAATTTATTTCTGTAATATTTATTTTGTAAACATGGATTACCTTATGATATTATTTATAATAGAGTTTCTCTGTTTGTCTCTACTTTTGGGACTCGAATTTGTCAGCAATTCAATATTACAAGGAATCTTTCAACCACCTATCATCCTGAAACAGAAGGGAAAACAGAAAGAGTCAATCAAATACTTAAAATATATTTTCAAATGTATGTCAATTATCATCAAGACAATTGGACTGCATGGTTACCATTGGCCAAATTTGCCTACAAGATCTTGACACATTCTTTGACAAAGCAATCTCTCTTTAAAACAATCTATGGATGACATCCTCAATTCAATCCATTTCATGTAGGAATAAATCATCCTTCTCAACATTATATTTGAACCATCTCATGACTTCAAGGAAAAATTCAATCCAACCTCAAAGCAGAAAACCAAAGATACATGGAAGAGGCTAACTATCATTGACAATCTGCTCTACTTTTTAAACCAGATGAAAAAGTATGGCACAAAACTCTAAAAATATTCAAACAACTTGAACATCAAATAAACTATCTGTCAGTGTATCTAGTATATAAGTATGATTTAATAGTATTTATTAATGGTCCTACTACTTATTGATAAATGATTTAGTTATTAAACCTCAGGGGAAGACTAATAAAGTAGTTATACTCAAATAAAACTCACAATACTTGGATTAAAATGTGTGCTAGTGGTGGAAAATAGATAAATAGAATATAGTTATAGCTTATATAATGATAATATCAATTTATAAAGGCTTTATAATATATTTCTAAATGATAATAATTGTGTTTAAATGTTTAATTGAATTTTAGTAAGTAAGTGATGTCTAATAACTGTCAAAATCCTCCCTTACTTATACCAAAATCCACTGGAGTGCACAGACCTTCAATCCAGATGATGTCGCTGCTATCCCTGGCAATTACAGCACTGTGAGGGCCCATCAACTCCCCATGGTGTCCACTTCAAGCAGATTCAAAACCCAGACCTCCAGTAAGGACCCTCCATCACAATTAATGATAACACAGACCCATACCATAAATAGAAAATCCAGATAAAAGCGGATACCATAAAGAAACAGGTAAAATAACTAATCCAAAAGGAATAAAATGAAACCCAAAGCATATAAAGGAAAAAAATTAAATTTCCAAGCCCCCAATAACATCCCCAAGCATCCATATTAACCCAGCAATGACCTCCCAACCCATAAATCCATGAATATCCATCCAAGGAAACAGATTAAGTTGTCCAAACTGAGTGCATGCGCCTGAAATAGGTGTATATGCTTCTGTAGGCATTGTGAATCCACTGAATACGTCCATATGACCTAAAATAAGCAGAAATACAAAGGCTATAGGCTATTAAGAGGCTAAAACCCACTTATAGACCTAAATATACAAAATATACTGCATGTTTCACTGAATATGAGATTTATGTATACATATAAGCTTATGTATGTCAATAATTACTTAATATCACTTAAGATAAATATATTATGACTCCATTAACACCTTAATAAGTATTATTAGGCTATAGATAAGCTATTTAAACTACTATAAGTTATATAATAGTGTAATAATTATATATATATGTATTATAACATATATATAAGTGTTTTAACCTTATTTTTAAGATATAAGCTTAATGTATTTAAGGTTATCTTATTTTAAACATAAGAATTAGTCAGTTCTGGAGATACCTAGGCTGTCAAGGGTCACTTTTGGTCTAGAAGCTTTGGTACGGTTTTATATGAAGATTTTAAGGTATTATTTGACTCTCAATAACTAGGTACGTATTTCTTAATCAAGTATGATTTCTTTTCTCAAAGTAAGAGGTAAATTTAAATATTTTATATAAGTTATAGAATAGAATTACGTTTTGTTGTAAGTATTAAAGATATAAGTTATAATAAATAAGTGTTAGTGTTATTGTTTATTGTAATAAAATGAGTTGGTAAAATAGAATGATCAAAAGACAACAAAAGAGAGGCCTTTTATAGGCAAAGGAGAGACAAAGCACGGGAATCAAATTCTAAAAACAGTAGGAAGAGAGAGAGAAAAAGAACATTCCAGAAAGAGTATTTCAAATAATAAAGTTATTCCAAAAAGAAGGCGTCAAAAAGATGTATTTACAGAGTATGTCAGAAATACATCAATATTTTTAATATTTACTGTAAATGTCAATTCCAAATAAGAAATTTGATTTTTTTGTATATATTTAATATTATTTGAATATCTAAATCTTATTTTATCTTTATATTTTTATTTTTTAAATATAAAGTTTTATTTTTCCCAACCTGTCAATTGAGCACAGTGTTAGGGAAAAATATAAGGGACAAAATTATAGTTTTAATTTTACTTATTTATTTAATTAATTAATTTAATTTTAACATTCTGTAACTAGTTAATTTATAACTAATTTTAATGTAACTAAATGATAATTAAATAAATAATAATTAAAGATGATAAGGTGCGGCTTCATCCAGTAAATAATTAATTATTTCACTGGGTAAGTCTAGTAGCCTGGCTGACATAGGCTGACACTATCTGAAAAGCACTTAGGACCATTTGAAATTGACTCTAAAGTCTCATAAATGCATTTTGACTCAAGCTACCCTCAGAATGGCAATCATTTCACCCTGTCTTTCAAATATCTCTCCTGGAGTTGGATTAAGAAATATACCTGGGCAAGAAACAACCTCCTCCAGAACTGGTCAAAGGAGAAGATTGTCTAGAGTAGGATGTAAGTCAGATTCTTGATTCAAGAAGGCACAAGAGGAAACTTCAATACCTCATGGAATGGGAGGGTTACCTCCATGACTCAAATAAAACATCCTTGGATCAAGCTATTAATGTTTCTAATATTCCTGAATTTTAAAAATATTTTCATTTAAAGTATCAACTTATACCTAAACCATTAAACTCTTTTTCTTTTTTTTCTTTTTTTTTCTTAATTTTAAATTTCTTTTTTAAATCTAAAATCTTTTTCTTTTAAATTTTTCTCTTTTCTTATTTGCTATTTTCTCTTAAAAAACTAAATTAAAATTAAAATAAAATAAAATAAAATAAAGTTAAAACAAACCCTAAAATTAAAATAAAATTTAAAGCAAAGTAATTAAAATTAATTTTCTTTTCTTAAATATTTTAGAATCAAATTACATTCTTTCATTTTCTTCTTTCAGTTCTTCTTTAAATAAAACAAACTTTAAAACATAAATTAACTCAATGCTAAACTTTTAAAATTTCTTTTCTTTCTTTAAAATGGAATTACAAGTTTCTCTCAGATTTCCTTTGAACAAATTTTTTCTTTTCTTTTGAAAATCTTTTTTCTTTTCTTTTAAATTCTTTTAAAGCATTTCTTTTCTTCTTTTTTTCCTTAAACAGCATAAAATAAAATTATAAATAAAAATAAAAATAAATAAAAATTAATTTTTTTTTTGCTTATTGCTTGTCAAAATCTTTTCTCTCAAATTTATCTCATTTTTTTCTTTTTCTTATAAAAATTTCTTTGTCAATTTTTTTTTCTTTCCTATCCTTTTTTTTTTTACAAATAGTACAATCAGATTCAAAAAAAGAATAAAACAAAATTTAAATATTCTAGATAGCTATACACAAATTTTCCTTTTCTTTATTTTTCCTTTTTTTTCATTCTTTCTCTTTTTTTCTCTCTTCTAAATCTTCTCTTCTATTTTTCTTTGAATCAAATCCCTCATGTTATAAAACATTCTATGAATCTCTTTTTGACTTTTCTCAAACACATCTTCTTCCCCAACTGGAACCACCTCTCCAATGTCCAGTAATTATTTGGCTACATCATTTGAAGCTGCATAGACAATCATGTCAAACTTGTTGCATAAATTTTCAACAAATGTATTTCTTTGAGCACAACCAGGTCTTGTAGATCAAACATGGTCCAATTCTTCTTCATCTGTTGTGGGGGTAACAATAGTTTCAGGGTTAATGGCCCTCAAAGGACCAGCCTCAATAAGCCATTTGTCATCAGTTCAAGATTTTACAACTGTCTCCTTTTCCACTTCAACAGGAAGTTACTCAACAATACCACCATTCTAAAACAAGGGGAGACTTTATGATTAGATATTTAAACAATAAATTAAATCTAAACACTTATTTAAAATTTGGGATAATGTTTGGGGAATAGAGTTGGGTTACTTGGCCCAACCATTTCCACTTCTCCCTCCTTATCTGCATCTTCAATGATGATTCTTTGTCAATGATTTGTAGAACGAGCCACCTCAGCTTCCAACTCAATCCCATCCTCAATCAATTTTTCGACTTCCTCCTCCTCTTCCACCTGGTGTTTTCCAAACTTGATGTTGGAAACCCAATCTGAAATCTCTCTCTGTTTCATTTTTCTCAGTACATTATTTTCTTCTCCAACCACTGATTTATCTTTGATGGGTAAATTCCATATATCCTTTATGACTTCCATATCTTTGGCTATTGACCAATACTTAGTTGACATAAATCATTCTTCAAGGACTGCATTCTTTCCCAGTGCATCACAGCTCACTTACATTTCATGCATGGACCTTTAGTCTCCAATCTCTTGATGCAAAATAAATACATGGCAATGCAGGAAGTGCATGGCTGTTTAAATTGGCGTGTGGGACTGCCTCCATCATTGCAAGGGTGAGGTGGTTTGGTGTAGGATTGTCTTTTTCAGGCATGATGAAAGGTTTTAAAATTTAAATAAAATAAAGGAAGGGTATACAGTGTGTGAAATAAGAAGGGATAATTTTAATGAAGAGTTCTCACACTCAATGGAGCTCATGTTTTATACCTGGGCATCTGTCACACAACATATGACACTCAAAACAAAAGAAGCTCACTAATTCCATAATCCAGGGCACAATTGTCTCAACTGAATCCATATGCAAAGTGCAGAACAACAATTTTCTTAGAAACTGAATTTCCTTTCAGTTCTCAATCCAGAATTGTTTATTTTACTGTGCTTTGTCTAAATGCTAAATCTAAATTAGTTGAATAATTTTAATTAAATGCTTATGCTTTTCAGTTTAATAGAATTGACATTCTATTAGCACTATGGTCAATGTGATATTCTCAATGTGGGTGTTGTGTGTCTGAGGGTATTTAATGCATCTGTGAGTAGGAAAAGGGGGAAATATTAAGGAGTCTGTGGTATGGTAATGACATTTATTAAAAGGGTCAATTTGAGGTAGAGTTGTCTATATAAATGTTTTTGGTTTTGATTTGAAATTTCTTAGAATTAAATTATAATATTGTTGTGATATTAGTTAAATTTATTGTAATATTTTTTGGGCTATTATTGTTTCCTTCCTTTTCTTAATAATAATTTTAAATCAATCCTAAATCCTCAAATAATTACCCTTGATTATTAAGCTTCCAACCCTTTGTGAGACTGCTTCAAATATTAGTATCACCTTTAAATCTATATTAATATTCCCCTCAAACATATCTCAAAGTAAGATAAGCTCTTTTGAAATATATTCAAAATACTCTTTTAAGATATTTCTCTGTGCCTCAAAGCAGTTTCAACTCTCCTTACCCAATCTCACTTACTCAGGAACACCCTCAATCTTGTGTATAGTTTGTACAGTGACACCAACAAACACTCACTAGTAGTGGAAAACTCCAACTTAAAATAAGAGGTAGAGGAGGTAACCTTGTTACCCTACTTTCCCTTGGAACCCTCACCAGAAACAGTTGAACCAGACCCCAATGCTTCATGTAGAACCTCTTAAAAATGTGGCCTCCCTCCACCTATACTAAATCAGAAACAGACTGACCTTCAGCAGGCTTTATGAAAGAACCCCACCAGAAATTCTGTAAAATTTCCCCTTGAACTTCACATGTCCACCAGCCACATTTATATCCAGAGCCAAACAATCATCAGATCCATAATCCACTCTGCTACAATATGAACAAGTCCTTGGCTCTATGAAATTAGAATTAGGCTCAAAATTATTCTGAATGAGGAGTCACCCCGGAAGATTTCCTTGTTTCTTGTTGAAAGGAATGAAACTTCTTGGTAAGATTCTTCAGCTGATCTTCAATTTTTGAATAAGAATTTTCCAGTGCCTTACCCAACTTCTCTCTTCTAGACTCCTTCTTGTTCTGAATCTGAGTTTACATGTGATATTTTAATATCCTTTTGACAGCCTCCTTAACCACTGTCATCCCAGGAATCCAATTGTGACCATTCCTCTTCTTCCTCATCTTATCAGAGCTAAAAAGATCCCACAAAATATCCTCCTTGGAGTTTATGGAGAAAGAAGAGAAAAAAAAATCAACAGCAGCACCCTCATTAGCCGAATCATATCCTTCCACCATATATACCTCCATCTCATCAAAATCTTCCAGAAACATTGTGTAACTGTCCAAAGAACTGATTCCAACTTTCTCCTTCCAAATATGTTCTAAGCAATTGAGATCCCCATAATGAACTGGACCCCCACTTATTCATCTTCTCCTACTTTATACTTTCCCGATCATACTTCTTATATCAATCAATCCTCTTAATCTGATTCCTGATAGGTAGATCCATAATAAAAAAGATAATTTTGATCATCATATCTAAAGGTGTAGCCCTCAGCATGTTAGCCAATCTCTCATATAGAGTTAGGAAGGGTGCCACATCACCACCAGAATACTTCATGCCATCCCTATATGTAATCATCACTGGCTTCTTTGGAATAGGAACTAGAGAACCATAAGTAGAAATCTTACACAACACAAATCTTGCAAATGTTCAGCCTTATACCAAGATTACCAACAACAAAAAAATATAGTAAGGGTTCAGCCCAATACCTAGATTCAAACAACACCATAAAACAAAAACTAGCAAGGGTTTAGCCCTATACCTAGATTAAAACCACACCAGAAAATTAAATCTATCCAGGGTTCAGCCCAATACCTAGATTAAAACAAAACCACAAAACCAAATATAGCAAGGTCTCAGCCGTATACCTAAATTAAAACAACACCAGAAAACACAGAATCAGAAGAGTTTCAGCTTCTTACACAGATTCTCAAAGACAGACAACAACAGAACCAGAAGAGTATCAGCCCCTTTCCCAGGTCCCAAATACAAAAATCAGAAGAAGAAGAAGATTGGATGCTTCCCATATTACCAGAAAAAAAATTGGTCTAGACAGACAAAACAAAAGCTTAGACAAGCCCTACAAAAATGGGATAGACAGAACAACAAATTAGGCCTAGACAGACACTTAAACTGGCTTAAACAAGCCAAAATAATGGCCCAGAAAGACCAAGAAACACAAGAAATACCAAAATAAATGGCAACTGAAAAGGAATACTAGGAGGACTGGATACCACCATCAAAAGAAATCCCCAGAACCTCCACAATCAAGAGAAAACAGTCCTTAAATCAAAAAGAGCTTACCAAGAGACCCAATATCCAAATGGCAAAAAAATCAAACCCCATGTTGCGCACCACAAATTTAGAAGAACTCTTACAGTTGCATTACTTTTAGAAGAGCCAGGAAGACTTGGAGAAGCAGATAAAACCCCTGTCTTCCTAGAAAATTAATGGGAAATTATCTTAATGCATTAAAGTGGGACTGAGTTTTTGACAGCCAGAAGTTAAGAAATAAAGGACAGTGATATTCTCAAAAGAATGAGCATAAAAATCTATGTCTAATGATGTGTATAAGTGCTATGAAATATCCATAAATTACTGTAATAAAATTATTAATAATTATAGAATAATTATTATTGACAATTAACTAATAGTTGTGGCAGAAGTCTTAGATTCTTCCCTATTAGATTTTTTTCTCTAAAAATAATAAGAATATAATATAAATGAATAATATTGATGGTAAAAGGTTAAGAGTCTTTTCTCCCTGAAAGCCCCCTGTTCTGTGAGTAGTATTCTGTAGTCAGATGTGCTGTGTCTAAGCATGCCATAGCATGCTGTTCCTAAGGCATTCTGTGACAGCTGATCCTCTCCACAAAAACATGGAATAAACTAAGTAAAATAATAAAACTAAAAATCAAAAATATAACCCCTAAATCCTAAAAAACTCAAAAACATCATCTAGACATAAAAATAAAATAAAATCCCAAGCTATCCTCTGATGCCACTGAGTAAACTCCCCCATCAGAATTTAACCAAGAATGAACTAAACTAAGAGCCCCACAGAAACAAGAATCCAAACACCCAAATAACTTCCATTAAACACTAAAATCACTAATAAATTGTCAACACATGAACTGACAAGAAAATCATCAGCTATTTGGGAATCCTATCCAAATAATGTGGGCACCAAAACTTTCCACTCCAGGCAGAAAAACACCATCCTGACATGTCAAATGACTGCTCCTTTCAATATGCATGATGCTCCTTCCTTCAAGCATGACACACCAAGAAAAAATCCCAGACTGGAATCCTTAGCTAATTATTCTCAATTTAATTGGAAAACTTCACCTTTACTCAGAGATCTTCCCTCACTTCTAAACCTCTCCCTCCTATGTGCTTATCAGTTACTTATCTATCTTCACAACATAACTTGTAACAATGGCACTACCCCATATCATTCACCCTGAACCTCCTCAGCCCCCTCCACTCCTGTAAATAGCCTGTCTGTAATGGAAAAAAAAAGTATAAATCATGAAGTTGATTTTTAATATCACTAAAAATGTACCTAAGCTAAATATGGCTTGTGATAATTGGGAAGAATGGCACCACAACATCCTGCTCCTATTGAAGAATGTTGTAGGAACTAATAGCTATGCTGTGAGTGCTTAATATACTTTAAACAATGAATTGATGTAAGATGAAGAAGCAGAAATGATGAAATTTAATCTCAGATATCACTCATGTACATCAGAACTGCAACTTGATGTTGAAGCTTATTGGTTGCCTCATTTCTTGTACCAATACTTTATGGATAAATTCAACAGCACTACTCATGCATCTCTAATCATAGCCACAAATTGATCTACTTTTAATAAAATTACAATTCAAAGAATCAATCCTTCTTCTTCTTATTCTCTACTAACCTCCTTTTTCTGTATTTTAAAAAAGAATGTAGTCATTAAGTGCCCCCAAGCAATAAAAGGCTCCATAATGGATTGGCACAGAAAACTAGGTCATGCCAGTGAAAAGGTTGTTAAGCAAGTTATCTGCCAAGTTTTGGGGCCTGGCCTTCTTCTTTAACTCCCACCTGGATCAATCAATTGTGAATATTTTGACATTGCTAAAAGTACCAGAAAAGCATCAGCATTATGTGAGAAGTGGCCAGAGTCTTTGATGAGTAGTAAATGGTGCTAGATGGGCTGCTATGTTTAGAGAAATTTAAACCTCATATGGTGTAGTATTTTTTCTAAAAGCTAAATCTGGTGCTACTTCATCTTTTGTTTCCTTTTATTAAATGTTAGAAAATGTCACTGGCAAGAAACTTTAAGCTCAATGGAATGACAGAGATGAAATGCACAGTAAACAGATGGCTCAAATTCTAGCTGAAATAAGAGCAACTCATATAGCTACTTATCCATAATATCATGAAAAAAAAGCATGGCTGAACATTTTAATTTCACTGTTGGAGATATGATTAATACTATACTTCTTTTTAGTGAACATATTGAATGTTTCTGGAGTCTTGCTTACAAATTGGAAGCTTATATCCATAACCATCTCCCTAATGTAAAAACTGGTGACAAAACTCCTTTTCATCCAATGCATAACTGTAATCTCAACCTTTTTTAATTTCAAAATTTTTGGAGAAACTGTTTATGTTCACATGCATGAAGAACCTCCCCAGAGACTGGACCAATCTTCTCTGATTTGTAGATGTGTAGGCTATTCTTTAAATAATGCTTGTTAGATTTTTTAGCATCATGAAACAAAAATATTTTTTGAATATGCAATGCAAAAATTTCCTGGTGACAACCTGCCAGCTCATGATGCTGCTTATCAAGCCCCAACTTATAAAGTTTCCCTTGATCACATCCTCAACAAAATGGAACTTGGTGATATCAAAGATGAAGAAACTCTTATCTTACAAGAAAAGGCTGTCACTGATAAAATCAAAAATGCACTATGCAATATAGGGAGTGGACTTGATAGCAAGTCCCCAACCTGAACTCAGATGGAACTCAGACTGAAATCATACTGAAACCAAACTGAACTCTACTTGAACACTCACCTAAAACTGTTCTGATGAGCAGTGTTCATCCCTGATTGTATGGCTCCTTTTTCAATAGCTCAATTTGTGTTCAATCTGTGGTGAGTTTGGGTCCAAGGTTTCAGACTTGCTAGCAAGTCTGCCCCTCCATATTGTGTGGTGATGGTTTGTCTCAATCTTCAATCATTTCCAGGACTCACTTGCAAGCCATGCTCTCATCTTATCACAATAAGTGGGAATAAGCTTGCAAGAAAGAACAGTCAAAAATAAAAGATATGGAAGTCTGGTATGAAGAGAAACTTCCACATGGAGCTAAGCTCACTAGTCCTAAATGAGTTTTAACTATAAAAAATCTTTATTTAGCCTCACCTGTCTGTGAAGCATTCTATGTGTAAAAGGGTTCGCTTCAGAAGTATGGGATTGATTTCACTGAAAAATTTTCTCCTACTGAAAATTTTGCTTCCCACTGCATCCTGCCTACCCTTGAACCTTATCACCAGTGGCCAGTAAAGTCCTTTGATGTCACTGCAGCTTACTTCACATTCCTATTGATGAATAAATCTGGGTATGTCCATGTGAAGGCTATCAACTGAGGAATAAAGAAAGTGCTTTATCCCTCAAGAAAGCTCTGTATGGCAAAAATAAAGCTTCTAGATTCTGGTATCTCCACATAAACAACAAGTTGGATACTCTGGGATATAGGCAAAGCCAATATAATAAGTATTTTTATATTCTCAGAAATAAATATTCTATGTATGTAATTTAGATTTGTGTGAATGATGGAATTGTGACTGGTAGTAGTGAGGTTGTGCTGAAGAATAGGAGGATGGTTTGGATGGTAGTGTGAAGGATGAAGTAGAGCAACAAGGTAAATGGCATTGTGGGAGTGGAAATTAAGGAGTTTCTGTCACCAGAAGGTCTATGCACAAGGTCAAGTGTGTTCCTGAGTAAGTGATATTGGAAAAGTAATTATGGACTACTTCAAAGAACAGAGGATTACTTCAAGGAAGTGATTAAAAGATATTTCAAAGAGAAATTAAAACTTCTTTGAGATACGTTTGAGAGGAGTAGTGATGTATATTTAAAGTGACACTAATTATTTGGGCTAATTTCACAAAGGCTTGGAACTTAATAATTAAAGAAAGGTTTAGGAATTTAAGATTGATTAAAATTTATTATCAAGAAAGGTAGGAAAAAATATTAGTCCTATATAACTTTAACTACTATCACAGGGATATTATAATTTAATTCTAAGTAATTTCAAACCCATTCAACCAATTATATAGATAACTCCACCTTGCATTGACCTCTTTAATAAACTATCATTACCCTATCACAGAACCTCCAATATAACCCATAGATCTTTTAACTGTGCTACTACTCCTACTCACAGAACCTAAATTACCCCCAGATACACAATAACCCACATTTAAAATATTCCATTGACCATAGCACTAATATGCTGTGAATTTGCTTAAGATTGAAAATCATAAGCATATTATTGACTAATTTAGAATTTAAGATTTTGATAGCGCGGTCAATAGTGTAGTCAAATGAAGGCACACAAAGGGAAATGCAGTTTCTATGTTGATTTTACTTCTGTACTTTGCATATGGATTAAAAGATTGAATTTTACTTCAAGTTTCATGTCACCTGTGACAGGTTCCTGAAGGTTTTGATCTTAACAATTTCCAGCTCATTGAGAAGATTTTGAAAACTCACAACCCTTGTGGCCTCACTACTCATTCTCCCCTTCTGTCAGCCAGGCTATACCAGGAGCCCAGTAAATGTTATGTAAGTTTACTGGAACCAAAAGAGGGCATAAAAATATGCATTGTATGTATATAAATTAATATTTTATTGCATAATAAAATTATATATGTATCTTATTGAATATAAGTAAAATAAGGGTTATATTAATTTTATTATTATATAATTTAATTATACATTTAAATTAAGCATAATATATATTATATTCTATAAATTATGGCACATTTTTTATTTTAATAAATATAAATTAATTATAAACATATGTTATAATTATAAGTGTAAAATTAACTTATAATGTAATTTAATTAATTAATTAAATTTATATATTAAATAAAACCTTACATATCTTATTAAACAATAATATTGGATGCTTCTTTGATTCATAATTGTGTCATCAAAGTATTAAACAATTTAAAACACTTTATTAAATAAATCATTAATGTTTTATTCTAACATTTAGTAATTTTGTTATAATAAGTATTTGTTTTAACTTAAAATAATTATTACACTAATAAAAGTAATTAAAATAATTAATTACTCATGTTTTATACTAAATTAATTAATTACACTATTTTTATGTGTGAAACTAATTTCATTTTTATGTTTCACTTAAAATTGGTTTCTTTTAAAAGAGTTATCAGACATGTTTTAAATTAACATAATTGTTTTATTGCATCTCAAACTTATTTAATTACTTCCTAATTTTATTGTATATGTTTGGGATTAATTTGGGGAATTTTAGGCTCTTACTCATGTGTGTTAGTTAATTGTTTCACAGGTTCCCTTGAACTTACTCGATTTTTTGTTACATGTTATTTTTATTTTATTTTTAGTTGTATATACCTTAATGTGGCGCTTCAGAGGGCCCCTTGCCTATATAAAGGCCGTGGGTAACCCCCTGTAGCCTCATCACTTATTTTACTCACACTATTACATATTTTAAACATATAAACATGTTATTTATTAATTTTTTATTATTATTAAAATTATACTTTAAATATTAATCAAGTAATTAAAGGGTTGCCTTAAGTTTATTAGTAATAAATATTGTTAGCCACACAGAAACTTTGACTTACTTAAAAATAAATATTTTATTAATACATTAAACCTCACCATTGTGTCTTTCCTCAAAAAGTGTTGTTGCATTTCTTAAATTCTTTTTTGTATTTTATCATAATTACAAATTCAAGTTAATTCCTTTTCCCTTTTATATTCCTTTATTTCTATCCCCTGCTATCCCTCTCCGTTTCATTCTCCTTATTACCTTTCTTGTAGTTGACCCACCAACACCTTCCCAATAATATGTTCATTGAAACAACCAAGGATGAAGATGAAGCTATTGATAAAGCTAGATATCTCTGTATCTTAGGTGCTCTCAGTTATTTTGTGGTGGCAAAAAGGCCAGGTCTTTCACTGCACAATACAAGGGGTGGACTTGTTAGCAAGTCCGCAACCTTGGACTCAAATTCACCACAGATTGAACACACATTGAGCTATTGACAAAGGAACCATACAATCAGGGATGAACATCACTCAGCAGAACAGTTTTAGGCGGGTCTTCAAGTAGAGTTCAGTATGAGTTCAGTATGAGTTCAGTCTGAGTTCCATCTAAGTTCTGTCTGAGTTCAGGTTGGGGACTTTCTAGCAAGTCCACCCCCTATATTGTGCAGTGTTTCTTTCCCTGTAAATTTTATAGCTAGAGACTCATCAAAAACTACCTCTACTCACTGGACAGAACTCAATAGTCCTCTCTGATATGTTTAGCACACAGCTAAGCCTCAACTCCATATTCATCCTGACCATGATGTTCTTCTTCAACTCTTCTCCTTGTCTGATGTAATCTGGAATAATAAAGGATTTTCCAGAGCTCAGTCAGGTCATTTTCTTCTGCTTAATACCTGTCCCATTGTTTGGACTTCTAGGATATAACTAAAAGTTAGTGACTACTCAATGACAGCTTAATATGTCTCACTTGGAATGGGTATGAAGGATGTTATCTAGATCTCTAATCTCCTCAAAAAGATATCTTCCCTGAGATTCCCCCAATCAAAATATTTTGTGACAACAAGGGTGCAATATCATATGCAAAATATAATCCAGGAAATACAAGAACAAGAAATGTGGATAGATCTTTTTACATTGTAAATGAGCAGCTATTCCTCAAAAAAATCTACTTTTGAATGGGTTTCTACTTCTAAAATGTGTTCTGATATTCTCACTAAGGCACTGGGCCCATCTCTCACTTTGCTAAGAAGGAAGGATGTTTGTGTTTGGTAAAATAAATAAATCAATAAATAATAATAATAATAATAATAACAAAAATAAAAAAGAGTCATTACATTCATTATTTAATTTTTTCTATTATCTTTTTATCTCTCTCATATTTAGTTTTTAGTTCTGATTGAAAAGATTGTTAATGGATATTGTGGCTAGGAGGGGATACTTGGTGAAGATATGGAGAGATCACAGTGTTACTTTTGGACTGTTTTTAATGACTAAATGGGGGGATGTTATGTACTTAGTCATTTTTGTAGATATACTGTTGAAGCATTACCTCCTGTTCTCCAGTTCTTTCCAGAGTCCAGTTGGATGGTACCATGCAACAGCTGAGTAATTAATATGGTTCTTTCCAGAGCTCAGTTGGTTGATACTGTGCAACAAAGATCAATTTCCAGAATTCAAAAAACTAACTAAATCTGCATGAATGCACTAAATTAGTCAAGAATTCAAATTCTCAACTTCCCCTCTAAAAAATATGTATACACCTACCCCACAGTTCATGCCTTTTTATTTTGTGGGGGGGGGGGGGGGGAGGAGGATGGGGGTTTCTGAATGGGTTTGAAGGCTATCTTGGGGTATTTTTGGAGTGGGCATTATTTTATATTTAGTGTTTTAAGTTTTAATGTTGATCCTCTTTAATGAGGTTTTTTTTTTTTTTTTTTGGTTCTGCTTCTTTTTTTATTTTTTTTTTTGAAATTGGATCCATAAAGGATTGCCATGCATATATGTGGTTTTGTGGTGATTATTAAATTTTGATGGATTATCCCATCTATATTAGTATAGCTTGGCATTTTATTGGGTGATTATTTTGTGAGTGGAAATTCCTTTGGACTCTGGGCCTGTGAAACTGCTTAAAGTAGATACCATGGGGAGATGAGCACCCTCAAAGTGCTATAATGGTTAGGGATAGCAGTGTAATGGGTCTGGGAAGCAAGAAGTGGACACCAGGGATTTAGGGGTATATAAGGAAGAAGTTTCTGGGCTATTATTCTATATTCTTTTACTAAATCTTTTATTTTATATAAACAATCAATTACCATCATATTCATTAGTACCATCATAAGTCTGTTAAATATTATTTTAATCAACTTTCTATTTTTCTATCACCTGTAAGCTTTGAACATTACAACAAGTGGGATTAAATGACTAAGTTTGTTATATTGAATTTATTTTTTTATTACTTTATTGAACGCTGGACAACTGCAACTCATACTGGACCATTTATAATCATCTAGATGGTTGACTAAACCAAGCTATTCACATCTCTACTGTTGAACTTAGCCTGACATTTACACTAAAACAGATCAAACAAATCTAAATACCATACAGGAATCTTTTTTAGCCAGATACAATCTTGACTTCCCCTGATCCTTATATCTCTTGCTAAAGAAATGCCATTATGTAGTTGCACCACAACAGAATCAATGATTTTTTGTGATCTTCATCACCCAATCATTTGACCATTCAGTCAAGAAATCTATCATTTATTGGCTTGAGACAATTCAAATATATATATATATATATATATATATATATATATATATTATTGGAAAAGACTGTTGACCTGTTACAGGAAAAAAATAAAAAGTTGTTTGAAATGTCTCACGTCAATGAAGGATAGGTTTTTTAACTGAAAGGTCAACCAATCAGCTATCCAAAAGCACAAAACCTCATTGATTCTCTTGTGGTGATGTGGCATATCAACATGAACAGTGCCTTTATGAAATTGACTTGGTGCTGTTTTTGGTAGTTGGGTTGAAATTTGGGAGAGTCAGGTATACTCAAATTGGGGGTTGATGTTGTTTTCTGGACTTCTGGGCTTAATATTGGTGATACAGGGATGTAGCTATGATCATTGGATAGCCCTGGTGTTTCTCTATATTATATGGTCTAGTGATATTTTTCATATTCTGGGTTTTAATGGTTTATTTGGCCATATTTCAGTTTTCCCTATAACTGTTTAATTTTTTATTTTTTTATTTATTTTTTATTTTTATTTTTTACAGGTTTTTGGAGTGTATGTTGGTTCAGAGAGGATGTTTGCTTCAAGGAAGCCCAGCTTGATGGTGAGTAAAGCCACCTACCTGCCTTGATTTTAAGCAACCTGGGGAGCACTTCTAGAGGGGTTTCTCATGCAATTTTTGGTGGCAAGAAGAGGAGCCAATTTTGCAGGTATAGTTTAGTATTTAACATATGCTTGTGTTTAGAGAATGCATTAGATAGCTTTGAGAAACTCTATTTATCATACACCCTATCTGGTCATTAGATCACTGTTTTCTCACTCTGTTTTTTCAATGTTTTCAATGTTTTCAACAGTTTTATTTATTTTTTTATTTTTTTATTTTTTTATTTTTTGATTTTTTTATTTTTTTTTTGGTTGTAATGGGTTGTGTTTGTTGCAAGATGAGCTCTTCATTTAACTCAACTTGGGTAACTGGTTTCTCCTGGGATGTAGCTTTGTAACTTACATCAAGTATTATTGCTATTTTCTGTGTAACAAGTGTACTATGTCTCTGGTTTCTGGTGTAGATTATTTCTGTATTTCAGGTGTTGATTTATTAGTTCTCAGGGGTCTGCTATTAACTACTGTCTTGACTGGTTAAGCAGTCAAGAAGTGTGTTTCGAAGGGGTATGGTAACCATTTTCAATTTTTGCTGTAGCAAATTAATCTCACCTGGTATTTCTCAAAGGGACATGGGTTTTTCTCTCAAGTTTTTCTCCAACTCCCTTGGTCAAGGCCTATACCTAGTACTATAGGATTATCTACAGTGTCAGTATTTGAGTCACAACTCAATTTCATTCTCCTCAGTCTCCACTTCTTCTTCTTCTTCTTCTTCTTCTTCTTCTTCTTCACAGCTATGAAATAATTTCCATACATTCAAAACATGGAACAGCAACACCAAATTAAATGAATAAAAACTCCACCCATTTCTTATCATTAGAAACTTGAATAGATAATCAACTTCTGTGTTTATTACACATAATTATTTCTTTTTTTTTCTTCCTTTTTTACCTTGCAATCTATCTATCTTCCCATCCATCCTTTTCTAATAAATACAAAAAAAATAAAAAATAAAGCACATGCATATGTATTCCATAACACTTCAAACAATCATCACCATCACTCTCATCATCTAAAAAAGAAAAATGCAACACAAACTAAAAAGTACAAATAAATAAAAATGATTGATTTAAATAAGTTTAACGTAAGCAGAAGGAAACATTTTAATAGGCCCTCCTTCAATTTGTCCTTTCCACCAATCATCCGAAACTAAAAATTAAAAAACGTCGTCACACACAAACACACAAAAAAATAAAAAAAATAAAAATAAAAATAGAAGTAGACATCAACAAAAAAATTTAAAAAAAAAAAAAAATCAAAACTAAATAAATATGTTTCTCTTACCATGTTCATGAACTTTAATAACTTGTCGTTCGAAAAAATTGAGATCATCTGGATCGGTACTTTGATAATCATAGATAGCTTCAACCCATTCACCATCCAAATCATCATCACTTTGATTAGGCATAACTGGTGGTGGAGCAGGAGTTACCCTTCTAGTAGGTGGGGGAGCAAAAGATGATGATGGTTTAGAACCTGATCTAGTTAGTCCCGGTGATGAAGAAGAAGCAGAGGAAGCAGCAGCAGCAGCGAGAATCCCTGAGGGTTTCGCTCTCATAGCGTCTTTTTCTGCTTGTGAAACTATTCCACCTATAAAAATAATTTTTTTTAAATAAAATAAAAAATCAGTGAATTGAACAGAAAAAAAAAAAAAAAAAAAAAAAAAAAAAAAAAGTGGATGAAATATGTACTTACCAAAGAATTTCTGAGAGCTATTAAGACCATTAGGTAAAGGACCACCGGGTTTCCTAGAACCAGGTGGAGGTGGAGGTGGAGGTGGCGGAGCACCAACAGATACAGAAGGTGCATTTGAATAAGAAGAAGGACCATTAGTTGTATCGGAGTGAGGAGTATTAGCAGGTTGATTCCATTTCCCAGCCAATTGAGAGACTTTATTAGACGCAGTATTAAACTGAGATGAATTGAGAACTTTAGAGGTATTTGCAATTCTATTTGGCGTGACGAGGTTAGGAGGTGCGCCAGAAGATTGCAAGACTTTTGATGCGAGTGCCGGATGAGCGTTGGCTATATTTCCGGCAGATTTGAGAGCGGCGAGATGAGAAGAAGACTGGTTGGAAGAGTTAGTATTTTGGAAGAGATGTGGACGAGAGTCAAAGTACTTTTTAAAGAAAATAGAGGAGAGTGAGTTAGGGTTAGGGTTAGGGTTAGGATGATGATTGGAAAGAGAGAAAGAGACGCCAACGGACTTCATCAAGAAGACTGAAAAACGCCTGCCTGTCGGCCTCGGAGACATTCGCCCAGCTGGACATGATTTTAAGTTTGGAGCATCCAGTGTGCCGTCAGACTGACTGCTGCACTTGGGCCATGCATCCCAGCTGGATATGCAATATGAAGACCCATCTTATTTCTACTTATCTGCTCTCATCCATCAACTTCATGTCTTACATTACATTGTCCAGTCTATCAAGAGCTGGTAAAATATCTATCTCCAAAATCTATCATCATCACCCAACACCCAGCATATTTCCCCATCACGCGATTTTTTTTAGTATTCAAAGTATATGTCAGTCAGTTCAAAGTGGAACAAGAACCAAATTCAATTCTATAAACATACCACCTAATCCTGGAACTATATATCTGTCAACACCCATCAACAAGCAAAAAAAGGATTCCACCGTTAAGCTCATCAGTCTATCTTTCAACTAATAATAATTCATTAGTCCACCTACTTGTCATCATCTAATCCTTCATCCACCCAAGCACTAATCACTTTAACCTCTGGATGCTGTGAAAACACATTGGCCAATCCTGCCGGCGCAGCGATGAGATTCAAAAACACAATTCGATTTTCTGGTACACCATGATCAATCAAGACTTCAATCGCTTTATTAGCTGAGCCACCGGTAGCTGATTTAAATACATCATAAAAAATAGGCGTCACAAAAATCTAGCGTCAAGTGAATGTTGCATCATAATGTATAGTTAATTTTGGGAAATAAGATTGATACCTAGCATGGGGTCCAACAATAGGACGTAGCGTGTCGAGATATCCTCGGGCAACTTAGCATAGAACAATTTCGGTAAAGCCGTTTCTTCATCCTAACACCACCACAACGCCCAGAATCAAAACCATAAAATTAATAAACATAATGAATATCAAGAAAAATAAATAAATAATAACAATAATAATAATAATAATTTTAATAAATGGGAGAAGGACTTTGTTTTTACAAGAGAGAGAGAGAGAGAGAGAGAGAGAGAGAGAGAGAGAGAGAGAGAGAGAGAGAGAGAGAGACTAGAGAAAAAAGAAAGAAAGACAAACACGTTGGATGAGGATTTTTCCAATACGGACTGATCGACAACATTCTCTCAGTCCAGCCTCCATAGATTCTCCAGCACGCATGATGGACACGCCACAAATTTTTCCCTGGAACTTGACGCCTTCATAGTGTGCGCCAGTCGGTGTGGTGACAACTGTATAGATAGATAGATAGATAGATAGATAGATAGAGTGAGTTGTTTCGGAGGGAGTGTGCAGATGGAGAGATAAAAACATATAGGGAGATGAGTACTATGAGGAGATACAGGAAGATGGTTGAGACCTGATATGATGATTAGAGTCTGTCAGCGTTGAGAAAAGAAATCAAAAGAATAAGAAAGTGAAGAACCTTCCTCGACGAGAAGACGGATGATACGGTCAGCTGTGAAGATGAATTCAGCCCTGTGAGTGAGAGTGTTTCTGAGGATGGTCATCAAGCCATCGAGCTGAGTCGTCTGGGTGAGAGTGAGTGCGTTATCAGGCAGATGAGCACAATGAACTGGCTGCTTGGCGTTTGTTTCGCGAGCATTTGAGGAGTGACAGCGAGCGAGCGCAGACTGAGGAGTTGGATGGATGCTGGTCTCCATTCTTTCTTGTCTTTCCAAGTCAACGACCAGCAGGCGATCTCCGTCTTCAATGTCTTCGCATCCTCCTCCAGTCGACCCACCTCCTCAAGACTTACCCTCTCCCCCTCAACTTCCCCCGTCTCCTCCAGAGAACTCTCCCCCTCAACTCCCACCGTCTGAACAAGAACACTCTCCTCCTCAACCTTCCAGTCCTGCCCTCCCTCCTCCCCCTCTTCATTTGTATTTCTCCAATAAACCCAACACCTTGATCATCAAGTTTCTACGTCTCTTGAGTGTCATTATCTCACTCTCTGGTGCTTTGGCCGGCGTCACTCTTTATTTGTACCATGTCAGTCCATCTTTCTTTTCTTCTTTCTCCTCCCTCCTCAAATTCCTTCCGCGTATCTTTTTTTTAATAACTGGCTTAAAGAAATATTGATGTATGTGTGTCTGTGTGGGTGCGTGTGTGGCGATGATGATCGGGTTCCCAGAAATGGATCTTGCCTAAACTTTCCGCTCACCATGCGATCATTTTACAGCTCATCAATGTTCATGAGACTCTATACACTAAACTATTGAAATCTTTCACTCATCTTGCTGAAACTATGCCCTTTGGACCCTTACTATCCTCTCCCTCTTCTCTTATGACGGAAAGTATTAAGGACAATGTCAAGTCTGACTCTAAATCAATCGATGAACGTTTATCTTCTCCAAACCCCCAACCACAACCCCCCAAAAAAATAAATATAGAACTAACATCAATCATCAACAATTTACAATCCTTATCCAAATCCACTACATCATTTGTCCAACAAAGATCTAATCATCATTCTTTCTCGAGTAACATGAATGAAAAGTTAAGTTTGTCCATTATTGGATTAGAAGATGAGGCTATTCGCTTGTTAGCACAATATCCTTCTTCACTTGGTCCATTGGGTTCTAACTCTTATCGAAATCCTTATCTTGGATCTCCTCTCCCTCCTCCCCCTGCCTCTCTCCCTCATGAAGACCACAAAAATTTAAACCACGTAAATGACAACAATCAATCTGAAGCCTCACAAGGGGGTTTGAAGACTCGAGTATCAGTACCTGTGTCACTGCCGGCGCCGGCATCGGCAGTAGATCCTTCAACCAATTTAATAGCTGAGATCAAAAATGAAATCAGATCGTTAAAGGGAATGATGCTTAACCGTAAGAATTTCGCCTCTTGGCATCATCCTTAATGAACATTTCATAAAAAAAAAATCAAGTACAAACTCAACTTCAAATATTAATGAAATAAGTTATTTTGGTGCAAGACAAGACATACGAAACGAAAAATTATAATTGATTTGGTAGTTAAAAGAAGAAGTTTGAAATGTCAGATCTCTAACCTTGATACTCATTAGTATATATATGAAGAAGTGGTAGAGGACAGCTAAAGTAAGAAAAGTTATTGCTTTATTTAAAAGAATAATTGATAATCATAATCATAATCATAATAATTCAAAACTCTTATAACCAACCAAAAACAAATCCAAATTTGGTGGATTCCAGAAAAATGTTGCTAACTATCCATGTTTTTGTTTTTGTTCTTATTTGTTTTTTGTAAAAAAAAAAATGATGCGCTAAGCTTTCATACTTTATTAATTGTATTTTATTAGTATCTATTTGATGAATATCTCAAATGAACATAAGCCATATTGTAGCTTGGGATGAAATAAGTTTGAAAATGATGAATCTTGTTTTATGTGTTGTCTCTGTATGTAATTACACAGTTTCACATGGGATTAAGGTGGTTGTTTGATGTCTCAACAAGCACTTGCGCATACATTTGGTTGGTTCAAACTCTATTTTATGTGCTGTAATAAGAAATGGCACACAATGCTAGCTTATAGGATCATGAGATTTCTTTTTTCATGGAAAGGGAGAGAGAACATCGGCTAAAGGCTAGTCTGTGTGATGAGCAGGAATGAAGGAGAGAGTGGTCAAAATGACAAAACACATGTCGCGTTAGGCTTGACTACAACACGCAAAAGAATTATAGGGTTGGTCGTGAAGGAATATTGGAGAGATTCCAATGATAAAATTGAAATATATTGTCCAAGTTATTTGCTGTGGAATTCAACGAATCATTCGATCAAGTCTTCCTCTTCCTCCAATTTGACATTTTCAATGACCCTTCCCACCGTCCTTCATACTCCTGACGAGCGATCTTCCGATGGAAGACGCTGGAAAGGGATTGCAACCATCAAGCCAGATATTCCTTGGTTGAAGATGACTTTGCTAACCATTTCTTCGTTTGGCGTTACTTTTGTTTGGTTAGGAGTGGTTGTCTTTAAGATTCCGCGATTTATACCTGTATATTTTAGAAAGCTTTAGTGATAATTGGTTATCTTTTTCTTTATTTTTCAGGTCAACAGAAATGTCCCAAGCATCCCCGTTTCTTCTCTCCCTTGGCCTTTCCAAAAGTACCGTGGCTTTAGTCTTTGTTGCTGGTCCTCTCAGTGGTAAGCCTAATTTATATCAAAATACCAATCCGCAAATATATCCTTCAATCTACAGATCTATCTCCCAATCTATTTATTTATATCTCCATCTTCCTAACTAAATGTATAGCGTTTGATTTCCTTCTATTTGCTAATACAACTCTATCCTGTGTTGTACTCTCTCTTTCAGGTCTCCTGGTCCAGCCTTTTGTAGGCAAGCTACACAGCATTTTTCTTCTCATTTTGCATTTCACACAATAATGATGTCTCTTGCCTTTAAAAGGCGTTTTTGCTGATCGTTGTACTTCTAGATATGGTCGTCGGAGGCCATTTATCGTCGTCGGTGGTTAGCTATTTCTCACGTTTGACCTCGACACATTCATCAAACTAATCTTCCTGGAATTACATAGGATTGTTGACTCTTATTTCAGTGATTACTTTTGGTTGGTCAAAGCAATTCGCTACCCTTTTTACCTCTCACGGATCTTTAGCAGTTGGTCGTCAACAGTTTATAATTCTTTCTCTCTCTCTCTCTCTCTCTCTGTTTGTCTTTTGCTGATTTTTTTTTTTTTTGTTAAATTTCCTTTCATATCCTTCCCCTTGTTAAAATTAGAATAATCACATGACATTATGGATATCTATTATTTCGATTTTCGCAATGTGCGTTTTTTGCTGTCTTTAATTTTAATTTTAATTTTTAAATTTTTAAATTTTTTAAGTTTTTAAATTTTTTTTTTTTTTCGTCCGTCCACTGATCAAAAAAATAAATATATAAAAAATCTTTTGTTGTTCAAGACAGTGATTTCTCAATTAATGGGGTCATGGCATCTACTCGTTGTTTGTTAGTTGACGTCTTGCCGCGATCTGAACAACATTTGGCGAATGCGTGGGCGGGACGATTTAGTGGTCTTGGCGCAATCAGTTGCTATTTTATATCCAACCTCGACCTACCTAAAGTTTTTTCCCTACCCTCTAAATCACAACTTAATATTCTTTCCACTATGGCTGCAGCTGTTTTCTTTTTGACCCACACCGTACTCTGCTGTTGCATTACTGAACGCGTTTTACTTGAAGATGCAGTAGAAAGACACTTTTCTTCTGATCCCAAGTCTCATGTTCTTTTGAATGTTATAAAGGAAATTTGGGAGGTGTGGAAAAAAGTACCCCCTGGAATTGAAAAAGTGTTCAATACTCATTTTGTGACTTGGATTGGATTCTATCCAATATTAGTATTTGCTACAAGCTGGGTGGGAGGAGTGTATGAATCTGTCGTTGGATCCATGGCCAGTCATGAAGCTGCTACTCGAGCTGGCAGTGTTGGAATGTTTTGGCATTCGATTGCCGGTTTTTTGTTTAATATTTTTGTACCCTTCTTACCTCTGTCACATCAACATCATTCCAATCCCCCCAATTCAATTTCAAAATTTCCTTTGGTTGAACTCACCACGGTCCGAGTCTGGTTTTTTGGTCAAGCATTTTACACCATCTTGATGTTTTGGACTTATTGGTGTTCTCAGTCAGTTGTCTTGGCTCAAATGGTGATTGGCTTGACTGGTCTTCCTGGAAGTATTAATCATTGGGCGGCAACCACTCTCGTAATATTTTTCCTAATGTTTTTATAAATACAGCTATTGATCTGACCACAATGTTCACATTGTTGTTCCAGATTGCTGAAGAGATTTTAAACTCCGTAACGGGCTACAAAATAGCCTCTTTACCTATTGAACTTGGAACAGCTGATGAGTGTGCCGTTTTTTTATTTTTATTTTTATTTTTTATGAAGATCATGCTGTAAGGTGTTAATTGAAATTTAATGAGAAAAGCCTTCCTAATGTGGAGGTTAATGAGGATGGACATCTTCAGCGAGAAAATCATGATGATGCAGATTCTGTTCATGAAAGCCTGATTCCCGCAGAGCCAATCCCTGATGCTTTAGCTAATGATACTGGGACAATACTTGGGTGAGGGTTTTCCCACTCTTAGTAGTGATAACTCCGATCTCTTTCTTTCCTTATCATGTTTTGCGAGCTCTGATATGATTCATATCATGCAATGGTCTTAGAATACATAACATATATGCGGTCCTACCTCAATTTATCTCAACCATGATATCATCCATTGTTTTTGCTATTGTTGATCCCGGACGGTCTTCCTATCTACACATGAATTCTTCCCCCACATCCGCGAACAAAATGGGTCAAGATAAGGCTGATCATTGGGATTCGATTGGATTGATTTTTAGGTAATGAAGCAGAATTACCCCATTAAAAATCCTTTTTTTTTATAAATTTAAATTTAAATTTATAAGTTTTTATCAATCTTAGGAGTTAACTTTTTTTTTTCTTGTGTAATTGTGGCCGATTGGGTAAATTTATATCTGAGGAAATGTAGAATCAGTGGCGTAGCTTCTGCAATAGCAGCATGGATGTGTTGGAGAATGAGGAATGAATAACAAAATGCGACGGAAAAACTCATCAACTCAGTTTTGTATATTGAACTCGCTGAAGTTTAAATTTGGCTTGCAAAAATCCGATATAGGGACATTAAAACCATGCGCGGCATAGATATTTTAGAACATTTAAGCCATTTTATTTAACGCTTGTACTTGGGATCAAAATATAGAAAATGTTGGATGGATAGAGGAAGGAGATGGTTGTTTATATTTGTATTATTTTAAAATGTGATTATGTGGTGAAGCGGGCCAAGGAGGGGTGTGATTAGATTAGTGGATGTGGTAATTTTTTTTTTTTTCAAGACAATCTATTGTATTTGATTTGGTCCGCTGGGATATTTAACTGTGGTCGATTAGTGTGAAGATGAGAGGATTGTGATGTGATGTCACAAGATGCTTCTTGCTGAAGATACCAACCAAAACTGATTCTTGGGCCGAGTAAGAGGGATTGCGCTATGCATATTGCAGCCACATGAATCGCATAACTCAGTCGATTTCAGACCATTGGCACCGCTTTTTTTTGGGCTCACCTGGTTGATGTCTTCCACCACGTCAAGGGTCAGAATTCGCTCTCATCCACCTTTGCCTCCACTTCAAATATGGATGCCTGTCGATCACAATGCTACAATCCTTTCTTTCAAAGAATCTTTATTTTTCATTATCTCTAAATATTCTCGCGCCACTATCCCACCTTTTTATCTTGAGCTGGATGGTCTGTCTGTCTTGGCCATGTTCATCTAATGCTCATTCCTTATCTGATTATCAATGGTGTTTGGGTTCATTGTTTTTTATACTTAAAGGATTCAATTTGGTTGACCAATCACCCTGCTCTCTCCTTTGTCATGTAAGCTGTGATGTTGATCATCTTCCGTATTTACCTCTCCTCATTTATTTAATCTTTCACTAACAATCGCCCCCCCTTTTTTTTTATTTTCCTCCATATAGACCGATTTAATCGAGTAATTATTCATTTATCCTTTGAAACCCCTCTCATCTATGCGCATTTCCTTTCATCTTTCACGCGCTCATTCCCCTTTATTTTGAAAAAAAAAAAAAAAAAAAAACATGGATTGGACGTTTGTTTGGTTTTGTGTTTTTTAAATTGAAATCACAAAATGAATATGTTTTATAGTATCAAAGCTGCACCAGCTATGAATATAGAAAATTTACGAATTGAGAGCTGTAGTCAGCCTCTCATGATTGAGTCAGCTCCGGTAGTCCCTTCTGAATCATGTGCATCAAAACAATCATCAGTCAATAAACTCCAAGAAAATAATCAGAATAATCGGGTCTCTTTGTCCAGTGGAAGGGCAGAAGAAGTGGCAGAGGCTTTAAGACACGGAATGGAACAAATTGTCAGATCTGCGCCTGGAAAAGGTAATGCAGCTACAAAAGCCAGAAATCGACGTCGTTGGCGGAAGAAACAGCAAGATAGACAGTCAGTTATCCCTTTTTCAACATTCTAAAAAGTCTTGTCTTTCCAATTCAAGTAGTATGCAAGATTTACTAATCAATCTCAGATATTACTCACGATAAAACAAAGTAGAAATCCTGAGTCATTCAACTCAGCTACTCAACAAGTTAACCATGGTAAGAACCTAATCAATTCTGTTCAAAATAGACATCCTAATAATTTCAAGATCCTTCCAGCGGCCGATATCAATCTACCTACAAATAGAAGTCATTCTACTGAGAATGGGTTGGATCCAGCTAACACCAATACTTCATCTCATGGTAATACGGCAGTTAATCTTGTCAGCCAACCTGAAAGAAGTATGGAACAAACTCCAATTTTTTCAGCAAAACGTCAGCCTGCTACAAATAATGTGTTCTCCAAATCGACAAGTAATGAAGCCAGCGTGTGTGATGCTCGTGGTTCCACTTTGCGCAGTACTCATGATCAGTCTTCAACACAATACAATCCCTCCAGCTCATTTAATGTAGCGACTAGTAACCCCCAATCACAGAAAAATTTTCAAACATTGATCAATGAATCCAGGTCCTCATCTCCAGCCCACTTTTCTTTTAAGAATTCGCCAGAACCTTCTTTGCTTCAAATGAATATGTTTTCGTTGTCAAATAAGAACAAGCGCAAAAACAAGCGCACTTATGAGCCTGTTCACTTGACTAAAAAGAAGATCTTTCTGGACGAAGGAGAGGGGAAGATGGAGATCAAAACTGTAACAGATGGTCGACAAATGAATCAAAAGGAATCTGAAGTATCACAAGAAGATCTCTCAGAGCCAGAGATGACAGAAGAAGGCGTAGCTGGAGAACGTAAAGTAGATACCTATATACAAGAAGGTGTTAGATCTCTTAAGGATCAAGCTACATCTCAGGCTAATACTGCAACATGGCAAGAGAATGATGGCGATCGTGAATCAGATTCAGATTCAGATTCAGAATCTGTAAATGTATTATCCAAAGGTACAGGTAATAAACATGGGCGTAGCGGCTTCACTTCTGCGAGTTATTTATCTGATCCTAACTTTGCATCCACCAATCTCGACTCTGGAACTCAACCCAATGCGGATTCAGGCTCAACTAATTTTTCGGTCAAGCCGTGTCCTGCGCCACCGCCCTCATTTCGATACACTAGTGATACCCTGCCCCCAAATATTATCTTGACTTCTTTCCAATGTGAAAACCTCGATCGAGAAGTACCTCAACAGCAAAAATATTTTGATAATTCAACATCGGCGCGTGCGTCTCACCAAAGTCATAGTGCGAGAAAGAGGCGAAGAAAGCAAAAGAAGAAAAAGAAGCTTCAAAAGAAGCAAATGATTGAAGCTGAGGCCCGCAAGTTACAATCGGCCGATGAGGCAGCGAATGGCACCTACTCGGAAGGTAAACTAGAAGATCTTCAGCACATTCAAGAAAAATGGGAAACCTTCCAAAAGATTAGAAAACAAGATGTAAAAGAAAGAACTAAAATCGCCATCAAGGTAAATATTTGAATCTTGGTTTTGTTTTTTATTATTATTCTGTGATATATCAAAATGATTAGAGGACTGAAGTAAGATTAACATGTCCGCATAGGTCCTTGAGCTGGTCCCTAATACTTTGACGCCAGAACAGGTAGTGTATGTTGGATTAGTTACAGAAAAAACCACTGAAGGGTTAAAACTTAAGATTGGGGAAACATCTCTTGGGCAAGTTGCTGATCAGGGGCAACAAATTTTGAACATGGAGATCTACGGTAAAAAACAAGTTGAAGATGTGAGAAAGCAGGAGCTTTATGAAGCCAAATGGGGAGAGTTGATGGAGGTGGATGAATGTGAAAGAGAGAATAGATGGGGGAAGATGGACGAAAATGATAAGGAGAGAGTAGTTGAGTGGACAGAGATTATTGACATGGTGAGACTTGAAGAAAATAGTCGTAGTTAGTTTAGAAAATTTTAGCAGAGAGAGAGAGAGAGAGAGAAAAAAAGAGAGAGTTGAAACGTGCAGAATGGAAACTGAATGTCAGTGATTGGGATTATTAGTGTGATTTATGTATCTATATATATATAATGAATATCTAACGATCTTGTTGCTTGGCTTGAATTCCACGATGGGACTTATCCACAACAACCATCAATGGGTTGGCCGTCCAAAAGTCAAAGGTGAGTGCCTGACTTGCTAGGAATCATTCTTTTACTCAAGTAAACTGATGAAGTTATGGGTCACCACAAAATATCCACAGGTAAACAAATTTCTCACAAAATATTATTGGCAACCCTCTCAACATTGGGGGTGGAATTCGTCACGTTAGTCGGAATTGATTGAAACTTGCAGGCTTCTCGTTTCATTATTGAATGTTTATCAACTCAATCTATTTTATGTCTACAGATCTGTTTTTCTACCTCAATCAGTCTTCACTTTTTATCAACATCACTTACATCGCTCTGCTCTAGGCATTCTGTTCTTTGCACCGCTTATAACTGGTCAGTTTATTTATTTAGTTTGATCATCCCTCGGCTTTTTCTCAGTCTTATTTTATTCGGTTGATTTATCTTCAATGTCTCATTCTTCAGGTTGTGTGGTCTTCCCCCTTTTTGGTAACCACCCTCTTTTCCTCTCAATCTCCTCGTCCAATTGGGCTCATTCTTTTGATTTATTATCTTTGAAGGCCTCCTGGCTGATCGGTGCAAATCTCCACTCGGAAGACGAAAACCATTCATCGTTGGGGGTGGTGATTGATTTCATTTATTTCTTCGCTTGTTCTGCTCTCTAATGGTCTGTCTCACATTCATCCATTTTCTTTTAGGTCTCTTAGCTATACTCTCCATCTTTTTGCTCACTTGGCCACATTCTATCCTTTCTTTCTTTTTTTCTCAATCAAGTAAAAATGTTAATCAGATGGTTCTAGATCATCTTATTTACTTAACACTCAGTTTTATGTTTCTCTTGTCCTGTGATGTTGCGATACAGTTCGATCAAGCTCTTGGTTTCGTTGTCATCATCGGATTTTATCTCCTGTCTGTGCCATTATCTATCTATCTTTGCTTTGGTTTTTAGTAGCTCATATTTTTCTCTTCATCTTCTTCCAACTTAGACATATAGGACTCAATATTGTTCGAGTTGCTGATCGTGCCCTTATTGTCGACGTTATCCCAAGATCTCAGCAGTCATTAGCTCAAGCTTACTCCGCGCGACTCCAGTCACTCAGCTTTTTTTTAGTCTTTTTTCTACCCAGTTTTCCTTCCAAGTCACTTTCCATCCTAGCTTGCGGTATATTCCTTTTGACGCATCTTTTAACTTTTCTTACTGTTGAAGAAAGAATCTTATTAGAGGACGACAGTGATTTTGAAGAAATTAGTAGGAATGGGTTGCGTGGCACTATTAATCAACTTATTGCTTGCTGGAAATTAATGACTAGTTCTTTACTTCAAATTTGCACGATTGATTTTTGGGCTTGGATAGGGTGGTTTCCGCTACTTATTTTTTCTTCTGCATGGACGGGAGATGAATCTCATCGATCATATGGACCATTAGGGCAAACTATTGTGGCCTTTCTCACCTTGCTATTTCTACCTTTTTTCGTTTTACCTCCTTCTTCAACATCGGCATCCTCCTCTTCTGATCAAAGGCTTGCGTCTGAACTGTTTTCTGACACTTTGTCCCATGTGGGCAATAGAATGAAGAATACTATCCACACTTTTGATTTGATGACAATTTGGATGATTGGGCTTAGTATTTTTATAATTAGCTCGGTGGGCTTCAGTTGGTTTGTCCATCAAAATTCCTTTGCAAGTTGGGCAATTGTAGTTTTTAATGGCATTGCTTGGGCTATTGGAAATTGGGTTCCATCTGTAATGGTAGGCTATCCATTTTACAATTCCTATACTTATCGTTTTATTTTGTCCGGATTGATTTCATGTTTGAAGATCATTATTATTATTTTGCTTTTTGTCTTGTTTTTTTGGTTCTCATAGTTGGCAGAAACAATATTAGAGCAATCCGGTACGTTTAAACTTCAAACTTTAGAATCTTCCAATGGATCTCATGGTCAAAATGGCCCAAGGGATCAGGATCAAGGATCACTTGAAGATCTTGTCTGTGAAGGAGATGTTGTTCAAGTGCGGCATTCTGATTCTTTTGAGATGGCACCTGAAGAGATCGGACAGCTTAGACTACAAAAATCCATAAGTGCTGATCGGGAAAATGATGGACTTGAAGAAGATGATTTGGATAGTAGAGCTGATGCAGCTGGCGTCATTTTAGGGTTAGTTTTATAAAAAAATCTTGATAGAATGACACTTTCATTTTTGCTTATATTTTAAATAATAATTTTTTATACATTTTTTATTGATATGGATATATGGACTTTTCCAGTATACACCATATATACATTGTGATTCCACAGGTGATTATGATGTTCATCTCACAACTGGTGTTTTCCTTAATCGATCCAACGCAGTCAGCTTTCCTTCCAACAAACCTGAAAAAAGTGGGGCATTTTCAAAGCTCTGCTCATGGTGATCCCGTTGGGTTGATATTTCGGTAAGTTTTTTTTTTTTTTTTTTTTGGTAACTTGGTTTTGTTTAAAAGTTAAATTATTTTCTTTTTTTTTTCATAAACACAAAATAATGATCATTTTTCCACTTTACTTTTTGAACTCAAAGTATTGGTGGGTGTGGATCTCTTATTGCAGCTGGGTTATGTTGGAAGATTAGATTTAGGGGTAAAGAAAGCTCGCATGCATTTTCATATCGTAGTCTGGGACGGACGTGACGGCAATGTGTATTAGACGGTTTTCTGTAGAAGTATGTGGCTTTGGATCATCAAGTTAAAGTTATTTCTCTTTAGTGGACGATAGTATAAGATACTTGGTTTATGTATAAAAGAAAAAAGACAGGAGAAAAAAGAATTAATGAAAGGTATTAAGAGCAAGCAAGGCAACAGATGTCAATGATTGCAACATTTTTAATAGATCTAGAGAAGTATTTTTGAAGATGGTTTGAATGTTATGTTTTATCTGTTGATAAACCTTTGTGGTGCTGTATAATTGGTCCATGTTTATATAGAATTGTGCTTAAATCTGTGTAATATATATTGGTGTATAGATATATCTTGTGTGAGTAGTTAATAGGTTTTAATGATAAGATGGTAGAATGGGGAAAGTACAGCGATTAGAGCAATGGTATTTAATTGATTTGAACAGTTTAAAAATATAAGTATATAATTAAATATATAGATAAAAGGATGTTGATAAATTTTTTACTGATTATCATTAAAAATGAGGAGAAGTGACACTAAGATAGCGAGTTCACTGCTTAAATCTGTTATGTTTTAATTATAAGGTGTGGAGAGAAGAGAGTAACAATAAATTTGTTATTATTATTATTATTATTATTATTATTATTATTATTATTATTATCGTTATTATCATTATTATTATTATTATTATTATTATTAGGTGATGAAGATGTGAGTAGAGAGAGAGATGATTTTTTTTTTTTTTGGTGAGCAGGGCTAAGGTGGTGTCTTTATTAATATCATTTTAGTGAGGAAGTTTTGAGGGATGTAAGAGGGTGAAGGGGATACAGATTAGATTAGATTAGATTAGTTTGAAATTGGTTAAGATCATCTTCTGTCTCTGTGTTAGTGAAAAAAGAAGTCTATCATTACCATTTTTAGTTTGGTGAGTTCATAATCAATTTCAATTTTCAACTTGCTTTATGTAGTATCTCTTTTACTCATCAACAGATTTAGTTAATATATTCATTCCTGGATGGGACTTTTGATAGTTGTTAGGTAAACCTTGATAGCTATTTTATATATATATATATATATATATATATGCATGTCATTCAATGTTTAGACAATGAATAACATGGTATGAAAGAATAAGAGTATATGATTTCCTATGTGTGTTTAGAGAGCATGTTTTCTAGTGGGTTATTGCTTGGCATAGTTTAGTCATTGAGACTTGAAGTGTGCAGTTAGTAGTATCAAAAATAGTGAACATTAATAAAAAAAATTGGGTGTTGAGTAAGTAGTAGTAAGTATAGTGACTTGAACAAAAAAAATAAAAAATAAAAAATAAAAAATAAAAATAAAAATAAAAAAAAAAATAAATAAATAAAATAAATAAAATAAATAAATAAATAAAAAATAAAAAAAAAGATAATTTGTGAAATAGTGGTGGAATCAAGGGTATGATGAAGTATCTTGATGAGCAATGCAAAATGAAAAAAAAAAAAAAAAAAAGAGGAGTGATTTAATGATGTGAAGTGAGTATTGGTAAGTATATATACTTATGTGAACATCATATTTACCAAAATGAATAGCTAATGTGAGGTGTTAATGACATGGTGTCGGAATATGGATCAAGGTAATAGTTAAGTATGCATGGAAGTGGGGTGTTACTGACATGGTAGTAGATGCACTGAGAGCATCTACATCTGTGTCAGGAATATCTGTTGGGTATATGCATACTTTTGCAAGTTTTAAATGAATGTCTTGTTCAAACATTTTTAAAGTATGATTCCCAAACACTATGGGGGAAATATGGTGTCACAAGTTGTCCTGAAAAAAAAACCCCCAATTGCAAGCTATAAACTTACCCCTTGAAAAGCATAAAGCATAAATTGTAATATGCTGCTACAGCTACTTGTGTCCTGTGATAATACTAAATATCATTGCACATCCCATTCATTGTTTTCTGCTCATTTTTACAAGCATCAACTCTCATTTTTCTGGTGGTGACTACTTATTTGCTCAACATGTTACATTTCTATAACCTGAACAGATTTTTTTTTAGCTGGAATATGGGCAACTTTTATACTGTCTAAGGTTGTCCCTTGTTTTATCAGTTCTCTCTTTTTCCCCTTTCATTATCAGAGAATGTTGTGGTGGTGGTGGTGGAGATCCAAATGTTTGAGGGAGGTGGTGAGGTGATAAGGTAGTGGAGTGTTAGGGTATATATATATATAAATTTAGAAAACAAAAAAAATAAAAAAAAAATTGAAAACAAAAAAAATAAAAAATTTAGAAAACAAAAAAAATAAAATAAAATGTGTGTGTGTGTGTGATATATATATATATACATATTCACAAGCAAAAGAATGAACTATTTTTTATTGTTCATTTATTTTCTATTCAATCAATCAGTCAATCACTTGTTTTTTTCTTTTTTTTTTTTTTTTTTTTTTTTTTTTAAAATGGTTTTATTTGGTCCTCTTTTAGGTTAAGAGTTGATGAGGAAAAAATAATCAAAAAAAAACAAACCAAAAACCAAAAAAAGAAAAAGAAAAAACCCAAAAAAACTAAAAAAAAAATGAGACACCAAAAGAAATAAACAATCAAACTAACTAACTAAATTACTAAATTACTAACAAACTAAAAAGTAAAAAAAAGAAGAAGAAGAAGAAGATGATGATGAAGAGGCTACTTTGGATCTTGGTTCAAAA
This sequence comes from Hemileia vastatrix, assembly GCA_030280995.1. Classification (NCBI taxonomy): domain Eukaryota; kingdom Fungi; phylum Basidiomycota; class Pucciniomycetes; order Pucciniales; family Zaghouaniaceae; genus Hemileia; species Hemileia vastatrix. The sequence continues at coordinate 34,523,192 of JASXTE010000009.1, read as the reverse complement.
CGTAGGTGGTTTTATTTGACTTATTTTCTCTTTTTTTTCTTTTTTTCTTTTTTTTCTTTATATATATATATATTGAAATTTGACTTTTTTGTTCATCATTTATTTAAAGAGGGATGGGGGGGTCTTAAACATTATCAACTACATGTAGAAGCTTTAGTAAAAAGAAAGGCTCAACACAGGTCAATCAGAAACTATGCACCTTACAACAACAAGTAACTACAACAAAGTGTGTGCTAAACCTGAACAAAAGACTCTATTCTCCCAACACAGTGAAAATACTGTCAGATGTGGGAAAGGGAAGAAGGAAGCAGTGGACAGGAAGGAGAAATGAGAGGAACAAAAGAGAGTAGAGAGAAAAAGATTTGAATATCATTGAAAAAACTAACATACCTAAACACAGGTCAATAAGCAATTGTGAAGGCATGTGCTAAAACTGAAAGGAACACAATGATGAGTTGTTGTGGTTAGGATTAAAAAAATTAGTAGAAAAGAAGACAGAAAACAGTGAAAAGAACCTGAACAAAAGACTCTATTCTCCCCATACAGTGCATTGACTGTCAGATGCAGTCAAGGTAAGGGTGAAAAAGTAGAAAGGGGGGGAGCAATGAGAGGTACAAAAGAGAATAGAGAAAAAATATTTGGATGGTGAAAATGGAAACAGCATGCAGAGGTTTGATAATTTCACACAACACGTGACACTTGAAGCAAAAGCAGCTCATTAAGTCCATAATACAGGGCACAATGGTCTCAATTAAATCCATATGAAAAGTGCAGAAGCAACATTTTCTTAGATATATATATTTTCCTTTGTGTTCTCAATCCAGACTTTCTTATTTGACTGTGCTTTTTCTAAAGTCTATATGTCAAATCTAAATTGGTCAAATGATTTCAATTACACACTTATGCTTTTCAATTTAAGCAAATCAATGTACTATTATTGCTATGGTCAATGTGGGTTATTGTGTGTCTGAGGATTGTTGAAGGGTATGTGAGAAGGAAAAGGTGAAAATTTTAAGGGGTCTGTGATATGGTAATTATGTTTATTAGAAAGGTCAATGCAAGGTGTAATTGTCTATATAAATGGTGTAGGTTTTGACTCAACATTCCTTAGAATTAAATTATAATATTGTTGTGATAGTACTTAAATTTATAGTGATATATATGGGGCTATTATTGTTTCTTTCCTTTTCTTAATAATCATTTTTTAAATCAATCATAAATCCTTAAATCATTCCCCTTGATTATTAATTTTCCAACCCTTTGTGAGATTTCTTAGAATATTAGTATCACCTTTAAATCTATATTAATATTCCCCTTGGATATATCTTGAAGCAGGATAAGTTCCTTTGCCATATCTTCAAACCACTTCTTCAAGATATTCCTCTGCACCACAAAGAAGTTTCAACTCTCCTTCCCCAGTATCACTTACTCAGGAGCACCCTTGGACTTGTGCATAGGTTGTCTGGTGACAGTATAATTTAATTCTCTGTAGTTCTTATTCTTGGGATTGAAAAGTATTTTTCAGGTGCTAGATCTAAATTGCACCTGTTCAATGCACTTCTCCTATGGGCACTAATAACAGGGATTTTGCTAGAAGCAGGCCATCAATACAAACTGTTTCCTGCACTCACTCACTCCCTTGAAAACATCAAATTAAGGGAAAAGGAATACTCAATCCAATCTGTGGAGGATATTCCCCAGGATCTTGAAGATTCTAGTAAAGAAGAAGAAGGTGAGGACACTATGCACAAGGCCCCATGGGCCCCAGCTACCAACCCGTCAGGCCAACCTTTACATCCTGGACCATCTGCTTCACCGGAAGAGTTCATGAAACTATTTTTAAAAACATTTTCAAATCCTACTCCTTCTGAGGGATCTAAATTCAAAACTCCTTTGATGAAATCCCCTGAAAAATTCAATGGAGAAAATCCAGAGAGATTGTGATCCTTCTTTCAAACTTGCAATTTATTGTTCCATAATGACCCTTGATCCTTCAACATCAATCACTCCAAGGTTATATATGCTTCCTCATTTTTAGCTTAAAAACATCAAGATGGTTCAAGCCTTATATTCTCATTCTCTCTTCAATGGAGACTTATTTACTTATTACTAATTGGGAAAACTTCAAGGAACAACTCTTTATGTTGTTTGGTGACCCAAATGAAACCAATAACATGGAAATTGAACTTGACTTCCTTTTCATGAATGATAATGGTAAAGCTTCTGAATACATCCCAAATATCAGTGCCTTAAAAACTCAAGTAGGTTGGAATGATTCAGCTTTAAAGTATCATTTCAAAAAGGGACTTCCCTTGAGGATTATGGATCACTGAATCTTCACTGTCAAAAAATGATCAATTTGGCAGATTTGATGGATAGGACAATCAAGCTGGATGGTGCTTATCAAGGACAGCTCTAACATTGACAAAAAACCCATAAATCCACTCACAGTTCTAATTTTAAATTGGGACCTTCTGCAAATCACTCTTGTCCAAATCAATCCTCATTGACTCAATCCAAACCCAGTCTAAAGGGCAAGAATAAAGCTTGACCACTGGAGAAATCAGTAAGGTATTTGACATGAAATGGGAATTAAAGAAAGCTGAAAGAAAGAGAAGAGCAGATAATTGTTTGTGTATATATTGTGGTTGTAAGCACAAATTAGAAGATTGTGCCAAGTTAAAAGATAGAGAAGGTACTAGTTCCAAGTCAAAAAACTAGTGAATAGTTTACTTGTTTTCAAAGAAAACTATTTTATCTCCCCCACTGCACAGAACCACTATTTCTTAAGGACTGGAGCTGCCCCAAATTTTTCTAGATTAATTCTTTTTAAGGAGGATGCTCCATTCAGTTGTCTCATTGACGCTGGAGCTTCAATCTTATTTATTATTTTATCTTTTTTAGAGAGACTTAAGATGACATTTGTAGATATTGACTGAGTTACAGTTTATCTGGTAAAATCAAAGAAACACAGTTATTGGGTTATTAAAAAAGTTTTATGGGTTTTCAAATTTCTAAATTTTCCCTCCTTCAAGTGGAAATTCACAGTCTTCAATGCCCCAAGGATGGATGATACCATTCTTGGCCATTAATTTTCAAAAAATTAGAATCCAGTGATTGATTGGTCAAAGGGATTGATTACCCCTCTTTCTAAGTATATTTCTTATTCAATAATTCAGGTCAATAGGGAGCTAAAAAACCTTCCTGACCAAGTCCTGCTGGAGGGCCCTTCTCTTCCAGATGTATAGAAAGCATCTAATTTTTCTTTAAATGAGCTCTTGGCTAACTTTTCTAGCTCAATTACTTTACTCAAAAAGGATCTCAATAGCCTCAAAGTAACCAACTTTTGCTTTTTATAAATTCAGGTCTACCCTCAATAGATTTTTTCAAAGATGAAGAGGACAACCAAACAAATATTTAAGCCATTAAATTGACTCTATCTGAAACATATCATGATTTCCATGATGTTTTCTCAATACACAAGGCCTAAAAGTTACCACCTCATTAACCCTAAAATCATCAGATAGAGTTAATAGGTCCAGCATCTTTGGAAGGTATCAGAGAATGTAGCAAAAGGTTTTATCCAAGCCAGTAAATCCTTAACCAGATCTCCAGTTCTTTTTGTTAAGAAAGAGGATGAAAGTCTTAGGTTGTATGTTAATTATAGAAAAATCAACACAGTGACTAAGAATAATGCTTATACAGTTCCTCCTGTGTCATTACTTCTTACTCTACTCAATGGGGCTAAATTTATTTCTAAAATCTATCCAAGAAGCACTTATAAATATATACATATTTCAGAAGGCCATGAAAATTTAGTTGCAATGTGCACCAGATTTGGTAGTTTTGAATATTTAGTTATACCCTTTGGATTGTGTAATTCACCATCAACTTTTAAAACTTTTGTCAATGAGATCTTTCATGATGTTTTCAAGAAGTTTTTTTTTGTCTATTTAGATGCTATTTTTAATTTCTTGAAGAACATCACCAAACATATTTAACATGTCCAACTGGTTCTAAATCACTTTTGAGAACACAGTCTCTACACCAAGAACACTAGATGTGAATTCCATCTAAGATATAATAAATTCTTAGGATTTAAATTATCCACGGATGTTTTATTCATGGATAATAAAAAGGTTTAAGAAGTCTTGAAATAGCCTGAGCTGAAAACTCTAAAATCCTTACAAGGATTTCTGGGGTTTGAAAATTTCTATAGAATATTTATTAAGGATCACTCTAGAACTATTACAATTCTTACTTCTCTTCTTTGACAAGATAATCCTTTTGTTTTTACCAATGCAGCACAAAAGGAATTCAAAGCATTGAAGACTGTGTTCACTACAGATCCAATTCTTTGAAATTTTGATCCTACTGCTTCAAGATAGATCCTAGAAATTATGCTATAGAAGGGGTCATATCTCAACTCAATCCTGAAAAAAAGTTGTTTCACCCTGTTTCTTTTGAGTCAGAAAAACTTATTGCAGCAGAATTAAACTACAAAATTTATGATAAGGAATTATTAACTATTGTCTATTGTATAATAGAATGGCATTATTTTCTTCTCAGTCTTAGTAGTTCTTTCCAAACCCTAACTGATAACAATTCCTTGGAATACTTCATTTCTTTTAAAGTACTAACTAGATTTCAGGCTAGGCAGGCCTAAATCTTATCTTTATTTAATTTTACTATTACCTATGGCCAAGGTAGAAGCTGTGTAGTTGCTGATATTTTATCATTCCTAGAAAATATTTACCTTCAGTGGGGGAGGAATTTTCAGACAAAAATAAAGAAAATTTAAAATCAACCATCTAAAAATCAAGGTTAACAACTCATCATTCTAATTCAATGAAAATTAAATCAATTCATAATTCACTATTCAACATCCTGGAAGTTCAGTCAAAGGAAAATTATTGTTTGTTTTATATGGACTAAATACTTTTTAAGAGAGGGGCCAAGAGATTCAGTATAGAATCAGGTCTATTAGTTTTTGAAGTTAGAGTAGTTATACCAAAAAATAAGGATATATAATTATGAATTTTCAAAAGCCAACATTATTCACCATTAGCTGATCATTTTAGGGTTGATAAAACCTACCAGTTAATAGTGAGGGATTTCATCTGGACAGGTATGACAATAGAGCTCAAAGACTATATTAAAACTTGTTATGAATGTAATAGAAACAAGGTACCTTGACACAGGAAGTATGGGTTGTTTCAACCACTTCCGATTCCCTCTAAACCTTGGGATTTAATTTCAATGGATTTCATTCCTAAATTACCCCCATCAGATAATTTTGATGCTATACTATTCATAATTAATAGATTCTCTAAAATTTCTATTTTTATTAAAACTAGTAATACTGCTACAGCCAAAGACTTAGCTAATATATTTCTAGAATATGTATTTTGTAAAAATGGATTACCTTCTGATATTATTTCTGATAGATTTTTTCTGTTTTTTTCTACTTTCTGGACTCAACTTTCTCACCAATTAAATATTACAAAGAATCTTTCTGCCTCCTATAATCATGAAACAGAAGGAAAAACTGAAAGAGTCAATCAAATCATCAAAAAATATCTTCTAATGTGTCATTCTGGATTTTCCCAAGACTGAGTAGAAATTAATTACAAATTATTTTAAGCACATGTAGTAAACATGGTAAAAATAAATTAAAGTATACAAGTTGTATACATAAGTGAAATTAATGATTAAATACAATATATGCCATTATAATACCTTATATACATGCATATATCCACCTTTTATGAGTCTTATGTACTTAATATTAAGTTGGAATATTTAAGGTTAATCATAAGAAACTTAAAAATAAGGCTACATAACTTTTAAGTAGACTTAAAGCATTTGTTTTCATTGTTTTATGGAAAAAACAAGAAATGCGCTTTAAATCACTTAAAAGTTGAATATATGTGCTATAAACTTAATAATATTAAAATAGTTCCTTGACAGACCAATTTTTCTTAATTATATATATTTATTTGGATATTAAAATGTATAAAAGTAACACTTTTCAAATTTGGTTTTTTTATGCCAGAAATGGCTTCTGTGTACTGGCCACATACTGCCTGCATTTGTCCCATGTGAATAGATTCATTTTTAGAAAAGTTATAATTTTCACACTATAATTACCCCACATAGTACTCCCACTATGGGGGAACTGGCTAAAAAAAGCAAGAGGAGCTTATTTAGTGTCCTAATTTAATTATTGGTGCATTAACCTTATTATATGCACTAATTGCATTAACAACGTCAATATTGGAGCCTCTAACTCACTACCATGCTTAAGATTGCATATTTAGCCAAGTATTTACCTGTGCAAGCACCTTCCAACAGATTGCATTCAGTTATCCACATTTTACGTCTTATTTTGGGTTTCTCAGTGGTTTCTCAGTCAATGTTGGTCATATTTGAATGGGGATTTCATGTAGTAAATTAAAATAATTAGCCCCTTCATTTCCAAAGTTAATCCCCTTAAACTATATGTTATATTTAGTGCTATTATTTTTTTTATTCTTTTATTTTAAGGTATCACATGCATATACTCTATTTTTTGCTTATTCATTTATTTTGATGGATTATCCCTATTATTCCAGGATTTTGGCAGGTGATATCATTCTAAATTTTCTTATTGTTCATGCCTTTTGTTGATGGGAAGGTGTATTATATAGATTGAGGCTTCATTGGCCATTTATAGGATTGGTAAACCAGGGGAGCATATTGGAGAATTATTAGGTATAAAAGGAGGGAGTTTTTGGTCTTATTTTCTACATTCTTTATCATTACAATAAAACCATATAATCATTAAAATTAAAATACATTTCATAAGTACTTTTAAAGTCTTTGAATAGTGTTTGAATTATTATCTCTATTTTTCTACCAACCATAAATTGTAAACCATTTATCATTAGTGAGATTAAATTACTGAGACCCTTATTTTGAGTTTTATTTTAATACTTATTGGATTTGTACTACAGTATTCATATAAGACCATTAAAATATTCTAGAAAACTGACTATTCAAGCTATTCAAAACTTTTTACTTGAAGTAAGCCTGAAAAAATTTATGTCGATTATCAGCAAGACAATTGGACTGCATGGTTACCATTGGCCAAATTTTCCTACAAGAACTCAACACATTCTTTGAAAAAGCAGTCTCCTTTTGAAAAATCTATGGAGGACATCTTAATTTTAATCTGTTTCATGTAGGAATAAATCATCCTTCTGAAAATGATATTTGAACCATCTCATGACTTCAAGGCAAACTTCAATCCAACCTTGAAGCAGAAAACCAAAGATACAAGGAACAGGCCAACAAACATTGACAATCTGCACCTCTTTTTAAACCAGGTGAAAAAGTATGGCTTGACTCTAAGAATATTCAAACATCTAAACCATTAACGAAACTATATGAAAAGTTCTTGGGACCATTTAAAATTAACTCTGAAGTCTCAGAAAATGCATTTTGACTCAAGCTACCCTCAAAATGGCAATCAATTCATCCTGTCATTCACATATCTCTCCTAAAACTAGCTCAAGAAATATACATAAGAAAAAACAAAACTCCTCCAGAACCATTGTGGCACACATCTTTCAAGAATTCAGATAAATTCTCAGGAGCGCAGCAGATGACTCAGTTCTCTTGAAGTGCAAAAAAGGGGTTTCTGAGAAGGATGGTTATGGAAGTGTAACTAAGGGGTTTTTAAAAGTGCAGAAAAAGTAGACTCTCTGCACACAGTTTTTTTTGTACTATGGATATACAAGCTGCAGAGAGTTGAAATTAGAGGAAAGTGCATACTGGACTAGAAGACAAGAAGGTATGATATGTACTTGAGGAAACAACAACCAGTGCTAGAGGCATAGTATGGATTAAGGGGAAGCGTCAAGCAAGGGTAGAGGTTTCACACTTAGATAGGAAACAGAAATGCTAGAAGAATGAGCAATTATTGAGAAGCAGGGAGGGATCCACTATTAGTAGATAATTACATGGCAAGCTCTGGTTTTTATAATAGGTATGGGAGGCGGTAAAGTACCTATTATTTAGTCAAGAATCTCATGAAGCATAGGGTATGTACAAAAGGTGGAGCATCAGGCGCTAATAGTTGTTCTTGAATAAACATTTCAGGCACTATTAGGACCAAGACTTATGCTAAAAATGGTATTTAGATTATCTAGATACTTAGTCACCATTTTATATTCTTGTATTAGCACTAAAATTATGTAGGAAAGCCAGTAGATAAAAAGAGCATAGGGGAAGGGCACTGAGCATACAAGGTATATAAAAGAGAGCCCACTTTTAAAAGAGGGGGGTGTGAAGAAAGTAAAGTAGATTTTTATTAATACATAGAAAAAGAAATGTAAATATATATATATATATATATATTTAAATAATGGGTGTGCATACCAGAAGTAGTGCTGTAGAGTTATTTTATTACTACAGTAGCAATAGTATTAGATATAGCACTTCAAGTGGGAGTGACTGAGAGTACTAGCTCTTACTGAGAATAGATCTAGCCAACAGATAGATTACTTATATTAAAATATATTACCATTTTTATTTAAAGATCTCTACAAATTCATTCTACTTTCTTCTCCTTTATATATAACCATACTTACAATACATGCTTGCACTATCTTTTAAAAGTTAGATTGGAAGGCACTTCTTTTTAAAAATAATTTGTTTAAAGGAGAACCAACCCATCTCAGATTTTGTCTATAGCTTAGTATTATAAAAAATTTTTCTTTCTAAAATTGGTGTCCCAACAGTGGCAGCCAGATTGTAAGTACATTTATTTTTCAGAGTTTTGTCAAAAGGGCATAATCAAGCCAGGGCTTTGATTAAGAGTCTTAGAGTATACAAAAAGTGGATTTAGCCATCATCAGAGGATAGAATAGGGCCGTATTAGAGAATATAGTTGGTATAAGCTTTTAGTGCTTATTTTCTTGTCTTATTTAGTAGTAAAAGGTAGAATGGAGCCTACAGATAGTACCTCTAAAGTCAATCAGAAGAGGGTGAAATTACCTAACTCCACAGCATTGTTACCACCAAGCATCTTGAAAATTATTAGGTGCAAGGATTAAAGCTTGCAATTTACTGGAATTAATACTCAAAAGTTTTTGAGGAGGTTCAAACAAGCAGCCGAGGTTCATGGAGCCTCAGATTATGATATGGTGCATCAAGTGTTATTTTTTGTTCCAAATGAATTTAAAGACAATCTAAATGAAATGGATGGTCATAAAACATGAAATTTGACTGTCAGTGTGTGCTAGTATATAAGTAAGATTTAATAGTAAATATTAATGGTCCAACTACTTATTGATAAATGATTTAGTGATTAAACCTCAGGGGAAGACTAATAAAATAGTTATTCTCAATATAAACTCACAATACTTGGATTTTTATGCCTGCTAGTGGTGGAAAATAGAATAATAAAATATAGTTATAGCTTATATAAAGATAATATCAATTAATAAATGCTTTATAATATATTTATATATTAAAATAATTGTTTTATAATGTTTATTTTGAAGTGTAGTAAGTAAGTGATTCCCAATAACCCATCAAATCCTCCCTTACTTATACCGAAATCCACTGGAGTGCACAGACCTTGAATCCAGATGATTTCACTGCTATCCCCAGAAATTACAGCACTGTGAGGGACCACCACCTCCCCATGGTGTCCACTTCAAACAGTTTCAACACTGAGACCTTCAGTAAGAACCCTCCATCACAATTAATGATACCACAGACCCATACCATAAATAGAATAAGCAGATAAAAGCGGATACCATAAAGAAACAGGTAAAATAACTCATACAAAGAGTATATAATGAACCCCAAAGCATATAAAGGAAACAAATTAACTTTCCAAGCCCCCAATGACATCCCCAAGCATCCATAGTTACCCAGTAATCATATCCCAACTCATAAATCCGTGAAAATCCATCCAATGAAGCAGATTAAGTTGTCCAAACTCGACATATGCGCCTGAAATAGGTGTATATGCTTGTGTAGGCATTGTGAGTCCCTGAATACGTCTATATGACCTAGAATAAGCAGAAAAATAAAGTTTATAGGCTATTAAGAGGTTAAAACCCACTTATAGACCTAAATATACTTAATATAACTACATATTTCACTGAATATGAGGTTTATGTATACATATAAGCTTATGTATGTCTATAATTACTTAATATTACTTAAGATAAGTATATTATGACTCCATTGACACCTTAATAAGTACTATTAGGCTATGGATAAGCTATTTAAACTACTATAAGTCATATAATAGTGTAATAATTATATATATATTTATTATAACCATATATATAAGTATTTTAACCTTATTTTTAAGTAATAAGCTTAATGTAATTAAGGTTATCTTATTTTAAACATAAGAACAACTCAGTCATGGAGATAACTAGGCTGAAATTGAAAGTTCTAAAAGCGCAAGTGTTGAAGAGATGGCCTAAAGCTACTGAGGAAACAAGGTATACAATTAAGGACCTAGATATTTTGGTAAACAAGGTTAAAGAAAAAGGGGGTATCAGAGAACATAAAGATTTTAAATTTTTTGAAAAGAGTTTGATTAAGTAGTAGATTATTTTGTTAGTAATGAGGATTTTAGTGACACTAGTGTGTCATTACCTTGGTTTTTTTATGAACTAGTGCCTGAGGTCAAAGACTGGGTAAAGAGGCACCTTGATAACAAAGGAAAGTTGGTTAGAAAGAAGAAAGGGGATTACTAGTATCCAGGATTGGAGGCAGTGGAAACATCAGTGGAAGCTGAAATGAAGTTGCATCAGGTAGAGTTCCAAGCAGCTAGGGTTTCTTTAGAGGATGCAGAGGTGATAGAGGTTTCATCTAGTACTGGGTCACTTATAATACTGGCTTTAAAAGCTAAGATGGCATCACAGGATTCAAGTTCAGTTATGGCCAGAACCAAGGAGTTGGAGAAGAAATTGACTGAAGCAGCTAAGCCTAAGCCAAGTTTTACTTCTCAACCATTGCATTTTTCTTTGATGGTATGATATTATTTTAATAAAGAAGGTCATATGAGGATGAGGTGTAATGCACTTCAAAAAGATAAAGAAGATAAGGTTTTTTTTGAAGATGGTACAGCACCAATGTTAGAGGATGATACAAAACTTGTTATGGATAATGATTTAGGGATGTGAGCTAAAGTCATTGATCATATAAATAAAAACACCATGGAAGTCAAGTCTAGTAAAGGCAAGGAACCTGAAGCAAAGGAGAGAAACACAAAGTGAGTTAATTTTGCAGTAACCTGTGCGGTATTGGATTTTAAAGTTAAAGAGGGAGCAGTTCCAGCACCATTTACTGCAGCACAGTTAATTTTATTTGCCACAAAGCATAAGAAGATGGCTCCATTAACTGTTAGCAGGCCAAGGAGGGCTGAATCCAAGTATGAAAATTGTGAAGACATTGAGGAGGTAGGGTATAATACAAGGAAAAATGCACCAGTACCATGTGAGGATTTGGAGATGGAGGAAAAATCTGGGGATAAGATGAAATATGATATGGATAAGCGTGTTTAAGAACAGCCATTAGAAGAACAAGAGGTAGTTCACCAGAGAGTAAAACTGGAAGAAGGGATTACTGGAGCTAAGCATAATACTCAAAAGAATCCGCCTGGAAGAGCAAAATCAGGCACAAAAGCAAAACAACCAAAATGGAGGATGCAGTGTTCATCACATGCAAAATATCCTAAGTTAGCCAAATATTTAATTACAGAGTGTCTTAAAATCACATTTTGTGTTCCTTTAGGTGTACTCACAGAAGTAGCACCAGAGGTAAGAAATGTGATAGTGGAAAAGTATAGGAAGCAGAGAGTTTCTAATTGTGTTGATTATGATATGGAGGAACACTCATTTCAGCCTGTTGTTGGATTAACAAGGGTACTGCACTATTCATGACCATTAGGGTATTTAATCGTTACTATTAACAGGAAGAAGATCAGAGTGCTGGTAGATACTGGCTCTCACACTAATGTAGTTTCAGAAGAGGATGCAATGGATTTAGGTTTTCCACTTAAAGATGGCAAAGGAGCTGTTGCAGGTATTGGAAGTGAAAGGTTACAAGTTATAGGGGTAGCTGAATACGTCAAGACACAGGTTGCAGGAGCATCATGAGATTTACACTTTTATGCTCCTATGGGTGCAGTTAAACCAGTTTTAGTAACACCATTTTTGATGGATTATTCAGAAACAATAGATTATTGTTTGAATAAGATGATAGGAATTAGTATTATGGGTGATGATGGTATTCCAGTAACAGAAGTGTTAGTAGTGCCTAAGGATGGTGGATGGTAAACTAAGTATTTCAGATCTGTGAGTTTAGAAAAAGAAAGAGAGTTTTATGAGAAGGAAGAGAATGGGCATCTTCCAGGGAGGCACCAATCTTTTCATTAGGGGCTGGAATCTTAGGTATTACTATCTCCCAGGATGAGAGGAAATTTTATAGTGATCAGTCAGTCCAAGCAGGGATACAAAAAGTGGGGCTTCACAGGTGTCTTGGTAATACTACTATAGAGTGTATTGTGCCTAAACTTTTTAATTTTTTTAATTTTTGATTTGGTTATGCTTATATTAAAAAACAAAGAAAAAAACATGATGTAGGTACAACTTGAAGTTATATTAGAAAAGGTCTAATATTAAGTAATGAAGGCAGCAGCTGGAGCTGTCTAGCCTCAAAGTATAAACCAGTAAATGTGCAGATGCCAGATTTGAACCCTCCTTTGCAGAGGCTGGAACTATCAATAAATCCTTATGGCACCCCTATAACAAATTTTTCACCTAAATTTATGCCTATTAATAGGATAACTTTAGAAAGAATTTGCATGGTTAATTTTGGACCAGAAGATTGGTTGTCTCAGGAAAAAATTTTTTTTTGTTATATGTTATGGTACTTAGGGAAAAGGCTATTGCTTTTTCAGAAGAGAAAAGAGGTTTATTGAAGAACTCTTATGGGAAAACTTATATTTTTCAGTTTATACCTCATGTGCTGTGGCAGAAGAAAGTGTTTCCTATACCAGAAGCAATAAGAGAAGAATATACAGAATTAATTAGGGAAAGATTGAGGTCTGGTTTGTATGAGAAGTCAATGTCTAGTCACTCAAGTCCAGTATTTTGTGTTTCCAAACATAATGGCAAGTTAAGGGTTGTTCAAAATTTAAGGAAATGAATAAGGTGACAGCTAAAGATTCAGGATTTCTGCCAGATCCAGAAGAGTTTGTTGGATCTTTTGCAGGACAAGCAGGTTATGGATTAGGAGATATTATGGCAGGATACAATGAGCCTGTGTTAGATATTTTTTCAAGACCTATGAGTATGTTTGAAACTCCATTTGGGCACTTTAGGTTAACAATGTTGCCACAGTGCACTACAAACTCAGTGGCGGTGTATCAGGTTTAGATGATGTGGATATTACAAGATGAAATTCCAGAACATGTAGGAATCTTTATCCACAATGGCTGTATAAAAGGGCCATTAACAAACTACAATGGAGAGGTTCTAGAGGAGATCCCAAACATTAGAAGGTTTATTTGGGAATATGCTATTACCCTTGAAAGGGTACTTTTTAGGATAGAAGAGGCTGTTTTAACAGTCTCAGGGTCAAAATTTCTTTGTTGTGTGCCAGTGCTAGATATTTTTGGTCATGTTGTATGTAGGAAGGGAAGAATAATTGCAGAAAAATAGAAAAACAAGGTACTTGCATGGCCAAGACCAAGAAATAATATGGAAGTTAGAGGGTTTTTGGGTGTTTGTACAAATGTAAGAATGTTTATATGTGATTTTTCCTTGTTATATTCTCCATTAAGGCTTTTGACAAGAAAAGATGTTGTATGGAATTGAACAGAGGAATGTGAAGAATAATTTGAGTTATTAAAAAAATTTTAGGGAAATATATTCTTTTAAAGAAACTGAAATATGGATAAGGCGCAGGAAATATTACTTTAGTGATAGATTCAAGTGTGTCTGAGGTAGGTGCAGTTATAATGCAAGAGGAGTAGGAAGGAAATGATAAGCCTGTGCTTTATGAATTAAATAATTTTACAAAGATGGAATCTAGGTACTCACAGTCTAAGTTGGAGTTGTGTGGGGTTGCAAATATTTTGAAGAAGTTAAAATGGATGCTTTGGGGGCAAAATTTTGAGTTTCAGGTTAATGTGCTATCTTTGGTGCAAATAATCAGTAGTCCAAGTTTACCAGACATGCCAATGACTAGATGGGTGGTGCAGATTAATTTATTTTCTTATGATTAAGTACATTAACCAGAAAAATCTTTCACAATGCCAGATTCTTTGTAAAGAAGGCTGTTGTGTGAAGAGGATTCTGAAGCGGAAGAATTTGAAGAAGATAACAAGTTGATAAATGGAGTAAACTATTGTTATCAAAGGTTTAGGAATAATGTTGTCTGAAAAGAGGTTAAACTATCACCATTATTAGGCAGCATCTTCAATGACCTAAAATTAAGAAAACTCAAGGAAGACAGTCATGATGAAAGTGATCATGAGGAGACAAAGGCACAAGAGTTAGAAGTTGAAGCTAATGTAGTAACAAGAGAAGTGCCAGGTAAAGTGGTTCAGGATTCAGATGAAAATTAATCCATGAGTAGTCAAGAAAGTGATATGCAGTCAGAAGACAGGGATTTGATTGATGGGTCAACTGAGAAAGTAGATTGATTGAGAGCGTATTTGGAAGGCAAAATCCAGCCAAAAAATTGTGATGAAGACACATGGCACAAGATAGGGAAGTGTGCTAAAGAGTATCTTATTAAAGACAGAAAGGTATGGAGAGAACACTCTTCCATGCTGCAATTAGCTATAGTGGATAGAGGCAGAAAATAAAAGATTATTAGGGAATTACATAAAAATTTGGGACATAGAGGTCAAGATTAGACTTATAGGAGAGACAAAGAGCAATTCTGGTGGCCTAATATGAGAGCAGAGATCAAGGATTGGGCCCAATCTTCCCCAGAGTGTCAGTGCAGGAGTTACTGAAAACCTAAAGAGAAATGACAAGCAACATGTGAAGACACTATTTTTGGTAGGATTAGTTTAGATGCAGTTCATATTAAAGAAGGACACTTTAAGCACTTGGTAGTAGCCAGGGATGATCTTTCAGGATGGGTAAAAGCAGCGCCTTTAGTAAATCTTAAGACAAGTAATGTAGATAAAATTTTGACAAAGGATTGGGTATATAGATATGGGGTCATGAAGATGGTAGCTCTGGATGGTGGTGCTGAATTTGTAGGAGGATTCCAGGAAGTAGTTAATAGTATAGGTGCCAAGATTCCAGTTGAAACAACATATTATCCAGAAGCAGAAGAGATGTCTGAAAGAGGGCATCAAGTGATCAAAGATGCACTAGTTAAGCTATGTGGAACTAATGGGGAAAAATGGAAAAGTTATTTGCCTTTAGTATTATTTGAAGATAGAATCTCAGTGAAAAGGACAACAAGTTTTTCACCTTATAAACTTATTTTTGTTCAAAGGGTGGTATTACCTATTGATCTAGAAGCTGGATCTTTTCTAGGATGTGATTGGGATCAGGTGCGCTCAACTGAAGATTAAATTTTAGCAAGAGTGGAAGAGCTTGAAAGAAAGGATGAGTTTGTGGAGAAGGCATATGAAAGAATGATGCAGATTAGGAAAAAATCAGTGAAATATTGAGATGAGTGCTTAACACACAGATTAAGGGAGCCATTGAAACCAGAGGGATTTGTTATTAGTATACAATACAAGTCTCAAGAGTAAATGGGGTAAAATTTTTTCAGACAGATGCAATGGTAATTATAGGATCAGAAAACAAACAACTGGAGGAATTGAATGGTACTGAATGGAAGTAATGTGTAGCAGCTGATCAGATCAAAAGATTCTACCCAAGAGGGGTACCAGTAACACAAGAATTACCTCTCAAATGAGGGAAAACTACCAGAATTACCTCCAGGAAGAGGATAAACTAACAACATTATTTATGTTTGCTCCAGAAAGAGTTTGAAGTATTATTAGTATGATAAGTTATTTTTGGGGACTCATAGGAGGCTATGACACAGCTGTGACAGATAGGGCTCTAGAAATGGCAAAGCAACTATGAATGAAAAAGAATTTGGAATTAGCCCCTAGAGTAGATTTTATGGACTGAAGAATTAATGTTGTATGAGGGGATATGAAAAAGCGGATGAGCTAGATAGAGGAACTGCTTTCTGAGAAAATCAGAAGGCTACTGGAGACTTGGAAGATGGTGGTAACTTTAGCTGAAGAAGGTTAGAAAATGGAGCGCCCAAATTTAGGCATCTGGGTTCTTGAAAAATCTCTGATGATGAAGTTTAATTAATGGGGTTGAAGTTATTTAAATATAGTAGAGGGAGCATAGAAAAGTGCCCTCTAACTCTCTAAGAAGGTTTATATGGAAAAAGGCACATGTGTTGCAAGTACCATGCACTTTTCTCATGTTTTATGAAGAATTAGGAATTGTCTTTATGATAATTATAGAGTTTAAGCATAGCTAAAAAGGGAGCTATGTACAAGCGTTTGAGTTACAATGCTTATCAGAGGGAGATGAATGAAGATAATGATTAATCAGAATCACCATTGAAACTGGTGTAGAATCCTTTCCCTTCCTCAGGCATGAAAAACATATTAGGATCTGTGGAAAACCAGGGATTGATGAGGAGCTGATTTTGTTCATTATTTGACCAATCATTTCAATATTATGGTAATGGGAATTTAACTCATTTTCAGAAAAATCAAGAGTGTTATTGTATGAGGATGAAATGGTGACATTTATGAGGCAAAGACACAAAAAGATTAAACTCAAATGCACAAATGGGAGAGGTTGGGGGACCCATCCTAAGAAAATATATTTGTTAAAACATTTGAAGAAATTGGAACTAGGAAGGATTATGAAAAAGTGAAGTTGATGAAATTACTTTCTAGTAGGTTTGAAGGCCGCACAGAAGGGGAGAGCACTCTTACAGTGTTGGGAGCATACATGCAGCATGGCTGTATCTCAACTTCTTGTTCAGAAGGTGAAGGAGATTATGTCTTAAGTCAGTTTGAAATTTATTTCTGAGGGTAGATTGGAAGAGATGCGCTGTCAGCAGGTAAAGTTTTAGAAAAAGGATTAGTAGCTGTACTGGGACTAGCTATTATAGTAGGAGTGCTAGAGATATCTCCAGAAGGGAACTAGATATAACCATTAGGAGAAGTAGGACATTCATAAGAAAAGGTACAGGTCTTATGAAAGTGAAAGCATTTATCACAAGCAGGTGTAAAGGTGGAATATCCACAAGGCTTAGAGAAAGTACAGTTAAAATTAAAAAAGTGAGAAAAAGTGCAAGACTGATCTCTAGATGAAGTACAGTATTGGGTCATGGCTAATTAGAACATGTGAAGTGTAATGGATTGGATAAGGAAGGAGAGCAGATTACAGACATATTTATAATAAACCAGGCGCTGTAAAGAAAAAAAAGAAAGGGAAGTGCTGAATAGTATCCAAGTGGGGATGTTAATGAGCAGAAGAGTAAAGTGTATCAAGGTTAAATGGGAAAGAAAGTTAGCCCTAAGGAGTGCAAGATCTTGGGAAGATCTGAACTTACTTCAAGAATATGAGGTATGAGGAAGATGAGGCACTAAAAAATTAACTTATGTAGGAAGATTTTTTTATTGTCTCAGGGTTATATCTCAGGAGGAGTCAAGTAAGAGCTCTAAAGAGGAATGGATAAGAATTTTTATCTTCCCTAAGAAGTGATAAGATTCTCTCACTCTCAAAAAGTAATGATAGGCAATATTTGGCAACTTGAGTTCTCTTTGTGAATCAATTTTTTTATTATTACAAAGAAAAAAATAATACACTAGGTACAACTTTTTTACAGCAAGATACAAATTGAAAAATTAGAAAATAGAAGAAAAGACGCTGAAAAAGGAAGAATTGGAAAGGAAGTTAGTATTATAGGTAAAGATAAGGTTAAGGATAGGACTTAATTTAGCACCTATAAAGCAAGGCATACTCCAAATCATTATAGATTTTATTGTAAGTCAAATTAAGAGCTTTGAATAGGAAGACTCAGTTTTGTACATCTTGTTTGTCAAGAGCAGGAGTGTTCTCAAGATAAGTAAATACTGCATCAAAGGCAGTATTGACGCAATGAATAGTGCAGTAATAGGGAGCCACAACAACTTGATTTATGACTTACCAATCTTGAAGGAAAGGGAGGTGAATGTGGGGAGCCTCATCCTCAAATGTGTTGACTAAGGTCAGAGGAGTAGTGAACCAATTGTCTAAGGAAGCAGGCTGAGGGGTGGCCTCTTGTTCAGGCCAGATGATTTCATTCTCACTAGTGGGAGAGAAGATGGCACCAGGAGTGATGGCCCAGAATGGATCTTCTTCAAGACCTGGGATGACTATTTCAACCCACAGAGTTGGAGGTGTTGCAGCGTAATGGGTGTTAGGAATATCCTAAGAAAAGGAGAAAAGAATTTTTTTAGAAGAAGAAATTAATGAAAAGTTATTCAAAAGAAAAAAATTACAGTGTGAATTGAATCTTCAGAGAAGAGTAAATGATGTGTTGTAATCAACACAGTGCTTGGTTCTGGAAAGTTGTGGCTTTAGTTAGCTCTCTTAGGAGAAGGAACAGGTGTTGTTGGAGTAGGGCGCTTGATGGACAGCTGACTCAATAGGTTGGAAGTTGATGCTTTTAGGTCAACAGCAGTAGTAGCATTGGTAGCAGGACCATTATGGCTGCATTTCTTCATGTGGCTTTTTCAGAAGTTGCATGACTAACAGAAGAACATGAAAAAAAGGAATTAGTGTGGAATGTTTAAGAAGGAAGGAAAGAATAGAAAAAGGAACTTAAAGTAAAGAAGCCTTTACCAAAGCAAGATTTTTAAAAACAACACAGAGTAATGCAATTTTCTGTAAAGCGCTGACTATGCTCAGATCCAGTAAGGATAGATTTGACGGCAGGAGTGGGTACCATTGCAGTTTGTTGTGCCTCAACAAATTTTTGATTGGTGTGAAAAATATTGTTGTTGGTATTCATAGTGAAAGAGAAGATGATAGAAGAGTAAAGAAGCTATTTGATGAAGAGCAGAGAAACTAATAAGAGATGGAAGAATAAAAGATGAAGGAATGAGGAAAAAGTGTGAGATATGCACCTGGTTTTATAGTGCCTCGGGAAATTCACAAGTAGAGGGAGGCTGTGGCACCCATTGCACAAGAGTGCTGGAAAAGTCTCAGGAGGGAAGAAAATGACTCAGTTCTCAGGAAGTGCAACAAAGGGGTTTCTAAAAAGGATGGTCACAGAAGCGCAACTAAGGGGTCTTAAAAAGTGCAGAAAAAGTAGACTCTCCATGCACAGTTTTTTTTGTATTATGGATATACAAGCCATGGAAAGTAGAAATTAGAGGAAAGTTCATACTGGACTATAAGACAAGAAGGTATGATATGTACTTGAGGCAGCCACAACCAGTGCTAGAGGCATAGTATGGATTAAGGGGCAGTTTCAAGAAAGGGTAGAGGTTTCACACTTACATAGGAAAAAGAAACACTAGAAAAATGAGAAATTATCAAGAAGCGGAGAGGGTTCCAAGATTAGTGGATACTCACACAGCAAGCGCAGGTTGTTACAATTGGAATGGGAGGTGGTACAGTACCTATTATTTAGTTAACAATATCAAAAAGCATAGGGTGTGTTAAAAAGTTGGAGCATCAGGTGCTAATAGTTGTCCTTGCATAAATGTTTCAAGCGCTATTAGGACCAAAAACTATTCTAACAATTGTATGTATATTATTGAGATACTTAGTTACCTTTCGATAATCTTGTATTAGCGCTAAACTTGTGTAGGAAAGCCAGTAGTAAAAAAGAGCATAGGGGAAGGGTGCTAAGCATAAAAGTTATATAAAAGAAAACCCACTTTTAAAAGAGGGGGGTATGAAGAAAGTGAAGTGGATTTTTATTAATACATAGAAAAAGAAACATAGATATATTTTATTTTTTGTACATAACAGGTGTGCATACCAGAAGTAGTGCTGAAGAGTTGTTTTATTGCTACAGTAATTATAGTATTAGATATAGCACTTCAAGTGGGAGTGACTGAGAGTACTAGCACTTACTGAGAATAGATCTAGCCAACAGATAGATTAATTATATTAAAATATATTACCCTTTTTTTTAAATATCTCAACAAATTCATTCTACTTTCTTCTCCTTTATAAATATAACCACACTTACAATACATGCTTTCACTGTCTTTTTAAAATTGGAGTGGTGGGTGCTTCTTTTTAGAAATAGTTTTTTTAAGTAGAACTATTGGCCGGTTCATGTCACCGGACGACCTATGCGCAAGGTCGAGGATGTTCCTGCAAGTGAGATAGAAGGTTCAGATACTTCTTTGAAGCACAGAGGAATAGTTCGAGGAAGTGGTTCGAAGATGACTTGAAGGAGGAACTACTGCTTCGAGTTATGTTCAAGAAGGATTCTAATATAATTGAATGATAATATTAAAATTCTTAAGATCTCACAAAAGGTTGGAAAACTCAACAATCAAAGATTTAGGATTTAGATATGATTATTGAGAAAATAAAGAAAGATACAATAATAATGATTTTCACTTTAGAGTTTTATCACTATTAACTATAAATACGTTTTATAATTAAATTCTAAGGAATATTGAACCAAAAACACAGTCCCTTTTATATCCTTTACTCCTCCTCGCATTGACCTCATACTCATCCACCATTCCGCACACCAAAACCCATTTAAAATATATCTGTTACACCTGGACCCTCCTCACTATCATCTGTTAACCCCTTAATCCTTCACTAACCATTCCGTCCATGCTCACTACCCCTTAATAACCCACAGACATTTCATAAACCTTTTAATGTACTATCATATTAACTATTGCGCTGTGCGTCGCTTATTGGGAAAAAGACTAAGACACACTATTTAGAGATTGACTAATTTAGATTTAGAGTTTTAGGCTAGCGCGATTGAATAGCGAGTACACAAAGGAAAGTCGCAGTTGCTATGGAGAGTTGCTTTTCTGCGCTTTGAGTATGGATTTGAACCCTTTAGTATTGATTTAATGAGCTACTTTTGCCTCAAGTGTAACGTGGCGTGTGACAGATGCCCGGGTATAAGAACGCGAGCTCCGTTGAGCGTAAAACATATTTCCCACACTAATTTCCCTTCCTCTTTACTTAATTATTATTTTTATTACTTTAATTCATTATGACGGATTTCCCTACACCAACTCCCACGCCTCCACACCCTAAAGTGGATGGGGGTGTTGTCACACGGCAATTTTCGAAGACTTGCACGGCTTGCGAGTCGATGGAGTATTTCTGCGTGGAGAGTACGGCGACACAAGGGCCTCGCCAGAAGTGCGAGTTTTGCCGATGGAGAAGAGTGGCGTGTGACACCTTAGCAAAGAATGCCGACATTGAGAGTTGGTTTACTAAGACGAAGTATTGGGTGATCCCTAAAAAAAAGGAAGTAGTTGAGGACATCTGGGATGTGTCCATTGGGGACGATCAATCGGTGGGAGAGAATGAGGAAGAAGTCGAAGATGATGTGAACATCTGAGTGGCTAGGGCTGTGAACAAGAGGGGGGTCGTTGAGGAGGAGGTTGATGAATTGGTCGAAGAAGAGGAGGAAATTCCCATCTCGAGGAAAACCCCAAAAAAACGACGGGTGGTCATTGAAGATGATGAAGAGGAAAGGGAGGTGGCTGAGAAGGTCACTCCTAGATTATTTTTGGAGCCTGACCCAATCTTTGAAGTAAGTTCACTCTTTTATAGTTTATAAATTTAATTACTGATGATTCTTTTTTTTTTTTTAGAATTCAGACGTCATCATTGAGGCCCCTACGACAGAAACTTTAAATGTGGAAGCGACCCTTGTGGGACCCATTGCGGTGGAAGAGGCAGTGGAGGATAGAATACCAACTGTTACCTCGAGGGAGGAAAACAAAGAAACTCTCGATCAAGTTTGGTTGAAGAAACCTCATCAGATTCGACGAGCGAAATATATTGAAGAATTCAGCGGCGAGATTGATAACATTATTGATGCCACTTCCTTCGACGTAGCCAAGGAGTTACTTGAGCTTGGGGAGTTGATTCCGGTAGGAGAGGGGGAGAATTTTGAGAAATGTAGAAAGGAGATAAGGGAAATTTTGGAGAAGATGAAGGGATTGGTTTGGGAGAAGATAAAAGAGAAAAGAAAAAAAAGAGTGTAAAAACAATTTGTATTTTAATTATTTTACTTTGTTATTTTATTTAGAATTTTATTTTATTTTATTTTTTTATGAGATTTTGAGAGAAAGAAGGAAAAGACAGAAAAAAGATTTTAAATTTGTTTTGAGATTTTGAAAGAAGAAGTTTAAATGAGAGAAAGAAAAAAAGAATATTTGATTGAAGGATTTTTAGTTTTAAAGTTCAAAAAGAAAAGAATTAAGTAAGAAGAAAGAAATAAGAAAGAAATAATTGATTGAGATAATTTAGGAAAAAATTGTTATTTAAGTTTGTTAATTGAAGATTTGAGGGATTTTAGTTATTTGAAAAAAGAAAAGAAAGAAAAGAAGAGACGGAATAAAATTTCTAAGAGGATTTTGAAGAAAGAAGTAATTTGTTTTGAAGAATTTAAAAAAGGTGATTTAGAAGTTAAAGTGAAGTTCAAAAAAGATGGTTGTGTAATATTCATGAAGAATTTTGATAGTTCGAGGAAAATAAAATTTTAAAGAAAAAATGTATATAGAAAATTGAGAAACAAATTTTTTTTTTTTATATTTTATTTGTTTTATTTTTATTTTATTTTAATTTGGTTTTTATTTTATTTTATTTTATTTTTTATTTTAATTTAATTTAATTTTATTTTATTTTAAAAGAAGATTGAAACATTTTGAAAAGAGAAAGAAAAAAGAAGAAAAACAAAAGAATTTTTTAGAAATAAAAATGTTTTAGATTTTAAAAGAAAGAAGGAAAAAAAAACAGAGAAAAGAAAAGAGAAATTTAAGGTTTTGGTTTTAAAGGGTATTCAAGATGAAAAGATTTTAGGAGTTCAGAGGCGTTAGAAACATTGATGGCTGGTTCCCAGGATGTTTTGTCTGAGTCATCAAGGAAGCCTTCCCATTCCACGAGGTATTGAAGTTTCCCCTTGCGCATTCTTGAATCAAGGATATGGCTTACTTCCCACTCTAGATGGTCTTCTACTTTGACTGGTTCCGGAGGAGGTTGGTTCTTGCCCGGGTATGTTTCTTGAGCCAGTTCCAGGAGAGATACGTGAAAAACAGGGTGAATAGCCCTCCATTCAGGAGGTAACTTGAGTCGAAATGCAGTTTTAGAGACTTCAGAGTCGATTTCGAATGGCCCCAAGCGTTTTTCAGCCAGTTTCTTTGATGGTCAAGTCGTTCAAATGTTCCGTGCATTGAGCCATTCTTTTTCACCTGGTTTAAAGGGAGGAGCAGTTTGTCGATGTTTGTCAGCCTGTTCCTTGTACCTTCGAAACCGCTAATTCTAGATTTGATTTAACTTCATCTTGGAGTCATGATATGGTTCAAAGATAATGTTCCGCAGGATGATTAGTTCCTACATGGATTGAATTGAATCGAGGATGTCTTCCATAAACAGTTTCAAAAGGAGATTGTTGTGTCAAAGAATGAGTCAAGTTATTATAAGAAAATTTGGCCAATCGTAGCCATGTGGTCCAATCGTCTTGTTGGTAACTGACATACATTTGAAGGTATTGTTCAAGGATTTGGTTGACCCTTTCTGTTTGCCCATCGTTTTCGGGATGATAGGCTGTGGAGAGGTTCCTCGTGATATTGAGTTGTCGACACAGTTGAGTCCAGAATGTGGATACAAACAATGAGCCTCTATCTGAAATAATATCATTAGGTAAGCCGTGTTTGGAAAATTTATATTCTAGAAACAATTTTGACAGATCTTCTGCAGTAGCAGTAGTAGTGGTTTTAATGAAAACAGACATTTTTGAGAATCTATCTACTATTACTAATATAGCATCAAAATGATTAGAAAGAGGAAGTTTAGAAATAAAATCCATCGATAAAGATTCCCAAGGTTTAGAGGGAATAGGAAGTGGTTGAAGCAACCCATAATTCCGGTGACGGGGAGCCTTATTCCTATTACATTCGTAACAAGCTTTTATATAGGCCTTGATTTCCCTGGTCATACCTGGCCATAAAAAATCCCTTGCTATTAACTGGTAGGTTTTATCAACACCAAAATGACCAGCTAATGGAGAATCATGTCGACTGTTGAAAATCCATAATTTTATCTCATTGTTGTCGGGTATGACTACTCTACCTTCAAAGACTAATAGACCTGACTCAATACTAAATCTTTTGGCCCCTTTCTTCGAGAGTATTTTGTCTTTTAACCCTAAACAATAATCGTCCTTCGACTGAGCTTCGAGGATGTTGGATAGTGGATTTTGAAACGATTGAATTGTCATCAAATTAAGTTGATGAGTTGTTAACATTGATTTGTTGAAGATTGATTTCACATTTGCTGGATTATTGTCAGCAAATGCGTCCCCCCTCTGTGGGTAAACGTCGTCCCGACGTGACAAGATATCTGGGACAATGCAGTTCTTACCTGGGTGATAGGAAATAGAAAAGGGAAATTCAGACAGAAATTCAGCCCACCTGGCTTGACGCCTGGTTAACACTTTGGAAGACATAAAGTATTTCAAAGCATTATGGTCTGTAAAAATTTGAAAAGGACTATCTAGGCTGAGCAGAAAAGAGCGACATTTTTTAAGACAGTGAATAATAGCTAAAAGCTCTTTGTCATGAATTTCATAATTTAACTCTGCTGCAATGAGTTTGCGTGACTCAAAAGCGACAGGATGAAACAAATTTGTTTCTGGATTCAATTGAGAGATGACCCCTGCAATAGCATAATCCCTTGCATCTGTCTCGACTATTGTCAAAACAGTAGGATCAAAGTGTCGAAGAATTGGAGCTGTGGTGAATGCCGTCTTCAATGCTTCAAATTCCTTTTGCGCTGTAGAAGTAAAAACAAAAGGAATATCTTTTCTAAGAAGAGAAGTAAGATTGGAAATAGTTTTAGAGTAATCTTTAATAAATCTTCTATAGATATTTGCAAAACCCAAAAATCCTTGGAGGGATTTAACAGATTTGGGCTCAGCCCATTCCAGGACCTTTTGAACTTTTTTGTTGTCCATGACTAAACCATCAGTGGATAATGTAAAACCCAAAAAATCAATAGATTTAAGATGGAATTTGCATTTATTATGCTTGGCATAGAGTCCATGATCTCGAAGTCAGTTTAAAACCTGTCGAACATGATGAATATGTTCATCCAGTGTTTTCGAGAAAATTAAAATATCATCTAAATAGACGACAACAAATTGTTCGACAACATCTTGAAAGATGTCATTGACAAAAGTTTGAAAAGTAGATGGTGCGTTACACAATCCAAAAGGCATAACTAAATATTCAAAACTACCAAATCTAGTGCGCATTGCATTCAGTGGTTCATGACCTTCCGCAATGCGAATAAGATTGTGTCACGCACCACGTGACACTAGAGGCAAAAGCAGCTCATTAAATCAATAATATCGAGTTCTAAATCTATACTCGAAGCGCAGAAAGAAATTCCCCATAGCAACTGCAATTCCCCTTTGTGTACTTACTATTTAACTGCGCTAGCCTAAACTCTAAATCTAAATTAGTCAATCTCTCAATAGGGTGCCTTAGTCTCATTTTCAATAAGCGATGCACAGCGCTAGGATCAACGTAATAGTACAGTAGTAGTTTTCATTGAAAGTTTGTTAATTAATTTAAAAGGGGTAAATTGAGCATGGACGGATATTAGCGAAGAGGGATTAAGTGTATGTTAGTAATGGTCAATGGTATGGGAATGGTGTGATGAAAGGGAGGTCAATGCGAGGAGGAATAAAGAATATAAAAGGGTTGGGTATTTGGTTCGATATTCCTTAGAATTAAATTATAAAACGTATTTACATTTAATAGTGGTAAAATCTTTAAGTTAAATCATTGTTATTGTATCTTTCTTTTATTTTCTCAATAATCATTTCTAAATCCTAAATCTTTGATTATTGAGTTTCCAACCCTTTGTGAGATCTTAAGAATTCCGATTACCTTTGAAACTATCTTATAATTCTTCTCGAACATACCTCGAACCTGTAGCTATTACTTTGAGTGACCTTTGAATCACTTCCTCGAATCATTCCTCTGTGCTTCGAAGAAGTTTCTAAATCCCTCATCTCACTTTCAGGAACATTCTTGACCTTGTGCGTAGGTCGTCCGGTGACAGTATAATTTAATTCTCCGTAGTTCTCATTCTTTGCACTACTAAGTCCTTTTAGGTGTTTTTTAAAATTTTAAAATGGCACCTCTTCAACGCACTCCTCCTACAGGCGCTACTACTAGAGCTCGCGCTAGGGGCAGGCCAACAGCCACCAGGTCTGTTTCCCGCACTCACTCTTTGAAACCTCTTGACCTTAGGGAACGGCAACATTAAGTTCAATCTGTAGAAGACATCTCACAAGATTTTTAGGATTCTAGTGACAAAGAAGAAGGAGAGGATACAATGCACGAGGCACCATCCGCCCCAGCCAATCACCCTTCTGGTCAATCCTCAGAACCTGGACCATCTAACTCTCTGGAAGATTTCATGAGACTTTTCATGAAAACCTTTCAAATCCAACGTCTTCAGAGGGATCTAAGTTCAAAACTCCTTATATGAAATCTCCTGACAAATTCGACGGAGATCACCCCAACAGATTGAAACCCTTCTTGAAAACCTGCAAGCTACTGTTCCATAATGACCCTCAAACCTTCAATAGCGACCAATCAAAGGTTGTTTACGCTTCTTCATTCCTATCCGGGAAAGAAGCAAGATGGTTCGAACCTTATCTGCTTATGCTTTCTTCGACAGAAACCCACTTACTTATCAATAATTGGGAAAAGTTCGAAGACCAACTTTTTACGTTGTTTGGGGACCCAAATGAAACTGACAACGCAGAAATTGAACTTGATTTTTTTTGCATGAGTGATAATGGTAAAGCCTCTGAATATATCTTGAACTTCAGAGCACTTCAAACTCAAGTAGGTTGGAATGATGCTGCCCTTAAGTATCATTTCAAGAAAGGACTTCCTTTGAGGATTCAGGATCAATTAAATCTTCATGGTCAGAAGATGACTACTTTAACGGATTTAATGGATCGAACCCTCGAACTTGATGGCGTTTATCAAGGACAACTTCAACATCGTCGATATGCCAACAAATCTCAAGGCCTAAATTTTAAATCGGGATCTTCTTCACACCCACGACCAAATCGATCCTCCTCAATTCAATCCAAACCCAATAAGGGAAAGGATAAACCTCAACAAAAAGGCTGGACCCCAGGCGATATCAGCAAAGTACTGGATCCTAAAGGGGAACTTAAAGAAGCTGAGAGGAAGAGACGAGCAGATAATGGGTTATGTATGTATTGTGGGGGTAAGCACAAGTTGGAAGACTGTGTAAAGTTGAAGGAAAGAGAAGGTACTAGTTCGAAGTCAAAAAACTAGTAGATAGTTTACTTGTGTGCAAAGAAAACTATCTTATCTCTCCCAGTGCACAGAACCTCCATATCTTAAGGACTGGAATTGCCTTAAAACGCTTGAGATTCATTCTTTTTAAGGAGGATATCCCCTTCAGTTGTCTTATAGACTCTGGAGCTTCAATTTCTTTTGTTAGTTTATCTTTTGCCGAGAAGCTTCAACTAACATTTACAGATGTCGATCGAACTCCAATCTATTTGGTCGAATCAGAGGAACCCAAATATTGGGTAAGTAAGAAAGTTTTATGGGTTTTCAACTTTCCGAACTTCCCCCCCTTCGAGTGGGAATTATCAGTCTTGGAAGCCCCAAGGATGGACAATACCATTCTTGGCCATGACTTTTTAACGCATTGGAATCCCAAAATTGATTGGACTAAGGGATTGATCACCCCACGCTCTAAGTATATTTCTGATTCTTCAATGCAGGTCAATAGGGAGTTAAACAACCCACCTGACAACGTCCTGATAGAGGACAATTCTCTGCCAGATGACTCGCAAGCATCTGATCTTTCTCTAAATGAGCAATTGGCTAACCCTTCTAGCTCGATGACTTCACTCAAAGAGGATTTAAATTGCCTCAAAGTAATCGAATTCTGCTCTCTCAATACAGGTATCCCCTCGACAGATTCTCTCGAAGATGAAGAGGACGACCAAATCAACGTTGAAGCCATTAAATCAACTCTACCAGAAATCTACCACGATTTCCTCGATGTTTTCTCAATCAGAAAGGCCGATAAGTTACCACCTCATCAACCCTACGACCATCAAATAGAGTTAGTAGGCCCAGTACCTCCGGCAGGTCCTGTCTATTATTTGTCAAAGGACAAATCTCAAGTTCTTCGAGACTACATTGCAGAGAATGTAGCCAAAGGTTTCATCAGAGCCAGTAAATCTCCAACCGGCTCCCCTGTCCTCTTTCTAAAAAAGAAGGATGGTAGCCTTAGGTTGTGTGTTGACTATAGAAAGCTCAACACAGTCACTAAAAAGAATGCATATCCTGTTCCTCCTATGTCATTACTTCTTACTCTTTTCAATGGTGCTAATTTCTTTTCTAAAATTGATCTTAGAGGCGCTTACAATCTGATTTGCATTGCAGAAGGTCATGAACCACTGACTGCAATGCGCACTAGATTTGGTAGTTTTGAATATTTAGTTATGCCTTTTGGATTATGTAACGCACCTTCAACTTTTCAAACTTTTGTTATTGAAATCTTCCAAGATGTTGTCGAACAATTTGTTGTCGTCTATTTAGATGATATTTTAATTTTCTGGAAGACACTGGATGAACATATTCATCATGTTTGACAGGTCCTAAATCGTCTTCGAGATCATGGTCTCTACGCCAAGCATAATAAATGCAAATTCCACCTCAAATCAATTGATTTTTTGGGTTTTACGTTGTCCACTGACGGTTTAGTCATGGATGACAAAAAAGTCCAGAAAATCCTGGAATGGCCTGAGCCCAAAAACATTAAATTGCTCCAAGGATTTTTGGGTTTTGCAAACTTCTATAAAAGATTTATTAAAGATTACTCTAAAACTATTTCCAATCTTACTTCTCTTCTTAGAAAAGACATTCCTTTTGTTATTACTTCTACAGCACAAAAAGAATTTGAGGCACTAAAAACAGCGTTCACCACAGCCCCAATTCTTTGACATTTTGATCCTTCTGCTTCAACAATAGTTGAGACAGATGCGAGCGATTATGCTATTGCAGGAGTCATCTCCCAATTAAATCCTGAAACAAATTTGTTTCATCCTGTCGCTTTTGAGTCACGCAAACTCATAGCCGCAGAATTAAATTATGAAATTCATGACAAAGATCTTTTAGCTATTATCCATTGTCTTAAAAAATGGCGTTCTTTTCTTCTCAGCCTAGATAGTCCTTTTCAAATTTTAACAGATCATAATGCTTTAAAATACTTCATGTCTTCCAAAGTGTTAACCAGGCGTCAAGCCAGGTGGGCTGAATTTTTGTCTGAATTTTCCTTCTCTATTTCCTATCGCCCAGGTAAAAACTGCATTGTCCCAGATATCTTGTCCCGTCAGGACAATGTTTACCCACAGCGGGGGGACACATTTGCTGACAAGAACACAGCAAATGTGCAATCAATCTTCAACAAATCAATGTTAACAACTCATCAACTTAATTTGATGACAATTCAATCGTTTCAAAATCCACTATCCAACATCCTCGAAGCTCAGTCCAAGGACGATTATTGTTTAGGGTTAAAAGACAAAATACTCTCGAAGCAAGGGGCCAAAAGATTTAGTATTGAATCAGGTCTATTAGTCTTTGAAGGTAGAGTAGTCATACCCGACAACAATGAGATAAAATTATGGATTTTCAACAGTCGACATGATTCTCAATTAGCTGGTCATTTTGGTGTTGATAAAACCTACCAGTTAATAGCAAGGGATTTCTTCTGGCCAGGTATGACCAGGGAAATCAAGGCCTATATAAAAGCTTGTTACAAATGTAATAGGAATAAGGCTCCCCGTCACCGGAAGTATGGGTTGCTTCAACTACTTCCTATTCCCTCTAAACCTTGGGAATCTTTATCGATGGATTTCATTTCTCAACTTCCTTTTTCTAATGATTTTGATGCTATATTAGTAATAGTAGATAGATTTTCAAAAATGTCTATTTTTATTAAAACCACTACTACTGCTACAGCAGAAGATTTGTCAAAATTGTTTCTAGAATATGTATTTTCTAAACACGGCTTACCAAATGATATTATTTCAGATAGAGGCTCATTGTTTGTATCCACATTCTGGACCCAACTGTGTCGACAACTCAATATCACGAGGAACCTCTCCACGGCCTATCACCCTGAAACCGATGGTCAAACAGAAAGAGTTAACCAAATCCTCGAACAATATCTTCGAATGTATGTCAGTTACCAATAAGACGATTGGACCACATGGTTACCATTGGCCAAATTTGCTTATAATAACTTGACTCATTCTTCGACACGACAATCTCCCTTCGAAACCATTTATGGACAACATCCTCAATTCAACTCAATCCATGTAGGAACTAATCATCCTGCGGAACATTATCTTCGTACTATATCATGACTCCAAGAAGAACTTAAAACAAATTTGGAATCAGCAATTCGAAGATACAAGGAACAGGCCGACAAACATCGACAATCTGCTCCTTCCTTTAAACCAGGTGACAAAGTATGGCTCGACGCACAAAACATTCAAACAACACGACCATCAAAGAAACTGGCTGAAAGGCGCTTAGGACCATTTGAAATCGACTCTGAAGTCTCTAAAACTGCATTTCGACTCAAGTTACCTCCTAAATGGCAGGCGATTCACCCTGTTTTCCATGTATCTCTCCTGGAACTGGCTTGAGAAATATACCCGGGCAAGTACCAACCCCCTCCGGAACCGGTTGAAGTAGAAGATCATCTAGAGTGGGAAGTAAGTTGTATCCTTGATTCAAGAATGCGCAAGGGGAAACTTCAATACCTCGTGGAATGGGAAGGCTTCCTCAATGACTCAGACAAAACATCCTGGGAACCAGCCATCAATGTTTCTAACGCCCCTGAACTCCTAAAATCTTTTCATTTGAAATATCCTTTAAAACCAAAACCTTAAAATTTCCTTTATTTTAAATTTTCTTTTTCTTTTTGTTTCTTCCTTTTTCTCGTAAAAAATCTAAAACACCTCTTAAATTTCTTAGCCTTGTTTTTTTTCTCTCTTTTTTTCTTTCTTCTCCTTCCATAAAATTTTCTCAAAAACCAACTAAAAGTAAAATCAAAATTAAAATTAAATAAAATAAAATAAAATAAAATAAAATAAAATAAAATAAAATAAAATAAAATAAATAGAATAAACATAAATAATAAAATAAAATAAAATAAAATAAATAGAATAAACATAAATAATAAAATAAAATAAAAAACTCTTAAATCTCTATAAATATTTTCTTTCTCTTTTTCTTTTTCAATTCTCTAAATACATTCTTTTCTTAAATTTAAAATTCTTTTTAAAAATTTCTTTCCTAAAATTTATTCTCTCTTTAAAACTTTCTTTCCTTCGAATCATCAAATCTTGTACGACACGACCATTTCCTCAAACTTAACTTCAACCTCTAAATCTCCCTATAAAAATTCTTCGAACAAATGATTCTTCAAATTCTCTTTAAATTCTAAATTCTGTTTTTTTTTTCTTCCTCTCTTTTCAACTAAAAAATTCCTAAAAAAAAAAAATCAATAAACAACTTTTCGCAAATAACAAATTCTTCTTTCATTAAATTCTCATTTCAACAAACTCATCTCAATCACCAACCATTTTTTTCTTTCTTTCTCTCTTCTCTTACATAAATTTTTCTTTTTAAAAAAAACTTAAAACTTCCCTCAATTAAATAACTTCTTTCTTTCTTATTTAAATTTCTTCTTTCAAATTCTAAAGCAAAATTTTATTTAAAACTTTTTTTTTCTCTCTCTCCCAAATCTTATAAAAAATAATAATATTCACCTACAATAATAAAAAAATAAAATAAAATAAAAAACTAAAATACAATTCTACTTTTCTACTTCTTTACATCTCTCCTTTTCATTTCAAATTTTTCTCTTTTAATTTTTCTCGAACCAATCTTTTCATCTTCTCCAAAACTACCCTTATCTCCTTCCTGCATTTCTCAAATACCTCCTCCTCTCCAATCTCCAAGAGTTCCTCTGCCACGTCGAAGGAAGCAGCAACAATAATTGTATCGACCTCCCCACACAACTCTTCTGCGAACCTTACTCGTCGACCCTGACAAGGTTTCTTCGACCACACCTGGTCCAGCGTGTCTTCAGGTTCTTTGATTCCACCTGTGACCGGAGGGTTTGCCTCAGTTGGAAAAAACAACACATGCTCCCCAATTCGGTCTTCAATGGTATTTGATGTCTAAACAAAACTCATCAGTAACCTCATCCCTAGAAACAACAACTAAAAGCTTACTTTGAAGATGGGGTCAGGTTCTAAGAATAACCTTGGAGCCACCTCTACCTCTGCTTCTCTCTCCTCCTTGTCATCTTCAATGACCACCTGTCTTTTCTTGGGTGTCCGCCCTGGAACCGGGACTTCATCCTCATCTTCCTCCACCAATTCGTCGACTTCTTCTTCGACACCCCGCTTCGAACTTGTGGCCTGGGTTACCCAGGTTGTGATCTCATTGTTGAGCTCCTTATCATTCTACCCCACCGATTGATCATCTCCAACCGAGACATCCCAAATGTCTTTGACCACCTCTTTTGTTTTAGGGATCACCCAAAACTTGGTCTTGGTAAACCGTTGCTCGATCTCTGCGTTCTTCGTCAACGCATCGCACACCACTTGTTGCCAACGGCAAAACTCGCATTTCTGGCGAGGGCCTCGAGTCGCCGTACTTTCAACACAGAAGTATTCCATACTTTCAAAAGCCGTGCAAGCTTGGGAAAACTGTCGCATAATCATTCCCCCATCCGCTTTAGGGTGTGGAGGCGTAGGTGTGGGAGTAGGACAATTCATTATAATAGGGAAATTAAAAAAAATTTTATAAAGAAAAGGGAAACTAGTGTGAGAAGATGGCTCAAGCTCAACGGAGCTCGCAATTCTTATACCTGGGCATCTGTCACGCGCCACGTGACACTCGAGGCAAAAGCAGCTCATTAAATCAATAATATCGAGTTCTAAATCTATACTCGAAGTTCAGAAAGAAATTCTTCATAGCAACTGCGATTCCCCTTTGTGTACTTACTATTTAACTGCGCTAGCCTAAACTCTAAATCTAAATTAGTCAATCTCTCAATAGGGTGCCATAGTCTCATTTTCAATAAGCAACACACAGCGCTAGGATCAACATAATAGTACAGTAGTAGTTTTCATTGAAAGTTTGTTAATTAATTTAAAAGGGGTAAATTGAGCATGGACGGATATTAGCAAAGAGGGATTAAGTGTATGTTAGTAATGGTCAATGGTATGGGAATGGTGTGATGAAAGGGAGGTCAATGTGAAGAGGAATAAAGGATATAAAAGGGTTGGGTATTTGGTTCGATATTCCTTAGAATTAAATTATAAAACGTATTTACATTTAATAGTGGTAAAATCTTTAAGTTAAATCATTGTTATTGTATCTTTCTTTTATTTTCTCAATAATCATTTCTAAATCCTAAATCTTTGATTATTGAGTTTCCAACCCTTTGTGAGATCTTAAGAATTCCGATTAACTTTGAAACTATCTTATAATTCTTCTCAAACATACCTTGAACCTGTAGCTATTACTTCGAGTGACCTTTGAATCACTTCCTCGAATCATTCCTCTGTGCTTCGAAGAAGTTTCTAAATCCCTCATCTCACTTTCAGGAACATCCTCAACCTTGTGCGTAGGTCATCTGGTGACAGATTGTAAGCACCTCTAAGATCAATTTTAGAAAAGAAATTAGCACCATTAAAAAGGGTAAGAAGCAATGACATAGGAGGAACAGGATATGCATTCTTCTTAGTGACTGTGTTGAGCTTTCTATAGTCAACACACAACCTAAGACTACCATCCTTCTTTTTTACAAAGAGGACAGGGGAGCCGGTTGGAGATTTACTGGCTTTGATGAAACCTTTGGCTACATTCTCTGCAATGTAGTCTCGAAGAACTTGAGATTCGTCCTTTGACAAAGAATAGACAGGACCTGCCGAAGGTACTGGACCTATTAACTCTATCTGATGGTCGTAGGGTCGATGAGGTGGTAACTTATCGGCCTTGCGGATTGAAAAAACATCAAGGAAATCATGATAGATTTCTGGTAGAGTCAATTTGGTTGTCCTCATCATCTTCAAGAGAATCTTTTGAGGGAAGACCAGAATTGAGAGAGCATAATTCAATTACTTCAAGGCAATTTAAATCCTCTTCAAGTGAAGTCATCGAGCTAAAAGGGTTAGCCAATTGCTCATTTAAAGAAAGATCAGATGCTTGCAAGTCATCTGGCAGAGTTTTGTCCTCCAGCAGGACATTGTCAGGCGGTTTGTTTAACTCCCGATTGACATGCATTGAAGAATTAGAAATATACTTAGTCCGTGGGGTGATCAATCCCCGTGTCCAGTCAATTTCAGGATTCCAATGCGTTAAAAAGTCATGGCCAAGAATGGTATCGTCCATCCTTGGGGCTTCCAAGACTGTAAGTTCCCACTCAAAGGGGGGAAAATTTGGAAAGTTGAAAACCCATAAAACTTTCTTACTGACCCAATATTTGGGTTTCTCTGATTCGACCAAATAAATTGGAGTTTGATCAATATCTGTAAATGTCAGCTGTAACTTCTCGGCAAAAGATAAACTGACAAAAGAAATTGAAGCTCCAGAGTCTATAAGACAACTGAAGAGGATATCCTCCTTAAAAAGAATGAATCTCAAGCGGTTTAAGGCAATTCCAGTCCTTAAGACATGGAGGTTCTGTGCACTGGGAGATATAAGATAGTTTGCTTTGCACACAAGTAAACTATCTACTAGTTTTTTGGCTTCGAACTAGTACCTTCTCTTTCCTTCAACTTTACACAATCTTCCAGCTTGTGCTTACCCCCACAATACATACATAACCCATCATCTGTTTGCCTCTTCCTCTCAGCTTCCTTAAGTTCCCCTTTAGGATCCAGTACTTTACTGATATCGCCTGGGGTCAAGATTTTTGGTCAAGGTTTGTACTTTCCCTTAATAGGTTTGGATTGAGTCGAGGAGGATTGAGTTGTTCGTGGGTGTGAAGAAGGTCCCGATTTGAAATTTAAACCTTGAGATTTGTTGGCCTATCGACGATGTTGAAGTCATCCTTGGTAAACGCCGTCGAGTTAGAGGGTTTGATCCATTAAATCCGTTAAAGTAGTCATCTTCTGACCGTGAAGATTTAACTGATCCAGAATCCTCGAAGGAAGTCCTTTTTTGAAATGATACTTAAGGGCAGCATCATTCCAACCTACTCGAGTTTGAAGCGCTCTGAAGTTCGAGATATATTCAGAGGCTTTCCCATTATCACTCATGCGAAGGAAATCAAGTTCAATTTCTGCGTTGTCAGTTTCATTAGGGTCACCAAACAACGTGAAGAGTTGGTCTTTGAACTTTTCCCAGTTATTAATGAGTAAGTGGGTTTCGCTTGAAGAGAGCATGAGAAGATAAGGTTCAAACCATCTTGCTGCTTTTCCGGCCAAGAATGAAGAAGCGTAAACAACTTTCAATTGGTCGTTATTGAAGGTTCGAGGGTCATTATGGAACAGGAGCTTGCATGTTTGAAAGAAGGGTCGCAATCTGTCTGGATGTTCTCCATCAAATATATCAGGAGATTTAATAGAAGGAGTTTTGAATTTAGATCCCTCTGAAGACGTTGAATTTGAAAGGTTCTTCATGAAAAGTCTCATGAATTCTTCCAGAGAACTGGATGGTCCAGGTTCTGAAGGTTGACCGGAAGGGTGATTAGCAGGGGCGGATGGTGCCTCGTGCATTGTATCCTCTCCTTCTTCATCATCACTAGAATCATCGAAGTCTTGTGGGATGTCTTCTACCAATTGGACTGCTAGTTGCCGTTCCCTAAGGTTGAGTGGCTCCAAGGAGTGAGTAAGGGAAACAGACCTAGTGGCTGTTGGCCTGTCTCTGGCGCGAGCTCTAGTAGTAGCGCCTGTAGGAGGAGTGCATTGAAAAGGTGCCATTTTAAGAATTTAGAGAAAACACCTGAAAAGGGACGTAGTAGTGCAAAGAATGAGAACTACAGAGAATTAAATTATACTGTCACCGGACGACCTACGCACAAGTTCGAGGATGTTCCTGAAAGTGAGATAGAAGGTTCAGATACTTCTTTGAAGCACAGAGGAATAGTTCGAGGAAGTGGTTCGAAGATGACTTGAAGGAAGAACTACTGCTTCAAGTTATGTTCGAGAAGGATTCTAATATAATTGAATGATAATATTAAAATTCTTAAGATCTCACGAAAGGTTGGAAAACTCAACAATCAAAGATTTAGGATTTAGATATGATTATTGAGAAAATAAAGAAAGATACAATAATAATGATTTTCACTTTAGAGTTTTATCACTATTAAATATAAATACGTTTTATAATTAAATTCTAAGGAATATTGAACCAAAAACACAGTCCCTTTTATATCCTTTACTCCTCCTCGCATTGACCTCATACTCATCCACCATTCCGCACACCATAACCCATTTAAAATATATCTGTTACACCTGGACCCTTCTCACTATCATCCGTTAACCCCTTAATCCTTCACTAACCATTCCGTCCATGCTCACTACCCCTTAATAACCCACAGACATTTCATAAACCTTTTAATGTACTATTATATTAACTATTGCGCTGTGCGTTGCTTATTGGGAAAAAGACTAAGACACACTATTGAGAGATTGACTAATTTAGATTTAGAGCTTTAGGCTAGCCCGATTGAATAGCGAGTACACAAAGGAAAGTTGCAGTCGCTATGGAGAGTTGCTTTTCTGCGCTTTGAGTATGGATTTGAACCCTTTAGTATTGATTTAATGAGCTACTTTTGCCTCGAGTGTCACGTGGCGCGTGACAGTTCATCTAGAAGGAAGGGAATACATGGAGAAAAGGAAGAGGAAGGAGAAGAAGGACTACTTTGAGGATAGAGAAGAGGAGGGAGAAAAAGGACTAAAAGGTAAATTTAAAATGAGATAAAGGAATTTATAGAACTAATAAAAATGGGTGGACTCAATTAAAATAGTAAGTACTTTGTTTTCTCTCTGTCTAAGTATCAATTACTAATAATTAAAAATCTCTTAAAGCAACCTTTATAATTTTATTTAATATTAAAGGGGACAGATGCGCCACAATAAACAATAAAATATACTATAGTTTTTAAAAAATGATATGTAATGTATGTGATGGGCTGAAGGGGATTACCCAAGACCCTTTTATAGGCAAGGGATCCTCTGAAGCACCACAAATTTGTATATACAAATTAGTAATAAAGTGAAACAAGAAAATAAAAGAAAATAAGTGAAACTTGGAGATTGAGAGAAAAATATGAAACAAGTACTTAAAACCAAGAATAAGAAACTAATTTTTTCATCCTAAATTCCCAAACCAGTTAATTAAAATAGTGAGTAGCTGCGCAAATTTTTAACATAGGAAACTGTGAGTAATATATCCAAAACAGACATTAAAATGAGTTTTAAGTGGGTTTAATTGAAAAAATACAATTATGCCAATTTTATGCAAAATTTAAGTAATCAATGAAATTTTAATATAAAACAGAAATAAGTAATTTGTTTCAACTATTAAATCAACAAAATAACTAATGTAAGTGAAAACAAGTAACTAATTTAGTGAATTACTAGCTTAAAATAAGTATTTTAATATGGTTTATTAAGTAAGTGTTTTAATTTATTTAATAACTTTTCTGACACAATCAAGGGTAAAAAAGCGACCAATATTTATGGAATAAAACATATGAAAAGTTCTATTTAATATATAAATTTAATTAATTAAGTTTTAATTACATTATAAGTTAAATTTACAATTGTAATTGTAATATATGTTTATAATTAACACCACACATTATGGGGGGAGGACTTGCTAGCAAGTCCACAACCTTGGACCCAAACTCACCACAGATTGAACACACATTGAGCTATTGATAAAGGAACCATACAATCAGGGGTGAACACTACTCAGAAGAACATTTTTGGGTTGGTGTTCAAGTAGAGTTCAGTATGGGTTCAGTATGAGTTCAGTCTGAGTTCGATCTGAGTTCAGGTTGAGGAATTGCTAGCAAGTCCACCCCCTATATTGTGTAGTGTAATTAATTATTAATTTATGAATATTAAATAAATAAAAAATGCACCATGATTTATAGAATATAATATATATTATGTTTTATGTAAGTGTATAAATAATTTATTTAATAATAAAACTAATATAATACTTATTTTACTTATTTTTAATAAAATATTATTTTAAATACATAAAATACCTAAATTTATTCCCTCTTATAGTTTCAATGAAGTAATATAACATTTTACTGGGCTCCTGAGACAACCTGCCTGAAAAGAACCAACCTGTCAGCCAGGCTGTACCAGGAGCCCAGTAAATGTTATGTTAGTTTGCTGGAACCAAAAGAGGGCATAAAATTATGTATATTATGTATATGCAATAATATTATATTTCATAATAAAATTATATAAGTATCTTATTAAACATAAGAAAAATAAGTGCTGTATTAATTTTATTATTATATAAATTAGATATACGTTTAACTTAGGCATAATATACATTATATTCTATAAATTATGGCACATTTTTATGTATTTAATAAATATAAATTAATAATTAATTAAATGTAAACATTTATTAAAAATATAAGTTTAAAATTGACTTATAATGTAATTAAATTAATTAATTAGATTTATATATTAAATATAACCTTTAATATATTATTAAACACAAATATTGGTCACTTTTTTGACTCTTAATTGTGTCATCAAAGTATTAAACAAGTTAAAAGATTTTATTAAATAAATTATTAATGTTTTATACTAGAAAGTAGTAATTTATTTTAAATAAATACTTTTCTTTACTTAAAAAATTTCTTGCACTAATAAAAATAGTTTAAATTAATTAATTAATTACTCATTTTTATATTAAATTAATCAATTACACTATTTTTATGTTTCACTTAAATTGTTCCTAAATTAAGGGGTGATAAGACATGTTTTAAGCTATAATAGTTGTTATTATTGTGTCTCAAAATTAATTAATTAATCACTAACCTTATTGTAACTATTTAAGGTTAAATTGGTGGATTTATAGGCTCATAATCATGTTTCTTAGTTAATTGTGTCATGGGTCCCCCTTAAATTTACTCAAAACTAGTTATTTGTTATTTTTGTTTCATTTCACTTTGTATATACATTATTGTGGCACTTCAGAGGGACCGTTTCCTATATAAAGGCTTTGGGTAACCCCCTGTAGCCTCCCCACTTATTACTCACTTTATTTTTACTATTAATATTATTATTCATTTAAAAATTTTACATTTACAATAGTTTTATTATGGCGCTTTATTGCCTTTAAAATCTAGAATAAAATATACATAACAAAAGGTTTCTTTAAGATTATTTTTAATATTAGTAATTTTTATTTAAGCAGGAAAAATATAATACTTACCATATATGATCCCCCTGAAAAAATTCATTCTAAATATTGTAATTCCTAAGTTCATGTTTTGTCAAATCATTGTTGTCATCATTTATCTTTCCCTCTTTTTCTTCTTTTTCCTCATTCTTTTCCTTACCTTCTAGAAAACTTGGCCAACACAACCCATCTTGGATTGTGTCTATAGCTTAGTATTATAGAACTTTTTTCATTCTACACCATTTGAAGTAGAAGATCATCTAAAGTGGGAAGTAAGTTGAATTCTTGATTCAAGAAGGGGAAAGGGGAAACTTCAATACCTTTTGGAATAGGAAGGATACCTCAATGACTCAAATAAAACATCCTGGGAACCAGCTCTTAATTTTTCTAATTCTCCTGAACTTTTAAAATATTTTAATTTAAAATATATTTCTAAACCTTTAACTTAAGAATCTTATTTTCTTTGTCTTAATTTTAAAATTTTCTTTCTAAATCTAAAATTTTTCTCTTTTAAATTTTCTCTTTTCTCTTTTCATATTTCATATTTTTCTTTCTTTAAAAGTAAATTAAAAAAAAATTAAATTAAAACAAAGACTAAAATTAAAATAAAAGTTAAAACAATATATTTCAATTTAAATTTTTTTCTTAGATATTTTCAAATATAAATTTATCTTCTTGCCTTTTCTTTCTTCAAATTATTCTTTCTTTAAAACATACTTTTAAACCTAAATTAATCAATTCTAATTCTTTAAGATTTCTTTGCTTTATTTTCTTTCTTCTTTTTTTATTTCCTTTCTATTTTTTTAAAAAAAGCTCTGAAACCATCTAAAATTTCACAAAACAACCAGACACATATTTCTCTCTTAACCTCAAATCATCTTTGAATAAATTGTTTCTTTCTTTTTAAATTTTTCTTTTCTTTTAAATTCTTTTAAAAATTTATTTTTAATATTTTCTCATTGAACCACTTAAATTAATATAAAAGTAAAATAAAATTATTAAATTAAATTAAAAAAATAAATTTAAATAATTTTTTTCTTTTCTCTTTTAAAAATCTTTATTTGTTAAATAAATTTCTAGTTACAAATAGTACAACCAAAATCAAAATAAAATAAGACAATACTTAAATATTCAATAAATCTATATACAAAATTTCTTCTTTTTTTCTTTTTCTATTCCACTCTTCTATTTTTCTTTGAATTAAATCCTTCATTTTATGTATAACTCTAAAAATCTCTTTTCATATTCTCTCAAACACCTCTTCTTCCACAACTGGAACCACCTCTCGAATATCCAGTAATTTTTTAGGTACATCATATGAAGCCACATTAAAAGTATTGTTGACCTTGTTGCATAAATTCTTGAAAAATGTATTTTTCAAAGCTCAAATGGGTCATCTAGACCAAACTTGGTACAGTTCTTTTTAATCAATTGTGGTTGTAAAAACAAGTTCAGGGTTGAAAGCCCTCAAAGGGCCAGCCTCAATAGGCCATTTGTCAGACAGGCTACTAGACTTACCCAGTAAAATAATTAATTATCTTACAGAGATGAAGCCACACCTTTTAATCCTTATTAATAATTAATTATTTACAAACTACTTATGTATTACTTACAACTAACTAGCTAAGTACAATAAGTAATGTAAATAATTAATAAGAAATAAGTAACTGTCACATACATTTTACTCCCAAAAACTGTGCTCAATAATACAGATGAGAGGGAGTAAAATTAGTATTAAAAAATATAAAAATATAAAAATATAAAAAGAAGAAAGCTTTTTCAAATTCCTTTATTTAGATTTTTTTGACTCAATTTTTTAAATCAAATGTTCTTGTACTAAATGTGATGGACCAAGGGTTTCAGATTTTTATTTCAAATAAAATAATATTTTTTATTGACGCACTATTTAGTATAACTCTTATTATTTCATATACACTCCTTATTTAGCTTCTTTTTTCTCACACCCTTGTATTAGGTGTTGTTAACTCCGTATTTTATTTCTCACATCTTTGCATATAAAGGCCCTCTCTTTTTGTACTTTCAGGACATTCCTTTTTTTACTAACAATTTTTACAAACTATGATTACTATTAAAAATTTATTACTAATTATTACTGGCTTAGTACTTACATCTTGTAGTTCTGAATCAATAATTATAATAATAATAAAAATTCTTACCTCTATTTATTGAGTAATAAATCTTAAATCTATAAGAGAAATACGTACATTATTTTGTGTCCTTTGAATCCATTGTTGCCATCCCTGGAATACCTCGAAATTCTTCTAGACGTTAAAGTCCACCTTGACAATTGGAGGCCTTCCCAAATCATTGACGGCGCATCCTTATTTTGAGGACCAGAGACCGAGGGACTATTTCCATCAAGGTACCTATAAGGACAATTGGACAATGAAAACAACAAACTTCATATGTCATGTGACTTATTTTTTTTGCTGCAAATGGGAATCGAACCACGCTCCAAAACTTAAGCTTATATACTATCTAATAGTTATATATTTTGTGGTAATTATTGATTACTATTTGTGGGTCACTTTGCACTCTCCATACTCTATGTATTTCCTTTTACTTAGCACTCTGTAAGTGGCATTAATTTGCTCATTTAACAGGGGGAGGTGTCTTGTAAATTGGAATTAAAATTTATTTTATTTTATTTTTCCTAGTTGACAAAGATAGAGCAATTGTGTTCTTAGTCCTAGAGGTAATAAATTATATATTAAAATTTTTTTTTATAATTTTCAGTTGACTCTTGTCCTGATATATTTAAATTTTATTTGTTCCAGTTGACAAATTGTCCTGACAATAAATTTTTAAAAAAAAATTCATATTTAATATTTCAGTTGACAATTAGTCCTGGTTAATTATTAAATTCTCAGTTGATTTAGAATCCTGATAATAATTATCATAAAATTGTTAATAAGAAATTTAAATTTAATTCTTCAGTTGATTATTATATCCTGGTTTTAAATTGTTTTGAATTAATAAATTGATTATTATTTTTGTTGATTTTATCCTGAATTTTTATTTTATTTTATTATTTTTCTTTTAAATAAAAGTAAAAATTTAAACCAATTCATCTTATTGTCTCCCTCTCTCATTTCAGTAAAATTTAGAAATGACTGACTAAGGTGTCTCTGCTACATGTGAAGAGGAATTGGATTTAATTGATTATTATGAGGCTACTTCTGTGAGTTCTCATTTAACTAGTAAATTATCTCAAATTAATCAATCAGGATGTAGAAATGGAAGAAGTGGAAATTCTGGTAGAAACAACTCAGGAACAGAAACCAGTAATAAACCCCCCAGAAGAACTTCCAAAAGGCTTCAAAATAAAAAAGATGCCACTACCTCAACAAGTAAAGAACCTGTCAAGACACATAAAGGAATTAAGGACATAAAACTTGAGATTGAGGTCCAGAGTAGATTCTCTAGAGGAAAAGGTAAGAAAAATAAATGCTTTTCTTCAAGAGAAGAGGAAACCTCCTCCCCCCAAGGATCTTCATCAATTGGCTCCTCAGCAGCCAGAGAAAGTGGAAGTATCCAAGTGGCAGTGGGATT
Source organism: Hemileia vastatrix (assembly GCA_030280995.1). Taxonomy (NCBI): domain Eukaryota; kingdom Fungi; phylum Basidiomycota; class Pucciniomycetes; order Pucciniales; family Zaghouaniaceae; genus Hemileia; species Hemileia vastatrix. The sequence continues at coordinate 34,479,835 of JASXTE010000009.1, read as the reverse complement.
GGCTAAACACTCAATGGGATTACCTGTCTCAAAATCAACAGACTCAATTTCACCAAGCAGGTCCATCAAGACCCAACAGCCAAGTCAACCCCACACCTCCTTACCCCTATCAAGGAGGAAGAAGAAGAAAAAACAATATGATCTTACCCAGAAAACCTTGGAAAGCCCCTCTATTGATTCACAAGTACCATTTCTTGTAACTAATTCAGTTCCCTCAGGTAATTCTGGAGGAGGAGATGAGACTGTGAGACCTGTAGAGGCTGAGAACAGTAGACAAATTACTCAAATTTCAAATGTATCTAATCCTTTAGTTCTAATTGATACTTCAATGATAAATCCTGATATGGCTATTATTGATGAAACACTTGAACCTGAGTTTTATGAGAATCTGGAAAGTTACTCTGTTTCCTTACTGTGAAACACTCCAGATGTAGCCAACATCAATGATGAATATTTGAGAGATATTATTGCTAAACAAAATCATATCATGAACAACATGCAATTGACTCAGAAATATAATAGTTTGTTAACTGAACAGGGTTATCAAGCATTGAGGAGTGAGTTACAGAGAGTTTCTGATGATTTGTTTCATTACAAAGCAACCCATGAAAAGAAAGTTGCTTTATGGCAAACAATCAAAAATGATTTGTCTAGACTGAAGGATACTGTATCTACCTGTTGCCTGGAGCTAGAGGAAAATAAGATGAACCTGAAAAGATTAAGTGATCATTATTTATCTTTTCAAAATAAAACCCAGTTATCTTTTGCAACAGTCAATGAGTTTATCAAGTCTTCCAAAAGTGAAAACCAGACTAACAACCATTGAAGAAAAATTGAATTCATTGTTTAATGATCAAAAATATTCTGAAACTTTCTTGAAGGAACATAGGGTACAGGATGCTCCAAGTTTACCTGTTGCTAGTTCATCTAAAGTAAAATTAGATTCAGAAATGCCTGTTGATACTACTGAGTTTCCATCAAAAACTGATGATGCACCAGGATCTTCAACAGAGGGATTAAACAATGAGATTACTGCACAACTAGAGAGGTTACAGCTGCTCCTTACCCAGAAACAAGCTAGTACTAAAGAGACTCCTTCAAAGTAAAAGAATTGGCCAAAACTTGACCAGTACCCAACATTTGATGGTGATTCTTCTTCTGATTGGCAGCAATTCATTTGCAGAATTGATAACTTAAAAAATTCTTAAAAACTCCCAGATGAGGAAATTGCGTCTAATTTAATTTCTTTGTTTACCAATAATGCCCTAATGTGGTATGAATCTCTTCTCCTGGACAGAAATGACTACTCATGGGAAGATTGGAAAAAATTGATTAAAGCACAATTTGGTGGCTCCAAGTTCAGAATGGCTCAACAAAGGCAGTATGAGGAAACTAGATATAGCTCTTCTACTGATAAACCTATTGAGTTCTTATTGAAACTTGTAAAGTCTTTAGGGCAATGGACCCAAATATGGAGTTTGAGTTATGGAAGGACAGGATCCTTTATAAATTACCAATGTCTCTGAGAGACTTGATAGTGGCTAGGACTGAGTTCTTCAGAGAACCCTCTTCTTTCATTAATACTTGCAATGTGATCCTTCTAAACAACAAGTATGATGCCAGAAGATTCATTCCCAGGACCCCTTTGGAGAAATCCTCCACTTACCAACAGAAACCTTTGGAAAAGGTTGGTAAACCTTCTGCCCCTGTTGTACCAAAAAATTATGCAACAAACACTTGCTTCAAATGCAACAAGCCTTGGCAGAAAGGCCATGTTTGTGAAAAGAGGATAAATCTTGTTGAACAAATTGAGGAGAAGGCTGATGACACAATAGAACTGGATGATACTTCAAGTGATTGTACCAGAAATATTTCATATGAATCTCAACAAGAAATCTTGATGCTTCAAGAAGATATTCATTATTTAAATACAATTGATATTGATAATAATTATTTATCTACAGTTGAGGATGCTGAGATATTAAGGAACATTGAGGATAGCTCAATTTTAATTGCCCCTCTCAAAGCACCAGTGTTGATTAATGGAATAAACATGGAAGTTGTTCTGGATTCTGGAGCTGGAGGAAGTGTAGTATCTGAGAAAGAACTTGCTTCAGTGGATCAAGACTACAAATCAAAACTGTTGCCTATCACTTCTGAAAATTGGAGAGGTTATGACTCCGTTTTGTCCCCCATTGGTAAATACAAGGCCATAGTATTTTTTAATTATAACCATGGTTTTGTAAGAGCTATTTGTGATTTTGTTGTCATGAAAAATGATAATTTAAGCAGTTGGTTTATCATAGGAAATGACATTTTAACCAAATATGGCATAAAATTAGATCCTTCAAACCAATGTTTCAAAATGGGGATAAATGGGAAGAGAAAATTTAAGTTTTACTCCCCCAAAAAAAATATTAAAACCAGAATTGAACACATGTAATTCTGTAATTCAATATAAAGGAAGATCTACAAAATAAATGCATGCCCTTATGTCTGAAATTGACAATGCCTCTTTTGGAGAACAACTTTCTGGTGAGGATAAAGATTCCATCATTAACTTGATAAAGTCTTTTCCTATGGCCTTTGCTCATGGGTCACATGAACTGGGATTAGTTAAAGAAGAAATGAAACTCTCATTGTCTTGTCCATTAACTGATATACCACCTAGTTTAAAGAAGAAGCCTTATCCTGCTTCTCCCACAAAGAGAAAAGATATTGAAGACAATATCTCTACCCTTTTAAAAATGAATATTATTGAAAAGGTAGTTGAAACACCTAAATATTGTGTTATCTCACCTGTCCTAATTTCTTATGAGAAAGATAAAGCCAGGTTATGTGGTGATTATAGAGCACTAAATACTTATACTGTTGATGATATCTATCCTTAGCCTAGAATTAGCTCTATACATGCTACCTTACAGGGTGCTAAATATATCAGCTGTTTGGATGGTAATAAGGGATATCACCAGGTACCTGTTGAGAAAAATTCTCAGAATTTTCGGATTATTGCTACTCATATGGGTATTTATAAGTATGTTAGGATGCCATTTGGCCCTAAAAATTCCCCTTCAGTTTTTCAAAATTCATGGATAACACCTTCCATCAGGATATAATTGAAGGATGGCCGATGCTTTATATTGATGATATCATTATATTCTCACAAACATTTGAGGACCATCTCAACCACCTGTGTAAAGTGTTCCAAAAAATGGATGAAATAAATATGACACTTTCTTTAAAGAAATGTAAATTTGGTTTCAATTCTTTAAAAGTTCTTGGTCATGTTGTTTCAGGCTTACAGATATGTGTTGACCAAAACAAAGTGGCAGCCATACAACAGGTGAAGGCTCCTAATACAGTTAGAGAGCTACAGAGTTTTTTGGGAATGTGTGGATACTATAGACAGTATATTAAAAATTACCAAGTCATAGCTTTACCACTTACCCAATTAACTTGAAAGGATGTTGCTTTTGTCTGGAATAGTGAAAGACAATGAGCCTTTGACACTATGAAACACTTTTTGATGTCAGCACCTATTCTTGCTTTACCTGACTTTAATCAGCCATTTGTTTTATATACTGATTCCAGCTTTACTGGTCTGGGTGCTGCCCTCCATCAAAAACAGGTGATGAATAATAAAGTATCAGAAGTAGTAATTTGTTATATTTCAAGAACCTTGAGAAATAGTGAATTGAAATATGGTGCTACTAAATTGGAATGCTTAGCTGTAGTGTGGGCTCTAGAAAAGTTACATTATTACCGAGATGACCAGAAATTTGAACTTGTTACTTACTGAAGTGCAGTTGAATCCCTTTTAAACTTGAGAACACCTAACAGACATATGTTCATATGGCAGTTGGCTGTTCAAGAATACAGGGGGAGAATGACAATTATTCATAGGGCTGGTATTGTTCACTCAAATGTGGATATGTTATCAAGGTTACCTTTACCAAATAATGACTCTAATCCTGCTTATTATCCTGAGGATGAAATTATTCATATTCATGGGATATATGTGGTTGATATGGAGGAAGAGCTATTACAGCTTATTTTGGATTCATATGATAAGGACACTGACTTGAAAAAGTTATGCACCACATTAAATGATCCAAAAAATGCTTCAATACAAGCATTAATTAAAACCCTCCCACCAAAGTACCAAAAGGCTTTGGAGAAAGGTAAATTTTCAATTGATGAAGGATATCTATATTATAGAGGAAAGTTGAGTAATGTCATTTTTATTCCTCCTTCTATGAAAGAAATCATCTTGAAAATTTGTCATGATGACATATTAGCTGGACATTTTGATCTTGAAAAAACAATGATCAGAATTAAAAACACTGCTTGGTGGGTTAATATGTCTGAAGACACCAAATTATATGTTGAATCTTGTGATTCCTGCCAAAAATCAAAAAGATTGACTGGTAAGAGAGCTGGATTAATGCAACATATTGAACATCCTGATGCACCATGGCAGATAATAAACATGGATTTTGTAACAGGATTACCTATTGCTGGAAAAGACAGTTATAACTCTTGTTGATTTATTGTGGACAGATTCACCAAAATGTGTAAATTTATCCCTACTCACAAGGATGTTTCCAATAAAGAATTAGCTTTCTTATGGTGGTCTCATATGTTTAATACTGCTGGTTTTCCTAAAGCCATAATCTCTGACAGAGACCCTAAATTTACTTCTGAATTTTGGATGTCTCTGATGGATGTTTGTGGCTGTGATCTGAAACTATCTACTTCCCATCACCCTCAGACTGATGGATTAGCTTAAAGAATGATTCAGACTTTAGAGGACATGATAAGAAGGTACTGTGCTTTTGGCCTTGAGTATAAAGACAATGACAGATTCACTCATGATTGGGTTACCTTACTGCCTGGGTTGGAATTTGCTTATAATAGCACTGTTCATTCTGTTACTCAAAGAAAGCCTTTTGAACTCTGGCTTGGATATGTTCCAAATACTCCTTCCCAAATTCTCAATAATAAAATACCTAAATTGGATTTACGTCCTGGTGTAAAATCTTTTCTTCAAATGCAACAACTTTGCAGAAGTCATGCTCAAAAATTTATTGAAAAATCATTTGAATATGAGAAGAAGAGATGGGACAAATCCCATAAAGAATGCACTTTTAAAAAGGGTGGTGAGGTGTTGATTTCTACAGTCCACTTCAATTTACAAGGTAATAACAAATTGAAAGACCCATTTGTTGGTCCTTTTGTTGTAAGAGGAATGGTTGGTGATAATGCAGTTGAAGTTATTTTGTATTCTCCATATGACAGAAAACATCCTGTTTTTCCAATATCTCTCTTAAAGCCTTATACATCCAATAGTAATTTGTTTCCCAAAAGGAGGGGAAGACCAAAAAAGACCCCTAATGAAATCACTGAGACAGCAGAAATTGATAAAATTCTAAATGACAGAATAGTTACTGCTGAAAAGGGTACAGAATACTTATTGAGATTCAAGAATAAATCTTCTGAATATGATTCTTGGATACCTGGGAAAGAAATATCTAATCTTTCTACTCTACTAAAGAAATATAAAAAGAAAAAATCATAAAATTTTTTTATTGTTTTTTTTAGAGTGAGGGAGTGTCAGACAGGCTACTAGACTTACCCAGTAAAATAATTAATTATCTTATTGAGATGAAGCCACGCCTTTTAATCCTTATTAATAATTAATTATTTACAAACTACTTATGTATTACTTACAACTAACTAGCTAAGTACAATAAGTAATGTAAATAATTAATAAGAAATAAGTAACTGTTACATACATTTTACTCCCAAAAACTGTGCTAAATAATGCAGATGAGAGGGAATAAAATTAGTATTAAAAAATATAAAAAGAAGAAAAAATTTTCAAATTCATTTAATAAGATTTTTTTGACTCATTATTTTAAATCAAATGTTCTTGTACTAAATGTGACGGACCAAGGGTTTCATATTTTTATCTCAAATAAAATAATATTTTTTATTTACTTACTATTTAGTATAACTATTATTATTTCATATACACTTTTTATTTAGCTTCTTTTTTCTCACACCCTTGTATTAGGTGGTGTTAACTCCATATTTTATTTCTCACATCTTTGCCTATAAAGGCCCTCTCTTTTTGTACTTTCAGGAAATTCCTTATTTTACTTACAATTTTTACAAACTATTATTACTATTAAAAATTTATTACTAATTATTACTGGCTTAGTACTTACATCTTGTAGTTCTGAATCAATAATTATAATAATAATAAAAATTCTTACCTCTATTTATTGAGTAATAAATCTCAAATCTATAAGAGAAATACGTACATTTTTTTGAGTCCTTTGAATCCATTGTTGCCATCCCTGGAATACCTCAAAATTCTTCTAGACAATAAAGTCCACCTTGACACCATTAATCCTCATTTCGAGGTTTTATAACTGTCTCCTTTTCCTCTTTGACAGGATTCCTCAACAATCCTTGCATTCTAAAAAAATGGAGACTAAATGAGTAAATATTTAATATATCAAATTAAATCTAAAACACTTACTTCAAATTCAGAATTTTGTTTAAGAAATAGAGTTTGGTTACTTAACTCAACCACCTCTACTTCTCCCTATTCATCATCATTTTCAATGTTTTGGATCAGGAGCCACCTCAACTTCTGGATTGAACTGTTTCTCAATCAAGTTTTAAACCTTCTCTGCCTCTTCCACCCACCATTTACCCAATTTCATGTTTGAAACCCAATCAGAAAAATCTTTCTGTTCCCCTTTTCTCATCACTTCATCTTATTCTCCAACCACCAAGTTATCTTTGATGGGCACATCCCATATATCCTCAACCACTGCCCTATCCTTGGCAATTGACCAAAAGTTAGTCAATGCAAATCTTTCTTCAATAACTGCTGTGGAAGTCTAAATTTTAGTACAGCACTAAAAGATACCTTAAAATTATTTATTCTGTGTCATTTATTATGAAGATTTAAAGGGTTATTTAACATCTAAGGCCAAAAGAACCTGGAAATTCAACTGGCAAAAACACTCTTTTTGGTAGGGATAGTTTGGATGCTGTTCATATTAGAGAGGGATGTTACAAATATTTAATTTTTTCCAGAGATAATTCATCTGTATGGGTAGATGCAGCACCTCTTATTAATTTGAATTCTGAAAATGTGACAGACTTTTTAATGAAAGATTGGGTATATAGGTATGGAGTGATAAAGTTGGTGACTGTTGATGGATGGGCTGAATTTGAGGCTGAGTTTAGATAAGCTATAACAAAAGTTGGATCAAAGGTTAGGGAAGCGACCCCTTATTATCCTGAAGCTGAAGGAATGGTAGAAAGAGGGAATCAATTTTTTAAGGATTCTTTAGTTAAAATGTGTGAGACAAGTGCTGAAAAGTGGAGGTGCTATTTACCATTGGTTATATTTTCTGACAGAATCACTTCCAAAATGACAACTGGATATTCACCTTAAAAGCTAGTTTTTTGGTCAAAAAGCAGTTTTACCAGTTGATTTGGAGGATGAAACATATTTTGGAGTAGTTTGGGATACTGTCAAAACTACTGAAGGTTTATTATGTGCAAGGATGATACAGCCAGAGAAGAAAGAAAGAATTTTAGAAAAGGCATATTCTAGGATGATCAAGATCTGAAATCAGTCAATCAGATATTGGGATAAGCAGCTGGCTCATAGACTTAGAAAACCATTTAAAGCTGGAGATATGGTTTTGGTGTATAATAGAAGTTTTGAAAGTCAGTTAAGGAAGATGTTTGCAGATAGGTGGAAGGGACCATATAAATTCAGAGAGGAGATTTCTGGTGCTTCATATGATTTACAGGAGTTGAATGGAGTAGCGTTAAAAAAGAGGTTAGCTACCAATAAAGTCAAGTGGTTCTATCCTAGAAGCATTAGGAGTTCCAAAGACCAACTCTATAATGAGGATAAGCTACCAAAAATCATTATCAAGAGTTCTTCCAGAATGAGGATAAAATATTTATTATCATTATGAAGAAAGTGATAATTTAAAATTAATTTTAAAATTATATAGTGAAGATTTGTGTTGGAGTGTAATTATTTTAGTAGAAGTACTCACAGGGGAACCTTATATATTAAATATTTTCAAGTTTGGGGTAATTGATGGAATTGTGTCTCTATACACAGTTACCCCACAATTTTTGTTACCATAGTTTACCTGTTTAAAGTTGAATCCTGGCTTTTTTTTGTCATATAGGTAGTTCTCTAAGAGTATAAACTGGATCATTATGAAATAAACCAAATATCCTCATTTGAATAAAGGATTCAAGATTAATATTTTATATTTTTTTATTTATTTTAATTTTTAATATTATTTTTAATATTTTTTGGTTTAAATTTAATTTGGTTTTAATCTTAATTTTTTTTTATAATTAATTTTTTCAGGGATTATGCTCACTGGTGGTCTCCAATAATTTTTACAAATTGGAGGGAGACTACCCAGTGATCATTTCTCTATTTTGTTTTTTATGTTTTTCAAATTTTTCAAAAATTATTTAAATTTCATTTTCAAAATTCTTTCTTGTGTGTCCCACATCAAGGTGCGCTTGGATGTGGTTATGATGTCAGGGGTATGGCTCATTAAATGGCTGGGGGACATCTTTTAAATTTTAAATTTTAATTTCATTAATAAAAAACTTATTTCAAACTAATTTTTCATTTTCAAAATATTATTTTTTTGTATTTCTTAATATATATATAAAAATTAAATAAAATAAATAATAGTAATATTATATTTAGATTTTTTTTTTTATGTTAAAATTTTTATATAATTTCTAAAAATTACCCAGGTCAGAAAATTAGAAAATAAAAAAAAAAGAAGAAGTAGTTAAGGAAGTCAACCTTTTGAAGAAGAAGCTCTATTTTAAGATTTTGGAGATTCAAGATTGAGAGATTTTTAGGCTGATTTAGTTTGGTGCTCTTAAAGGTGCTGGAGCCATTAAGCTATTTTAATCTGGTCCCTTAAAATTTACTCTCTCATATAGGCCTCTGCTCTGTCTTTAGGAGGGTAGCTTCTATAACATGTTACAATTTTGTTAAAGGCTGGGAAAAGTTTTCCTCTGATCTCATGGTAGGGAAAATATGTAAAAGTAGGAGCTGGATCAGGAACATGATAATCTGAATATGGATAAGAAGAGCCAGAAAAGTTTGAACAAAAGGATTAATAAACATCAAGAATGAAGCAAAATTAAAAAATTATTAAATGGAACCTACCAGAATCCACACTTCAAGAGAGAAATTGAAGGGCTGACTGGGTAAATATTTTGCCTTGAGAATTCAGGAGAAGGGGTTGTCAATTTTTGGCATATGGTATTCATTGGTATTAGATTTTTTATAGATGGAGGGGAAATTTTCTTGGGAAATGTAGAGCAGGGACTGGAAGATTTTGGGTTTTCAGATGGATTGGAAGAGTGGGGAGCCTGGATAAGGCTGTTTGATCTAGGTCTTTTATTACTAGTGAGGCTTCTGACAGGACTTGGGGAGGAAATGGAAGGGGATGGAGAAATGTCTAGGACTGGTTTAGTTGAAGCAGTAATGATCATAGATATAGGAGCATTGGAAAGCCTAGATAGAATAGATGGAAAAGCTTGAGCAGAAGTTGCTTGGATAGGTTCCATGGAGTTGGAATCAGATGGAATATTGAAATAGTCTGAAGGGATAAATGGATGCTAAATGGAGGAGGATTGTTGAAAATAAAAGAAAGAGGAGTAGAAGGTTGAGAAGAAGGGTTTCAGAAAGAGGCAAAGCTGGTGGAAGGTATAGGGAAGGAGCTGTATTTAAGGCCAGGGCATTTTCTCTTCTTTGAAAAGCAGATGGAGCAAGCTTTATTATAGGTGTGTATTTTCAAGTTGAAGGTAAAAAAAGTGTCTCTATGGGTTAATAAACAGTAGTTTCAAGCTTGATCTGGGTGAAGCAACAAAGTTGGCTGGAGAAATTTTGAGAAAGCTGAAAATCAGGATTGGAAAGAACATTGGATGAAAAGTTGGAGCCTGGAGAGAAGGACTGGTGGAAAAATTTGGGCTCACAATTTTAGTAGGGATGTTGGTGGTTGATTAAATTTTTTGTCCTCTATGACTCTAAACTGGTAAATCATCAATCTTTGGTCCACCAAGACCATAAACTGGCAATCAATTACATGTTAGGTCATCTAAGACTTTAAAATGGAAATTTAAATCTGTTTGGATCTTCAATTAAATCTTTTTAATTAATCACTGGTTCATCAGTACTCAAGCTGGATTATCACTCATTAGGAAAGCTCAATCATTCAAGGAAAGGGTGTATTCTAAACTTCATAAAATGTGGACAAAATTTTATTATGGATAAAGAAATATAGGAGATTCAGAGTGTTTTTTTGGAAACAAATTTTAAACTGGATATATTTTCCATGCACTATTGCGAGTTTAAATGTGTTGGATGATAGGCTGCAGAGATTAGAGGCACTCAAAGGCTGGAAATAAAGTATTTGCAAAAGTCTGGATAAATATGAGAAATTCTGCCAGTTTTAAAGTGTTTATAGGGTTGGAGATTTATTTGAATGTTGTGATTCTGAACGTTTTGAAAGAGGATTAGGTATTTGGAAATGTATTGTGCCTCATGTTAGACTTGGAGGAAGCTTGGAGGACTTTATGGTGGGAATTGAATCAAAGTGTTCATCTCAGTGGGTGTAGAGCCTACTCTCTAATGCTGTTCCAGAAAAAGATTGGTAGAGGGGATTCTGAAGGGATTCAAACCTCACTCTCAGTAGTGGAATCATCACAAAGAAAATACAGTTTATTTCAGTATATATCAAGAGAATACAGATAGAAAACAAGATCAACCAGACAACATGTTTTAACAGCACTAAAGAAAAAAATTTTAAAAGAAGAGAAGAACAATCAAAACAAATGATCTCTTTGAAAAATTTCTGCATAAGAATCTAAACCTTTCATTAAAAATCTCCTCTTCATAATATCTTAATTTTTTTTTTTTGGGGTTTCTTGAAAATAAGTTAAAATCTTTCTTTTTGTATCATCACAAAAGTATAAAAAGACACCAGAAAAAACATAGGCACCTGATAACAGGTGCCAATCCCTATCATTGATTTAACTCAATTTCAGCTCAGCTGTACTTCTTCTGGAAATACTGTGCACTAAAAAATGAGCACACTAGCTCATGCAACATCAAATAAAATTTACTCTTAAATCAAAACTGAATATAGGGATAGGCACCCACTAGCAGGTGCCACTTATTTTTTTGTGGTGAGAGATATCATTCAAATTTTTGTTAATGATTAATATAATCAACTGGCACCTGGACATAATCATCAGTGTGTTTGTTTTCAATATCTTAAAGTAAAAAGGATAGAAGAATTGGTATAGAGGCTACATGGATATGAAATTATGGACAAACGTTTGGAGCCAGGAAGAAGAGTTTCAGACAAAACTGAAAGGATGAACTGGAATGATAGGATTGGGATCTTGAGAAGGGTGGGGTAGCTCAGGATCAGGATTAGGTTTTTTTGATGATGAAGCTGTTTTGGCCTTAAATTTTCTAAAGAAAACTGGAATTTTTGATAATCTCATTTTGGGTAAGTTGGGTTAGGTAAAGCTGATAGGCCTGTGTAGACATTGGTTCTGGAAGTAATTTTAGGAAAGATACATTTAAATCTTTTTAGCCTACAGAGATCACAGGAAGTTCTTCCAAGAAAGCCAGGATTAGACATTAAGCAAGGAACTTGGTATCTGGTACATAATTTTCAGGGAATGGCTAACTCTTTTGAAGACATGAGGATGGTGATTATAAGGTTAAAAGTTGAATTAAAAGAAGATTTGGTGGTGAGAATTAAATTTGAAGATGATGGTTTAAGTGGGAGAAGGGGAGATGGATATGTGATTGATCAATTAAGCAAATTTAAGAATGGTGACATTTTTCATTGAAGGGAGGATGTGGGAGTCTAAAGTTTAGTACAGCACTAAAAGATGCTTTAAATTTATTCTGCGTCATTTAGTAGAAAGAAGTAAAGGGTTATTTAATTTTTGAAAATTTTTTTACAAAGAAAATGGCTGGTTTTATGGTGAAAATTTGTCTGATAATGTGTCAAGAGAAAATAATTAATTCACATTCAATAAACAGTATTATGCAATTAAAAATACATGTAAATAAAATTCAGGAGTCTTAAAGACCCTTGGAAATTTTATGGGAAATTTTACTAATTTTTGTATATTTATAATTATTTTATTTATTATTTTTAATTATTTTTAATTTTTTTTATTTACTTAACTTTAATTATTTCTAGCTTAGTGAATAGGGCTGCGCAAGCTAATAAAATTGAAGAAAATTTTCTCTAAGTGTAGCCCTATAATCTCTAATTTTTACAGATTTTTTATTAATTTTTCTAGTTTCTAATTGAGTCTTGAAGTCTGTACAAGCTCCGGAAAAGTTTGGACAAACTCTGTAGAGCTCTGGGAATCTCATGAAAAGCTCCAGAAGAACAAAGGAGGCACATGACCAGACTGTGCATATAAAGGCTGTAGACTCAAAATTAGACAATAGCATAGAACATCATACATCATCATAAGACATTATAATGAATAAAAACCTTCATTTAAAAATAAAATTTCATAATTTGTAATACCCTTATAAATATAAAAGTGTTGGTTTTTATTTGAAATTCCTTAGAATTAAATTATAATATTGTTGTGATAGTAGTTAAATTTATAGTAATATATATTGGGCTATTATTTTTTTCTTTCTTTTCTTAATAATTATTTTTTAAAACATTTCCCTTGATTATTGAGTTTCCCTCCCTTTGTGAGATTTCTTAGAATATTAGTATCACCTTTAAATCTATATTAATATTCCCCTCAGATATATCTTGAATCAGGATAAGTTCATTCAACATATATTTGAACCACTTCTTCAAGGTATTCCCCTGTGCCTCAAAGTAGTTTCAACTCTCCTTCCCTGATCTCACTTACTCAGTAACACCCTTGACCTTGTGAATAGGTTTTCCAGTGACAGATAACATGAAAAAGTATACTATTCAAAACAATAGAAAAAAACATGACACAAAAAAAAACTGATTAACTACAATAAAGAGGAAGAGAAAAGCTCACACACAGAGACAGAATTCACTCTCAAGGGAAAGCTCACACTCCAGGTACAAAAACATATCCTCAAGGTTCATAATCAAGAATATAATTTCAGGAAAGAAAGAATTGTTGTCCTTAAATCTGGGACTTGTATCTTCAAGATTCATTAGTGAAAAAAGTCAGGAAAAGACAAATTGAGCATGGAGAATGAGTTGAAAATATGGTGAAGATCTGGAAGAAGGAATGGGTCAGATATTAGAGTCTGAAATTTCTACACAACACCACATAGACATGCCACAAAAAGAAGGCTACCCTCAACATGCCATCAGACAATGAAATATACTTGCCCATCTTGAAAAGGTGTATTTCAAAAGTATAGTTGTCCCCAAACAGGTATTCTTTTGGGTCAAAAAATTTATCAAAACATGTCCCCTCTTCATCATGATTATTCAGCACTAGATATTAAGATTCCAACACTAGGTACACACATTTCCACACCTATATTGATTTTTTAACCTATCTTTTAAGGGCTTATTCATATACGTAAAATATGTGACTTACCAGCACTTAAAAAATCCTTTAATTTTAATCACTTTACAATTTGGTTGAAATGAATGTCTCCTCCCCCCCCAGTTTCATTTGATTTGGGTCAGCTCCAAGCCTTTAAAATGGTATAACATTTTCAATTGCATTAAATTTCCATGATAATAATTAAATATCATATATCATCTTCTCTTTATCTCTCACTTGTGAAATTCATCATTTGTTCTGATCCTTCTTCCACTCCACAACTCTTAAAGGGTAAGTGACTTTCTCTCTTTTTATTTATTTATTTTCTGTTATTTAATTGTTGATTGACATGTCATTTTTTCTTCTTTTTTTATTGCTAGTTTAATATAATTTCATAATGAAAAGTTCTTTTCTTTCCTTTTTTCCTTTTTACTTTTTTCAAACCTCATATTTTTCTTTTTCCTCAATCATTTTTATCCTTGTTTTATTGAATTTTAGGTGTTTTTTTCTTTTTTTTGCTAAGTTGATTTAGAATCATTTAAAAACAAGCTAGGAAATGTTCTCTGAGTATTTTTCAAGCTATTTTTAGGTTAATTTTATGCATTTTTTTTCCAAAAAATTTTGAAAAATTTTGAAATAAAGTTAGAAATCTTTCTCAAGCATCTTTCTGCAGTTTTTAGGGTGTTTTGGGGGCATGTTTTGGCCCTTTTTTTATATATAGCCTTGGGTGTTATTTGGAAAAAGTTTAGAAGCATTTCCTAAGAAAGTTTTAAAGCTTTTTCTTTTAGTGTTTTGAGGGGCACATTTTTGCCTTATATATATATATATATATATTGCTAAATTGCTTTGAAATGATTTGGGAAAAAGTTGAGCATTTCTTCAGCTATGTTTAGGGTATTTTGGGGGCACATTTTGGCCTTTTAATTATATAGTTTCATGCTAAATTTCATTTGAATCATTTGGAGAAAAGTGCAGAAACATTTTCTGAGCATCTTCCTGTTGTTTTTAAAGTGTTTCTGGGCACTTTTTGTTGGGCTTGTAGATGAGTTTTTTAGAAGATTTCTGGCAATTTTTTTTTCACTTTTTATGGAAGTTTCAGGTGCTATTATGAATACTTTTTGGAACTTTTTGTGAACTTATTTTTGGTAACAATTGGGGCCTTTACGGGACACTTTTCTTATGAATTTTGTGGAATGTTTCAGGACAGTTTTTGGGGCACTTTTTTGGGAAGAATTTGAGCACTTTTAAGGAAGTTTAAGAAGTTTTAATGAATTTTTTCCATTATTTTTTTTGGCACTCTTTCTTTCAGGTGGTTTAGAGAAAACTTTGTAAGTATGTTTAATCTAATTTTTAATTTATTTTTTCATTTTTATTAACTTTTTATGCAGTGTTTAGATAAAAATAAATGAAAATCTAGAGTTGGTCAACATGATTCATAAGGTTAGAAAAGAAGGTGAGATAAAAAGTAAAACATTAAGTAGGCAACAAGAGTATGGGGTCTAATATAGGTTGTCAATTTTATTTCATGAATTAGAATTTAAAAATTCATATAAACTAATGAGCCATCAGGGTTAAGGCTAGGGGTTAGGTTTGATTTCATTGACTTTGGTCACAGATAATTTCCAATCACATTTTTACATGCATTGTCATTAATATAGATTTTTTAATTATCCTATAGGACTTTTTTACATGTTCATTGATGGAATGAACTTAAAATTTGGAAATCTATGACCTTATTTTAATAAAGCACTGGGAAGGCTATTACAATTTTTTTTTGATATATTTTTTGACATGGAAAATAATTGGTGATCTGCACCCGTCCTGCTATGGTAAATAGCAGGGGAGGATATTGCCAAAAATATTTTTTTTGACATAATTTTTTTTTGATGTTTTATAGCAGGGCAGGTTATTGCCAAGATAAGTTTGCATACTTTGTGTCAGCCAGGCTACTAGACTTACCCAGTAAAATAATTAATTATTTACTGGATGAAGCCACGCTTTATTATTTTAATTATTTAATTTAATTAGTTACATTAAAATTACCTGTAATAAATTAACTAATTACAGAATGGTAAAATTAAATATAAAATGCCCCTTATATTTTATTTTCTAAAACCATGCTCATTGACAGGTTAGAAGAAATAAAATTTTAATATTCAAATAAAAATAAATATATACAAAAAAATCAAATTTCTTATTTATAATTGACTTCTACAGTAAATATTAAATAAATTTATGTATTTCTGACATACTCTGTAAATAAATCTTTAAAAAACATCTTTTTGACGCCTTCTTTTTAGAACAACTTTGTTATTTGAAATACTCCTTCTGGAATATTCTTTTTTTCTCTCTCTCTCATACTACTGTTTTTAGAATTTAATTGCCGTGGTTTGTCCCTCCTCTGCCTATATAAGGCCTCTCTCTTGGTTGTTTTTTGTTCATTCATTACTTACTTATATTATTAAATCAATTACTACACTTAAATATTTATTACTATTATTTATTGTTTTTAGTACTTACAATTATGTACTTCTAACTCATTAATTATAATAATAATAAAAATTTTACCTCTTATTATTTGATTAATTAATCTTTAAGATAGGAATAGACATAGCTGAGTTTGAAACCCTTAAAAATTGTTGTTACCGCCATCGGACCTCCCTATAAAACCTTCTAGACTTGAAAGACCAACTGACAGTTGGGAACCTTTCTGAATTGCCGACGGCGCATAGTTATCTTGAGGAGCGGAGACCGTGGGACCATTTCCATCGAGGTACCTATAAGGACGAGTAGACAACAAAAATGACAAACATCATATATCATGTGACTTATTTTTTTGCTGCAAACAGGAATCAAACCACGCTCCAAAACTTAGGCTCATATATTGACTATAGTCATATATTTTTGTGGTAATTATATTGATTACTATTTGTAGGTCACTTTTCACCCTTCATACTCTATGTAATTCCTTTTACTCAGCACTCTGTAAGTGGCATTAATTTGCTCATTTTACAGGGGGAGGTGTCTGGTAAATTGAATTTTTTTTAAAATTTATTTTCCAAGTTGAAAAAGATAGAGCAATTTTGTTCTTAGTCCTAGAAGTAATAATTTTTTTTTTTAATTAATTGTAATTTTCAGTTGACTCTGTCCTGATAAATTAAGATTTTTTTTGTTCCAGTTGACACATTTTCCTGACAGTAAAAATTTCTAATTAATCAAAAATAAACTATACTAAATCATTTCAGTTGACATTGGGTCCTGGTAATTAAATATCCTTCAGTTGATTTAAATCCTGATAATTATCATAAATAAATTTGTTAAATTAAAATTTATTTTTATTTCTTCAGTTAATTTCTTTTAAATCCTGGTTATAAGATTCTTTTAAATTAATAAATAATTTATTATTATTTTCAGTTGATTTATTGTCCTGAAGAGATTTTCTTTTTTTATTTTTTTTGTTCCAGTTGACAAATTGTCCTGACAATAAAAATTTTAATTAATAAAAAGTAAAAGTACTAAATTATTTCAGTTGACATTGAGTCTTGGTAATTAAATATCCTTCACTTGATTTAAATCCTGATAATCATCATAATTTTATTTTTTAAATTAAAAATTATTTTTTATTTCTTCAGTTGATTTCTTGTAAATCTTGGTTATAAGATTAGTTTAAAGTAATAAATAACTTATTATTTTCAGTTGATTTTTATCCTGAAGAGTTTTTATTCTTTTTTTTTTTATATTTCTTTTATAAAGCAAAAAAAACTGATTCATCTTATTGTTTCTTTCCCTCATTTCAGGTTAGATTTGAAACAATGACTGACCAAGGTTTTTCTGCTGCACATTAATTTGAACTGGATCTGATTGATTATGATGAAGCTACTTCTGTGAGTTCTCCTTTAACTACAAAATTAGCTCAAATTAATAAATCATTGAACCAATCAGGGCATGGAAATGGAGGAAGTGGAGATTCTGGTAGAGAAAAATGCCCAGGAACAAAAACCTTCAATAAACCCCCCAGAAGAGCTCCCCAAAGGCTTCAAGATAAAAAATATGCCCTTAAATCAGCAGGTAAAAAATCTCTCTACTCACATCAAGGAGTTGAGGACAGAAAACCTCAAGCTGAGGTCAAGGATAGACTGTCTAGAAGACAAGGTAAGAAACATAGAGTCTTTTCTTCAAGAGAAGAAGAAACCTCCTCCTCCAAAAGCCCCTCCACAACTGGCCCCACAGAAACATAAGAAGGTGGAAGTCTCAAAGTGGCAGTGGGATTGGCTGAACACCCAGTGGGATTATCTGTCCCAACAGCAACAGCACCAAGTACCTCAGGCAGGTCCTTCAAGAACAAATCAGTTCAATCCAACACCTCCTCATCCCTATCAAGGAGGAAGAAGGAGAAAGAACAACCACGTCCAAGTCTTGCCCAAGCCATGGTAAGCCCCTCTATTGAATGTAAATTACCATTTCTTGTAACTGATTCAGTTCCTTCAGGTAATTCTGGAAGAGGAGATGAGACTGTGAGACCTGTAGAGGCTGAGAACAGTAGACAAGTTACTCAAACTTCAAATGTATCTAATCCTTTAGTTCTAATTGCTACTTCAATGATAAATCCTGATATGGCTATTATTGATGAATAAATTGAACCTGAGTTTTATGAGAGTTTGGAATGTTACTCTGTTTCCTTATTGAGAAACACTCCAGATGTAGCTAACATTAATTATTAATATTTAAGGGATATTATTGCTAAACAAAATCATATCATGAACAACATGCAATTGACTCAGAAATATAATAGTTTGTTAACTGAACAGGGTTATCAAGAATTGAGGAGTGAGTTACAGAGAGTTTCTGATGATTTGTTTCATTACAAAGCAACCCATGAAAAGAAAGTTTCTTTATGGCAAAATATCAAAAATGATTTGTCTAAACTGAAAGATACTGTATCTACCTGTTTCCTGGAGCTAGAGTTAGATAAGATGAACCTGAAAAGATTTAGTTATCATTATTTATCTTTTCAAAATAAAACCCACTTATCTTTTGCAACAGTCAATGAGAGTTTATCTAGTCTTCCAAGAGTGAAAACCAGACTAACAACCATTGAAGAAAAATTGAATTCATTGTTTAATGATCAAAAATATTCTGAAACTTCTTTGAAGGAACATATGGTACAGGATGCTCCAAGTTTACCTGTTGCTAGTTCATCTAAAGTAAAAATAGATTCAGAAATGCCTGTTGATACCACTGAGTTTCCATCAAAAATTGATGATGCACCAGGATCTTCTACAGAAGTATTAAACAATGAGATTTCTGCACAATTGGTAAAGTTACAGCTTCTTCTTACTCAGAAACAAGCTAATACTAAGGAGGCTCCTTCAAATCAAAATAATTGGCCAAAACTTGACCAGTACTGTCAGCCTGTATATCCCCAGGACTGAGTAAAAAGTGCTTATAAGTTATGTTAAACACATGAACTATACATGGGAACAATAAATGAGAGTACACAAACAGTATACATAAGTAAAATTATGATAATACACAAAAAATGCCATTATAACACCTTATATACATGCATATATCCACCTTTTATAAGTCTTATGTACTTAATATTAAGCTGGAATATGTTAGGGTAATCTTAAGAACCTTAAGTATAAGGCTACATAATTTTTAAGTACACTTAAAGCTGTTATATTCATTGTTTTACACAAAAAACAAGAAATGCGCTTTATTTCACTTAAAAGTTGACTATATGCACTATAAAATTGAGAATATCAAAATTGCGCTTTGACAGATCAATTGGGCTCATTTAGAACTATTGATTTGGCTATTTATATGCATAAAAATAACACTTTTCAAATTTGGTGTTTTTTATGCCAGAAATGGCTTATGTGTACTGGCTACATACTGCCTGCTTTTTTCCCATGTGAATAGCTTCATTTTTAGCAAAGTTAGCTTTTTCACACTATAATTACCCCACATTCTACGCCCACTGTGGGGAAACACACTAAAATAGGCGACAGGCGCTTATTTAGTGTCCTAGCTTAATTAATAATGCATTGACCTTGTTTATATGCACTAATTTCATTAATAACCTCACTCTTGGCACCTTATTTCATCACCACGCTTAAATTCGCCTAATTTTAGTCAAGGATTTACCCGTGCAAGCGCCTGCCAAGGACTGCATGTAGTTACCCCACATCTCACGCTCTTTTTTAAGTTTTTGGGTGGTTTCTCAGTCAATTTTGGTTATTTTTGGATGGGAATTTCACGTAGTCAAATGTCAGGATTAGCCCCTCCATTTCTACTGTAGATTCTCCTTATTATTAAGCTATAATTAACCTTAAAAAGTCTCCTTTCACCTTGTTATAATATTGTTTTCCACGCATATACTCTCTTTTTGTCTTTTCTTTAATTTTGATGGATCTCCCTTATTATTAATAGGATTTTAGTGGTTGTTGTTTGTTTAATTATGTTATTGGTCACTAGGGGCGTTGATGGAGAGGTCTATTACTTGTTTGAAGGCGTCATTAAAATTGTATTGGATGGTACATCAAGGTGGTTATTGGGGAAACTTAGTGTGTATAAAAGGAGGGGGTTTTTGGTCTTGTTTTCTGCATTCTTTATCATTTACAATTTACCAATATAACCAAATAAATTACAATACATATCAATAAGTACTTTTATAAGACTTTTGAATAGTATCTGAATTATAAAATCTATTTTTCTACCAACTACAAAGATTGTAAGCCATATATAAAAATAGTGAGAATTATATTACTGAGACCTTTAATTTTGATTATATTTTACTACTTAGTGGATTTATATTACAGTATTCATATAGGACCATTAAAATATTCTAGAAAACTGACCATTCAAGCTAGTTCATGTCCTTGTACTTGACCTTAGCCTGACAAGTACCCAACATTTGATGGTGATTCTTCTTCTGATTGGCAGCAATTCATTTGCAGAATTGATAACTTAAAAAATTCTTAAAAACTCCCAGATGAGGAAATTGTGTCTAAGTTAATTTCTTTGTTTACCAATAATTCCCTAATGTGGTATGAATCTGTTCTCCTGGATGGGAATGACTACTTATGGGAAGATTGAAAAAAATTGATTAAAGCACAATTTGGTGGCAACAAGTTCAGGATGGCTCAACAAAGGCAGTATGAGGAGACTATATATAGCTCTTCTACTGATAAACCTATTGAGTTCTTAATGAAACTTGTAAAAATTTTGAGGGAAATGGACCCAAATATGGAGTTTGAGTTATGGAAGGACAGGATCCTTTATAAATTGCCAATGTCTTTGAGAGACTTGATAGTGGCTAGGACTGAGTTCTCATGAGAATCTTCTTATTTCATTAATACTTGCAATGAGATACTTCTGAACAACAAGTATGATGCCAGAAGATTCATTCCTAGGACCCCTTTGGAGAAATCCTCCACTTACCAACAGAAACCTCTGGAAAAGTTTAGTAAACCTTCTGCCCCGGTTGTACCTAAAAAGTATGCAAAAAACACTTGCTTCAAGTGCAAAAAGACTTGGAAGAAAGGCCATTTTTGTGACAAGAGGATAAATCTTGTTGAAATAACTGAGGAGCAGGCTGATGACACAATAGAACTGGATGATACTTCAAGGGATTGTGCCAGAAATATTTCATATGAACCTCAACAAGAAATCTTGATGCTGGAAGAAGATATTCATTATTTAAATACTATTGATAATGATAATAATGATTTATCTACAGTTGAGGATGCTGATATCATAAGGAAAATTGAGGATAGCTCAATTGTTATTGCCCCTCTCAAAGAACCAGTCTTGATCAATGGAACCAGCATTGATGTTGCTCTGTATTCTGGAGCTGGAGGAAGTGTAGTATCTGAAAAAGCACTTGCTTCAGTGGATCAAGACTATAAATCAAAACTGATGCCTATCATTTCTGAAAATTGGAGAGGTTATGTGTCAGTATAGTCTAGTATATAAGTATGATATAATAGTGTTTATTTATGGTCCTACCACTTATTGATAAATGATTTAGTGATTAAACCTCAGGGGAATACTAATAGAATAGTTATACTCAAATAAAACTCACAATACTTGGATTTAATGCGTGCTAGTGGTGGAAAATAGATGTATAATATATAGTTATAGCTTATATAAAGATAATATCAATTTATAATAGCTTTATAATATATTTCTGAATGCTAATAATTGTATAGTAGTGGTTGTTTGGATTGTAGTAATTGAATGATGATAATAAACCGTCAAAATCCCTCCTTACTTATACCCAAATCCACTGGAGTGCACAGACCTTCAATCCAGATGATGTCACTGCTATCCCTGGAAATTACAGCACTGTGAGGGCCCATCACCTTCCCATGGCGTCCACTTCAAGCAGTTTCAACACCCAGACCTCCAGTAAGGACCCTCCATCACTATTAATAATAACACTGATCCAAACCATAAATAGAAAACCCAGATAAAAGCGGATACCATAAAGAAACAGGTAAAATAAATAATCAAAAAGAGATTTAATGAAACTAAAAGCATATAAAGGAAACAAATAAAATGTCCAAGCCCCAAATAACATCCCCAAGCATCCATATTAACCCAGAAACATCCTTCCAACCCATAAATCCGTGAATAACCATCCAAGGAAGTAATTTTAGTTGTCCAAACTGGGTGTATGCACCTGATATAGGTGTCTATGCTTCTGTAGGCGTTGTGAGTCCACTGATTTCGTCCATATGACCTAAAATAAGCAGAAAAACAAAGGTTATAGGCTATTAAGGGGCTAAAACCCACTTATATACCTAAATATACATAATATACTGCATATTTCACTGAATATGAGATTTATGTATACATATAAGCTTATGTATGTCAATAATTACTTCATATCACTTAAGATAAGTATATTATGACTACATTAACACCTTAATAAATATTATTAGGCCATGTACAAGCTATTTAAACTATTATAAGTTATATAATAGAATAATAATTATATATATATATCATAAAATAATATATATTATTATTTTAACCTTATTTTTAAGATATAAGCTTAATCTAATTAAGGTTATCTTATTTTAAGCATAAGAAATACTCAGTCCTAAGGATATTTAGGCTGACACTCCCTCACCCCAAAAAAAACAATAAAAAAAATGTTAAGACATTTTAATTAAAACTAAGGAGTGAAATAATAAAATAAAAAAAATAATTTTTATAATACATATACTGAATGAACAGTATTATTTAGATTTAAATTTTTTCAAGAGATTTTTAAGATCAGAGATTTCATTCTCTGGAATCGACTGGTCATATTCACTTGATTTATTTTTAAATCTTAATAGATACTCAACTCCCTTTTCTTTAGTAAGGTGTCTCTTTTTAAGTATCTTTTCAATATCTGCCTTTTCAACTATTTCTTCAGGTTGCTGTTTATGCCTTCCTGATCTTCTTGGAAATAGAGCAGTATCATTAGAATGGTATGGTTTTATAAGAGAAATAGGAAATACTGGATGTTTTCTATCATATGGTGCATATAGAATAACCTCAACAGCATTATTACCAACCATCTTTTTAACTACAAATGGTCCAATGAATGGATCCTTCAATTTAACATTACCATTTAAATTGAAATGTAGCGTTGAAATAAGGACTTCATCACCCTCTTTGAACATTTGCTCTTTATGGGCTTTATCTCATCTTTTCTTTTCATACTCAAAAGCCTTATTTATACATTCTTGAGCATGTTTTCTGCATAATTCCTGCATCTGAAGAAAAGATTTAGTACCTGGATGGTTATTCAATCTAGGTAACTTATTAAGAGTTTTAGCAGGGGTATTAGGTACATAACCCAACCATAACTCAAATGGCTTTTTGCCAGTGACAGAATGTACTGTACTATTATATGCAAATTCTAAACCTGGGATAAGGGTTACCCAATCATGCGTGAATTTGTCATTGTCTTTAAAATTAAGACCAAAAGCACAGTATCTTCTTATCATATCTTCTAAGGTTTGTATCATTCTTTCTGCTAGCCCATCAGTTTGTGGATGGTGTGCTGTAGAAAGTTTTAATTGACACCCTGAAACATCCATAAGTGACGTCCAGAACTCAGAAGTAAATTTAGGATCTCTTTCAGAAACTATTGCTTTGGGGAAACCTGCTGTATTTAACATTTGTGTCCACCATAAAAAAGCTAAGTCCTTTGCAGAAACCTCTTTGTGGGTAGGAATAAATTTACAGATTTTTGTAAATCTATCTACAATTACCCAGCAGGAGTTATAACTCTTATGCCCTGCTATTGGCAAACCTGTTACAAAGTCCATGTTAATGATTTCCCATGGAGCTTTTGGTTGCTCAATTTATTGTAATAAACCAACTCTTTTTCCTGTTAATCTTTTAGATTTTTGACAAGAATCACATGTTTCAACATATTTCTGAACATCCTCAGACATGTTAATCCACCAAGCTGTGTTTTTTACTCTTGTTAATGTTTTATGGTAGTCAAAATGACCTGCTAATATATCATCATGACATATACTTAACATTAACTCCTTCATTGAAGGGGGAATTACAATTACATTACTTAATTTTTTCCTGTAATATATAAAACCATCCTCATTGGAAAATTTTCCTTTTTCTAATGCCTCTTTATACTTAATTGGTAATGTTTTATTAAAACATTCATTGAAGCATTAGATGGATCATTTAATATTGTAGTTAATTTACTCAAGTCAGGATCTGAATTATAATTATCAAGAATTGATTGCATAAATTCATCCTCAAGATCTACAATATAAATGCCATAAATGTTAATAATCTCTGACTCAGGAGCATAAGCAGGATTATCATCATTATTAGGCAGAGGTACTCTAGATAACAGATCTACATTAGAGTGCAAGGTTCCTGCTCTATGTGTAATAGTCATCCGGCCTCTGTATTCTTGTACAGCTAATTGCCATCTAAACATGTGTCTATTAGGAGTTTTCATGTTTAAGAGTGACTTAACTGCACTACAGTCAGTTATTAACTCAAATTTTTGGTCTTCAAGGTAATAATGTAGCTTTTCAAGAGCCCATACTACTGCCAAACATTCAAGTTGAGTAGCACCATATTTCAATTCACCACTTCTTAGAGTACGTGAAATATAGCAGATTACTACTTCTGACATTTTCCCTTCAATAAGTTGTTTTTGATGCAAAGCAGCACCCAGTCCAATAAAACTTGCATCTGTATATAATACAAAAGGTAATTGGAAATCTGGTAATCCCAAGATAGGAGCTGTCATTAAACATTCTTTCAACTTATCAAAAGCTTGTTGTCTTTCATTATTCCAAATGAAAGCTTCTGATTTCTTTATCAGTGTGGTCAGTGGTGCAGCAATTGATTGGTAGTTTTTTATATATTGTCTATAATAACCACACATTCCAGGAAAAGATTGTACATCCTTTACATTTTGAGAAATGCCAATATTCTTTATTGCAGCCACTTTATTTTGGTCTACACATATTTGTAAGCCAGATACAATATGACCAAGCACTTTTAAAGATTCAAACCCAAATTTACATTTTTTCAATGCAAGGGTCATTTTTATTTCATCCATTTTCTGAAATACTTTCCTTAAATGGATTAAGTGTTCATCAAAAGTTTTAGAGAACACTATGATGTCATCAATGTATACCATTAACCATCCCTCAATCATTTCATTATGGAATGTTATATCCATTAACTTCTGAAATACTGATGGAGCATTTTTTGGTCCAAATGGCATTCTGACATACTTATAAATTCCCATGTGTGTTGTTATCAACAAAACATTCTGTGAATTCTTTTCAACAGGAATTTGATGGTACCCTTTATTTCCATCTAGGAAACTTATATATTTAGCACCTTTAAGGGTAGCATGTATAGAGGCAATCCTTGGCAAGGGATAAATATCATCTACTTTAAATGTATCTAATGCTCTATAATCACTGCACAGTATTGCTTTATCTTGTTCATAAGAAATTAGCACTGGTGATATTACACAATATTTTGGTGTAGTTTCAACCTTCTCAAGAATGTTCATTTTTAATAACATCTTAATATTATCCTCTATGTCTTTTCTCTTCATTGGTGAAGCAGGGTATGGTTTCTTTTTAAGACTAGCAGGAATATTATCCATATCACAGGTTAAACTAATCTTCATTTCATGATCTTTTACAAGGCCAAGTTCATTTGTACCATGTGCAAAAGCCATTGGAAAAAGCTTTAATTAATTCCAAAATATTATCTTTCTCAGTTTCACTTATCTGAGTGCCAAATGATGCTTTTGAAATTTCTGTTTCCAGAAGTTCCATCTCATTGGATTCTCTTCCTTTAGACGGGGAATTTATTACTGACTCAATGTGTAAGACTGTGTTAAAAGAATTTATTTTAAATTTCCTTTTACCATTAATGCCAATTGTAAAATTGTTATTAGCAGGGTCTAATTTTACACCAAATTTAGTCAGAATATCATTTCAAATGATAAAACAGTTACTACAATTAGTATTATCCATTACTACAAAGTCACAAGTTACCCTTACATAACCATGTTGGTGTTTAAAGAAAACAGCAGCTTTGTATTTACCAATGGGGTGTAGCACTGATCCAAAACCTCTCCAATTTTTATTTTGAAGTGTTTCAAGCTTAAACTTATATTCACTATCAATTTTCTGTAATGTATTAGTGGAAACAACAGAACCAGCAGCTCCTGTGTCCAGTACTATATTAACATTTTCACCAGAAATGATAGCTGGAACCGTGATAGGTGTCATTCTAAAGTTATCAGCTTGTATATCCTCAATGATTTCAGCATCCTCAAAATTCATTAAAGATTCATTTGAGTCCATATTTAATATTGGATTTTCAAAGATGGACAAATCATCTTCCAACATACAGACTTCATTTTCATCACTATATGAGATATTGCTGTCATAATCACTTGATTCTTTACTTTTTTCAGTTTCAGTTTCAGATTCACGTTGATTTTCAACAATATTTATGTTTTTCTCACATTTGTGACCTTTAACCCAAGGTTTGTTACACTTATAACAAGTATTTGTTTCATACTTTTTAGGTACTACAGGTGCAGTAGGTTTTTTCTGCTTCTCCTGAAGTGTTTTTGAATTCTGAGTTTTTACAGGTTCAACATTTTGCGTATAAGTGGAATACCTTGATTCATACTTATGGTTTAATAATATTTCATTGCAAATATTAATAAAGTCAGAATATTCAGTAACATTTAATGTTCTAGCTACAACAATGTCTCTGACAGATATAGGTAATTTTTATATTATCTTATCTTTCCATAAGTTAAAATCCATATGAGGCTCAATGGCTTTTAATATTTTGTTTAAATTCATTAAAAATACCATAGGTTTGTCACCATTCAACGGATTATACCTAGTCTTCTCATAAAGTCTCTGCTGAGTAAGCCTGAATTTAGAACCTCCTAATTGTTTTTCAATAAGTTGTTTCCATTCAGCCCAAGAGTAGTCTCTACCCTCACTTAAGACAGCTTCAAACCATAATAAAGCAACATCCTTAAATAAAGAAATTAATTTTGATGTTATCTCTTCATCTGGTAACTTATATGAGAATTTCAAGTTGTCAATTCTTTGAATAAAATGTTGCCAATTAGAGCTGGCTTCCCCATCATAAGTTGGGTACTGATCTATCTTAGGCCAGTTTTTCTGATTGGATTTTATCTCACTAATCTTAGGTAAATTCAACAACTCATTTACTTTTGATAAATGG
This sequence comes from Hemileia vastatrix, assembly GCA_030280995.1. NCBI lineage: Eukaryota > Fungi > Basidiomycota > Pucciniomycetes > Pucciniales > Zaghouaniaceae > Hemileia > Hemileia vastatrix. The sequence goes on along the minus strand of JASXTE010000009.1, from coordinate 34,452,430 downwards.
TCTTGTATTTCTTCCTGCACAGATTTGTGACTTACATTTTCAGATTTGACACTACCACCAGATGGTTTTAATTCTGGTGGTACAGGGAAGGAATGAGATTCACTTTTGCCAATGAAAGGATTATTATTATATTGATTATACTTATGATTATCCTGGTTCATTAGTAGATTGGCAGTTTCAACCTCAACTTTAGTTAATCTTTGTAGCAACTCAGAGACACTTTGATTTGTCTGGGCAAAAGATAACTTTGTTCTTGATTCAGTTTTCAATAAATGTGTTTCATATAATTTTTCTAACTCACAGAATTTGTTTGAAAGTTCATTATATTTATTACTCAATGAATAATATTTAAGAGTTAGAGACAGATGTTCTTTCTCTAATTCTTTGTTACGTGTTGCTAATTGAGAAATTTTTAATGTCAAGGATGAAATTGTATCACTAGTGAGCTTAACTGTCTGTTCCTCACAATCAGTCATTCTATTCCACAATGCTGAAACAATTCTATGGACAGTTGGATTATTGTTAAAATATTCCATGTCCTCCTTTTCAATTGTCTCACTCTCCTGTGAACTTCTCATCTCACTAGTAGGTGGTTGCAACTGAGGATTAACTGTATTATCATTGTAAATAGTACTGTTATTGTGGACAAAAGACAAGTCAGGTGTATCTACTCTAAAACCTAAATTTCTTAAATCCTCCTCTATTTTTTGTACAGATTTAACATCAATAGAATTACCTATATTGTAATTATCAGTATTATGTCCAATCTGAGAGGGTAATTTACTTACCAAGGGATGGTTGCCAGTCCTGATTTTTGGCGCTTTTTTCCCTTGTAAGGGTGAGCTGAGGAAGTCAGATGAGGGGGTGGATCCCTGTTGCAACTGTGGCTTGTCCACTGTTGGTGAAACCAGTCCCATTTCCATTTTTCTACCAGGATTTTCTCCTGGGAGTGAGTGGACCCTCCTTGGGTAGGGGGTTGCTGATTTGATTGACTGGGCTGGCCTCCCTTTAATTCTGCCATTGCCTGATTCACCTGCTGAAACCCTACCTTGCAATTGTTTTACAACTGCTCTACTTCTTTGAACATGAGAGATTTTGATTCCTCCAACTTCAGAACCTGTTTGGCCAGGTGGGACAGTTGATCCTGAAGAGGAGGAGATGTCATTTTTATAGTTATCTTTTTTAAGAGGGCGTCCTTTTCCTCTATACTCATGCTTTCTGGCTGGGGGTACTGTTGGCCCTCCATGGTGATGTCCTGGAAAGTTTTTGTTAGCTTTAGACCTGGTATTATAAGCAGGCTTTTCACTTACACTGTCCTGAGGAGCACTCATATTGTTAAGAAAGACAATATTTTACGTCTACAAAAAGAAAAAACTCTATGGAATTAGTAGACAAAAGATATTAGCAATTATATTACTAATAAAAAAGCAATATAGCTTACCCTGAATTTATATCTTTATTTATTTAGATAAAATGTAAGAAAAATTCGAAAAAATCTGTTAAAAATATAATAATAAGTTTAACTAGACCTCTATAAGGGTGAATAATTAGCTTACCAAGCTTTAGCCAAATACAAATTTAATTGGGTGTTATATTGGTGTCCAAATACCAAGTGAAATTGGGTTTATATTGGGTACAGTTACTACTGTAAATATCTAATTTTTATGATAAAAAATTAGTACAATAATTTTAAGGGTTCTTTTCCGCAATTAATGAGTTATGATGACCCACTAATATGCAGCAGACCCAAATATTTGGTTAATTTTGAGCTGTACTAAGGTAAAAATCACATCCCAAGGCTTATACTAAATAATAAGTAAAATATAAGGAAAGACCCCCAATTGTCAGTACAGTCTAGTATATAAGTATGATATAATAGTGTTTATTTATGGTCCTACTACTTATTGATAAATTATTTAGTGATTAAAACTCAGGGGAATACTAATAGAATAGTTATACTCAAATAAAACTCACAATACTTGGATTTAATGCGTGCTAGTGGTGGAAAATAGATGTATAATATATAGTTATAGCTTATATAAAGATAATATCAATTTATAATAGCTTTATAATATATTTCTGAATGCTAATAATTGTATAGTAGTGGTTGTTTGGATTGTAGTAACTGAATGATGATAATAAACCATCAAAATCCCTCCTTACTTATACCCAAATCCACTGGAGTGCACAGACCTTCAATCCAGATGATGTCACTGCTATCCCTGGAAATTACAGCACTGTGAGGGCCCATCACCTTCCCATGGCGTCCACTTCAAGCAGTTTCAACACCCAGACCTCCAGTAAGGACCCTCCATCACTATTAATAATAACACTGATCCAAACCATAAATAGAAAACCCAGATAAAAGCGGATACCATAAAGAAACAGGTAAAATAAATAATCAAAAAGAGATTTAATGAAACTAAAAGCATATAAAGGAAACAAATAAAATGTCCAAGCCCCCAATAACATCCCCAAGCATCCATATTAACCCAGAAACATCCTTCCAACCCATAAATCCGTGAATAACCATCCAAGGAAGTAATTTTAGTTGTCCAAACTGGGTGTATGCACCTGATATAGGTGTCTATGCTTCTGTAGGCGTTGTGAGTCCACTGATTTCGTCCATATGACCTAAAATAAGCAGAAAAACAAAGGTTATAGGCTATTAAGGGGCTAAAACCCACTTATATACCTAAATATACATAATATACTGCATATTTCACTGAATATGAGATTTATGTATACATATAAGCTTATGTATGTCAATAATTACTTCATATCACTTAAGATAAGTATATTATGACTACATTAACACCTTAATAAATATTATTAGGCCATGGACAAGCTATTTAAACTATTATAAGTTATATAATAGAATAATAATTATATATATATATCATAAAATAATATATATTATTATTTTAACCTTATTTTTAAGATATAAGCTTAATCTACTTAAGGTTATCTTATTTTAAGCATAAGAAATACTCAGTCCTAAGGATATTTAGGCTGACATTATGGCTCTGTTTTGTCCCCCATTGGTAAATACAAAGCCACAGTGTTTTTTAAATATAACCATGGTTTTGTAAGAGCTGTTTGTGATTTTGTTGTCATGAAAAATGATAATTTAAGCAGTTGATTTATTATAGGAAATGACATTTTAACCAAATACGGCATAAAATTAGATCCTTCTAACCAATGCTTCACAATGGGGATAAATGGGAAGAGAAAATTTAAGATTTCCTCCCCCAAAAAATTGTTAAAACCAGAATTGAACACATGTAATTCTGTGATTCAATATAAAGGAAGGTCTACAAAGAAAATGCATGCTCTTATGTCTGTAATTGACGATGCTTCTTTTGGAGAACAACTCCCTTGTGAGGATAAAGATTCCATCATTAAATTGATTAAATCTTTTCTTATGGCCTTTGCTCATGGGTCACATGAACTAGGATTAGTTAAAGAAGAGATAAAAGTTTCATTATCTTGTCAATTAACTGACATACCACCTAGTCTGAAGAAGAAGCCTTAACCTTCTTCTCCCACAAAGAGAAAAGATATTGAGGATAATATCTCTACCCTTTTGAAAATGAATATTATTGAAATAGTAGTTGAAACACCTAAATATTGTGTTATCTCACCTGTCCTAATTTCTTATGAGAAAGATAAAGCCAGGTTATGTGGTGATTATAGAGCATTGAATACTTACACTGTTGATGATATCTACCCTCTACCTAGAATTAGCTCTATACATGCTACCTTACAAGGTGCTAAATATATAAGCTGCTTTGATGGTAACAAGGGATATCACCAGGTACCTGTTGAGAAGAATTCTCAGAATTTTATGATGATTGCTACTCATATGGGTATTTATAAGTATATTAGGATGGCATTTGGCCTTAAAAATGCCCCTTCAGTTTTTCAAAAAGTTATGGATAACACATTCCATCAGGAGATGATTGAAGGATGGCTGATATTTTATATTGATGATATCATTATATTCTCAAAAACATTTGAGGACCATCTCAACCACCTGTGTAAAGTGTTCCAAAAAATGGATGAGATAAATATGACACTTGCTTTGAAAAAATGTAAATTTGGTTTTCATTCGTTAAAAGTGCTGGGTCATGTTGTTTCAGGGTTACAGATATGTGTTGACCAAAATAAAGTGGCAGCCATACAGCAGGTGAAGGCTCCTACCACAGTTAGAGAGCTCTAGAGTTTTTTGGGAATGTGTGGATACTATAGACAGTATATTAAAAATTACCAAGTCATAGCTTTACTCCTTACCCAACTGACTAGAAAGGATGTTGCTTTTGTCTGGAATAGTGAAAAACAGAGAGCTTTTGACACTATGAAACACTGTTTGATGTCAGCACCAATTCTTGCTTTACCTGACTTTAATCAAGCATTTGTTCTGTACACTGATGCCAGCTTTATTGGTCTTGGTGCTGCCCTCCATCAAAAAACAAGTGATGAATGATATAGTATTAGAAGTAGTAATTTGTTATATTTCAAGAACCTTGAGAAATAGTGAATTGAAATATGGTGCCACTCAGCTTGAATGTTTAGCCGTAGTCTGGGCTATAGAAAAGCTACATTATTACCTAGATGACCAGAAATTTGAACTTGTTACTGACTGCAGTGCAGTTAAATCCCTTTTAAACTTGAAAACACCTAACAGACATATGTTCAGATGGCAGTTAGCTGTTCAGGAATACAGAGGGAGAATGACAATTATTCATAGGGCTGGTATTGTTCATTCAAATGTGGATATGTTATCAAAGTTACCTTTACCAAATGATAACTATAATCCTGCTTATGATCCTGAGGATGAAATTATTCATATTCATGGGATATATGTGGTTGATATGGAGGAAGAGCTATTACAGCTTATTCTGGATTCATATGATAAGGACACTGACTTGAAAAAGTTATGCACCATATTAAATGATCCAAAGAAGGCTTCAATACAAGCATTAATTAAAACCCTTCCAACAAAGTACCAAAAGGCTTTGGAAAAAGGTAAATTTTCAATTGATGAAGGATATCTATATTATAGAATAAAGTTGAGTAATATCATTTTTATTCCTCCTTCAATGAAAGAAATCATTATGAATATTTGTCATGATGACATATTAGCTGGAAATTTTGATCTTGAAAAAACAATGATCAGAATTTAAAACACTGCTTGGTGGGTTAATATGTCTGAAGACACCAAATTATATGTTGAATCTTGTGATTCTTGCTAGAAATCAAAAAGATTGACTGGTAAGAGAGCTGGATTAATGCAACATATTGAACCTCCTGATGCACCATGGCAGATAATAAACATGGATTTTGTAACAGGATTACCTATTGCTAGAAAAGACAGTTATAACTCTTGTTGGGCTATTGTGGAAAGATTCACTAATATGTGTAAATTTATCCCTACTCACAAGGATGTTTCCGCTAAAGAATTAGCTTTCTTATGGTGATCTCATATGTTTAATACTGCTGGTTTTCCTAAAGCCATAATCTCTGACAGAGACCCTAAATTTACTTCTGAATCTTGGATTTCTCTGATGGATATTTGTGGGTTTTATCTGAAACTATTAACTGTCCATTACCCTCAGACTGATGGATTAGCTGAAAGAATGATTCAGACTCTTGAGGACATGATAAGAAGGTACTGTGAATTCGGCCTTGAGTAGAAAGACAATGACAGATTCACTCATGATTGGGTTACCTTACTGCCTGGGTTGGAATTTGCTTATAATAGCACTGTTCACTCTGTTACTCAAAGAAAGCCTTTGAGCTCTAGCTTGGATATGTTCCAAATACTCCTGCCCAAATTCTCAATAATACAATACCTAAATTGGATTTACATCCTGGTGATAAATATTTTCTTCAAATGCAACAACTTTTCAAAAGTCATACTTAAAAAATTATTGAAAAATCATTTGAATATGAAAAGAAGAGATGGGAAAAATCCCATAAAGAATACACTTTTAAAAAGGGTGATGAGGTGTTGATTTCTACAGTCCACTTCAATTTAGAAGGTAATAACAAATTGAAAGACCCGTTTTTTGGTCCATTTGTTGTAAGAAGAATGGTTGGTGATAATGCAGTTTAAGTTATTTTGTATTCTCCATATGACAGAAAACATCCTGTTTTTCCAATATCTCTTTTGAAACCTTATACATTCAATAGTGATTCATTTCCCAAAAGGAGGGGAAAACCAAAAAAGACCCCTAATGAAATCACTGAGACAGCAGAAATTGATAAGATTCTAAATGACAGAATAGTTACTGCTGAAAAAGGTACAGAATACTTATTGAGATTCAAGAATAAATCTTCTGAATATGATTCTTGGATACCTGGGAAGGAAATATCTAATCTCCCTACTCTGCTAAAGAAATATAAAAAGAAAAAATCATAGCATTTTTTTTATTGTTTTTTTAGAGTGAGGGAGTGTCAGCCCGGCTACTAGACTTACCCAGTAAAATAATTAATTATTTACTGGATGAAGCCACGCTTTATTATTTTAATTATTTAATTTAATTATTTACATTAAAATTACCTGTAATAAATTAACTAATTACAGAATGGTAAATTAAATGAATAATTAAAATTAAATATAAAATGTCCCTTATATTTTATTCTCTAACACTGTGATCATTGACAGGTTAGAAGAAATAAAATTTTAATATTCAAAAAAAAAAATATATATACAAAAAAATCAAATTTCTTATTTATAATTGACTTCTACAGTAAATATGAAATAAATTTATGTATTTCTGACATACTCTGTAAATACATCTTTAAAATACATCTATTTGATGCCTTCTTTTTAGAACAACTTTGTTATTTGAAATACTCCTTCTGGAATATTCTTTTTTTCTCTCTCTCTCATACTACTGTTTTTAGAATTTCATTGCTGTGGTTTGTCCCTCCTTTGCCTATATAAGGCCTCTCTCTTGGTTGTTTTTTATTCATTCATTACTTACTTATATTATTAAATCAATTACTACACTTAAATATTTATTACTATTATTCATTGTTTTTAGTACTTAAAATTACGTAGTTCTAACTCATTAATTATAATAATAATTAAAATTTTACCTCTTATTATTTGAGTAATTAATCTTTAAGATAGGAATATACATACCTGAGTTTGAAACCCTTAAAAATTTTTGTTACCGCCATTGGACCTCCCTATAAAACCTTCTAGACTTGAAAGATCAACTGACACTTTGTTTCCATAAATCTCATTTTCTACCTAGGTCCAATCTCCTCTCTAAACCCCAAATTATAGTTCAATTTTTTTATTCTCAAGATTTTTTTTGAATGAGAACCCTATCTAGTATTGACAACTATTCTAACAAGGGCTTTCAGCTCAAAAAATAAGTTGCAGTTTTTTGGCAGTTTTTTCTTTAGACTCTATCTTCATTATTTCAATCTGAGCTTGTCCCTTTTATGAAACAAGTTTAAATTTGAAGAATAAGAAATATAAATTAAAAAAATTCATTAATAAATACAATAAAAAAATACAACCTTGTTCATGTTTTTTGTTAAAAATCTCCCCATAAACAGAAGAAACAGCCTTTGATGTAGATTGAGTTATCCCAAAACTAGCAGAAGCTCTTTTCTTGAGTCTTTTCCCAGAAGGTGTTGACTCCTCATCTTCTAAACTTTTATAAACAGTTACTAATCACTTTCTATTTTTCATGAGTCTTAGTTCTGGTCAATACATGGAGAGTATGTTAGCAATAAAAAATAAATTATAACAGAAGTAGTTTAAGCTTACTACCATAGGCTCTTTGAGCTCAATTTCAGATTATACAGTGGGTTCTTCCAATTCAGGAGATTTGAGTAAAGGATCTAAAGGAAATTCTTGATTTTCTGTCTGAGAATCAGATGTTTTAAGCTGTGAGGATAAGAATTTGTGTAGGAAACTTTGATGAAAAAAAGAATGAAAAGGTAATAAGCTTACTGTGGTGAGACAATTTAAAATTTGATTTAGAAAGAGGAAGGAAGTGAAGAGCTAAGGTGTGTAGCTGATTGGGGGGATGTGGGGATAGATAGGCTGGATTTTGATTGAGAAAATGGCACAAAATTATAAAGTATTTGACCCAATATTTGAGATCTCAAGTAGAAAATCAGCCATGAATCATGGTGTATTTGTGTGGAGTTTTTTGAATGAAATCTGCTAGGTGTGTTTGGTGCATTGTGAGACCCCCTGTACCTATTAGGCTTGTGCCTGAACCATTTTCTGACACTTTGTGCCATGTGGAAAATAAAATGAAGAATACTATCCACACTTTTGATTTGATGGACAATTTGGATGTTTGGGCTTGGGGCTATATTTGAAGATTAGATTTTGGTGTAAAGAAAGCTCACATGCATTTTCATATTGCATTGTGGGACAGGCATGATGCAATGTGTATTGGACGGTTTTCTGTAGAAGTATATGGTTTTGGATCATCAAGTTAAAGTTATTTCTCTTTAGTGGACGATAGTATAAGATACTTGGTTTATGTATAAAAGAAGAAAGACAGGAGAAAAAAGAATTATTGAAAAGTATTAAGAGCAAGCAAGGCTGCAGATGTCTATGATTGATACATTTTTAATAGATCGGGAGAAGAATTTTTGAAGATGGTTTGAATGTTATGTTTTATTTGTTGATAAATCTTGGTGGTGCTGTATAATTGGTCCATGTTTATATAGAATTGTTTATAAATCTGTGTAATATATGTTGGTGTATAGATATATCTTGTGTGAATGTTTAATTGGTTTTCGTGATAATATAATAGAATGGCAAGTACAACGATTAGAGTAATAGTATTTAAATCGTTTGAACAGTTTAAAAATTTAAGTATATAATTAAATTTAAATTTATATGTATATATAGTTGATAAATTTTATATTGATTATCATTAAAAAACAAGGAAGGGGGACACTAAGATAGCAAGTTTACCACTTAAATCTGCCATGTTTTAATTATAAGGGGGCTGGGTTAGAATAACAATAATTTTGTTGTTGTTGTTGTTTTTGTTGTTAGGTGATGAAGATTTGAATAGAGAGAGATGAATTTTTTCTGGTGAGAGGGGCTAGGTGGTGTCTTTATTAATTTTAAGTGGGGAAGTTGAGGGATGTAAGAGAGGGTGAGGGGATAGTTTGAAATATGTTAACAGAATTCCACCAAGAAAGCAAAACTGGCACATGCATATGGTTGATTTTTATTTTTCTTTGCTTTTGCATCAACATTTTTGTTTGTCACTTCCACCACTATCATCAACATCATCGTCTTATTTTTTGTAAATTGTAAAACGGGTCTTTGGAGGTTATCTTTAGTTGGAGCTGGTCGATTGTTTTTTCAATTGAAAGAACCATTTTATCGTCCATTTTCTATTCAATCGATTTCTAAAATGGTTTCAACCAGTACTCTTTCAGCTCAAGAGTTGATGGAAAAAAAACAAAAAGAAGCTACCTTGGATCTTGGTTCAAATGTTGGTGGTTTTCTTTGACTAATACTCTATTTATTTATTTTTTTTCGACTTTTAAATTTAACTTTTTGGTTCATCTTTATATTATGTGTTCTTTTTTTTTCTCCTTTTTGTTTTTGAACAATTTATCATGGTAATAATCAATTTTAAAATGCAAGTTTTCGAAAAGAGATGATATAATATCACATGAACAAAAAGCTCAAAAGAAATGGTCCGAATCAAATATTTTCCAGGTAGGACCTCTGTTCATATATCACAAGTAGTAATGTACTTTTCTAACCTTTTTTTTTCTATTTGATAATAGGTCGATTCTCCATACACCGATAATACTACTCTTGTGAATATTCCTGCGGATGAGCTTCGCAAGAAGTTGGTACTTTGATTTTTTTTTCTTACCAGACAGTTTGGAAGGAACTATTTAGTGTAATATTGAACTTAATTCTTTCTCTCTCTATCTTTTTTTCCTCTTTGCTGATCTTTTTAGATACCCCAAATTTTTTGGTACATTTCCTTACCCATATATGAATGGGTCTCTTCATCTTGGACATGCTTTTACTATTTCTAAAATCGAATTTGCTGTTGGATTTGAGCGTATGAGAGGTAAAAGAGCTCTATTTCCAGTCGGCTGGCATGCGACTGGAATGCCTATCAAAGCAGCTTCTGATAAAATCATTCGAGAAATGGAGCAATTTGGTCCCGATTTAGAGAAATTTACTCGATCGAATCCAATGATTGCTTCTACTCCAGTTTCTTCTGCCCCCACGACAGAAAATCAAGATAAAACTAAAACTAAGAAGGGAAAGATTGAAGCCAAATCCACAGGTTTACAATACCAATTTGAAATCATGGAAAGTATTGGCGTTCAGAGAGAAGATATCAAGAGGTTTGCCGATCCTCAGTATTGGTTAACCTACTTTCCTCCTATTGCTAAGGTTTGTGATAAATGAATGTCTATCTTTTTGGAGTGTATTAAGACACCCTTTTGAAACAAAACAAAACAAAAACAAAAACTTTTTTTCCTTTTGTGTAGTCTGATCTGCAAACCTTTGGAGCTCGTGTAGATTGGCGCAGGTCATTCATTACTACTGATATCAATCCATATTATGACTCATTTGTTCGTTGGCAAATGAATAAATTGCGCGAAGGAGGTTATATCAAATTTGGAGAAAGATATACCGTTTACAGTCCGAAAGATGGACAACCTTGTATGGATCATGACCGATCAGCCGGCGAAAGAATAGGACCCCAAGAATACACTTGTCTCAAGATGCGCATGGTGGAATGGGGACCTCATGTACCAGATAATGTCAAAGCTACCACTAGTGCTCAGGATGTCTTCCTTGTTGCAGCTACGTTAAGACCTGAAACAATGTATGGTCAAACAAATTGCTTTGTTGGACCTGCAATTGATTATGGTATTTTTGAATCCAACAATACAAAAGAATTATTCTTGTGCACTAATCGTGCAGCTCGAAATATGGCTTTCCAAAGTTTGTCACCGCAACGTGGCCAAGTTAAGATGATGGCTCAGATCAAAGGAAGTGAATTGATTGGAACCAAGATTTCTGCACCTAATGGTGTTCATCAGTTTGTTTATGTTTTACCTATGGAAAGTGTTTTGGCTTCCAAAGGAACTGGCGTCGTTACATCTGTACCCTCCGATTCTCCGGACGATTTTATTAATTTGACTTACTTACGTAAAAAAGCTGAATATTTCCAACTTCAACCTGAATGGCTTCAATTTGATCCTATTCCAGTCTTGTCAACTGTAGAATTTGGTGATATGTCTGCTCCAAAGTTAATTGAAATGATGAAAATAGATTCTCCCAAAGATTCTGTCAAGTTGGCAGAAGCTAAAGAACGAGCATATAAAGCTGGATTTTATCAAGGAAAAATGTTGGTAGGGAAGTATAGTGGCGAGCCAGTTGAAAAGGCAAAACCAAAAGTTAGGAATGATTTGATTGAATCTGGTGAAGCGTTCGCATACAGCGAACCTGAAGGTATGATTGTCAGTCGGAGTGGAGATGAGTGTGTTGTTGCTTTGTGTGACCAATGGTATATTGATTACGGTGAACCTACTTGGCAAGCTAAAGCTTTTAAGTTTGTTTTTCTTTTCATTCATTCATTTTTTTTTTTTTTTTTTTTTTTTTTTTTTTGATTTCCTTGGTTTGAACTAGCAATAAATTTTTTTGAATTAAAGATTTCATGTTGACAAAATTTTTGTTTTTGAACGATTAGATTACTTGAACGGATGGATATTCGAGATAGTTCAACCAAGAAAAAGTTTCAAGAAGATCTCGAATGGCTTCATCAATGGGCTTGCGCTCGTAGTTATGGTTTAGGGTCAAAATTACCTTGGGATCCTCAATTTCTTGTCGAATCACTTTCTGATTCGACAATTTACATGTCATATTATACTATTTCTCATCTACTCCAGGGAAGTGACATTTTTGGTCGTCAAACTGGACCTTTAGGCGTCACACCAGATCAAATGACCGATCAAGTTTGGAGTTACATTTTCGGTACCGATGAGATCCAGTTTCCTGAACCATCAAAAACTAATGGACTTGAAAAAGAAAAAGCTGATGTTATGAGAAGAGAGTTTCGATATTTTTATCCAATGGATATTAGAAGTAGCGGAAAAGACTTGATTTCTAATCATTTATCGTTTTGTATTTATGTTCATACTGCTCTATTCGATGAACAATTTTGGCCAAGGACTATGCGAGCTAATGGACATTTGATGTTGAATGGTAAGAAGATGAGTAAAGTAAGCCAATCATCTCGCACTTATACACTTTGTTTGAATTGTTTCTACTTTATTGTCACATATTGTTAACTTGACTTCTTCTTCTTTTAATTATTCGATATATGTATTTAAATGTATACGTATGTATATCAAGTCCACTGGTAATTCACTCACCCTTCGGGATAGTTTGAATAAATTCGGCGCAGATGCTACGCGATTAACTTTGGCAGATGCAGGTGATGCATTTGATGATGCTAATTTTGAAGAGCTATCTGCCAATGCTTCCATTCTCAGGTTACATACTTTGACGGAATGGTGCAAGGTATTACAACTTTTTTTTTCTTTTATTAGTGTTAAAAAAGTAGCATGGTAAAAACCAAGGATTTTTTTCTCTTTGATATGCTAAATTATTGTCTCATCTTTATATTTAGGATACTATTCTCAACTCTAGTAATCTTCGTCAGGGTCAATATAATATCTTTGATCAAATATTCGCTGAAGAAATTAGACTGGCAATATCTAAAACCTACAAGGCTTATGAAGAGTAGGCTCTAATATATCCTAATATGTATATTTTTTTGTACCATTTTACAAAGTGCTTAACAGCTTTTTCGAAATTTGAAATTTGATAGATCCATGTACAAAGAAGCACAGAAAGCTGGGTTTTATGAGCTTTTAGCTTCACGGGATTGGTATCGAGAATTTATTAGTGAAGAAGGCGGCATGCATGGGGATCTTATTCGTCATTATATTCGAATTCAGACTTTATTAGTGACGCCCGTGATTCCACATTTCGCTGAACATATTTGGACAGATGTCCTACATGAACCCAAATCAGTTCAATTGGCCCGATTCCCAGAAGTCGAACAAGTTGATATGTCTTTGATTGATATTGCTGAATATATTAAGGAAACTGTTCGAAAAGTACGACTCACAGAGATTGGCTTGAGTAAAAAGAAAGGCAAAAAACCGTCTGCTGGATTTGAAGCTTGTAGATCAGTATCTTTTGATCCTAATCAACCTAAAAAGCTTCGAATTTTTATTACCAAACAATTTCCTGAATGGCAAACTAAATGTGCGGAGTTGATTAAGAAGCGGTTGGATGGACAGACTGGTGAGGTAAATGATAAAGAATTGAGAGGTGATTTAGAAAGTGCTGGGTTGTTTAAGGATAAGAAAATAAGTATGTGTTTGCTTTTCTTTTTTTGGAGTATTTATCTTTTTGACACACACACATATATACACTTATAAATATATATATTATTGGAAAATATTTTTATACATGGAAATAAATTATTGGCTGACGTTTTGGGTAAACTGATATTATAGTGCCCTTTGTAATGAAAATGAAAGCCCAGATAGCTGCTCAAGGACCTCAAGCTATAGAGCGTGGATTAGGATTTGATGAAATGGACGTTTTAACTAAAGCAATCAAGTATCTTAAACGTACTTTAGCTTATGATTCTGTTGAAGTGGAAACTGTGCAAAACGGGGTGAAGAAAATCAAAGAGAGTGGCGAGAATGGGAGTGGGAAAGAAGGAAAAATAGGTGATGGGGGATATAATTTGCAGATTATTGAGAGTGCTGAACCTGGGTCCCCAGCTGTGAGCTTTTTTTCTTTTCTTTTCTTTTTCTTTTTGCATGTATGTTTGCATGTGTCAATAAAAATCTAATACTAATGTTTTTTTTTCTTTTTTTTTTTTTGCATATTTTTGTGGGTTTTTTTAATTTTTTTTTTATTTTGTGAATTTTTTGGGGCACAAAACACGCACATGCACCTACTTTTGTAATTAGTTTGTGGTCTATAATGCCTAATTTTAATTTTATAGAGAGAGAGAGAGAGAGAGAAAGAGAGAGAAAGTCAAATCAGTAATGTAAAAAAAGGAAGCTTTAGTGACAAAAGGAGTCTACTTTCTAAAAAATATAAAAAATAAATAAAATTAAATTAAACTTCAATTATCATCAAGATGAGTATATATATTTGTTCAATGGTCAGAATTACTGTGCATACATAAAACATTCAAAGTTTGAATAAGTTTAAAGTAAATAGTTCAATCAAGTTGATAAATTGATTAAAAGATGGTGTACTTACTAAATAAAACATCCACAAGCATCAAGCTAAACAAACCCCTTCACTTGAGTAACTTCAATTCATGTCATCCGTATTTCTTGACAAAACTGAATTGAAGTTACTTAAGTGACGGGGTTTTAGCTTGACGCTTGTGGATACTCTAAAGCTTGGTGGTCTCCATCGAGCTTACCTTTATTAATCCATCAATACCTCAATAAACATTCTCCTCCTCTTTCTCCTCTCTTTCAAAAACTTCCTCACAAAACAAACATTTTACCGACGTTTCAGAAAATTCAGGTGATTATACACAACGCATAATTCAATTTGTGTGCCTTGCTGAACTACCCAGATGAAATTGCCTGTGTAAGGTCAGTTATTATGCCTGTTGTGTCAAATATAAAACTCTTAAAACTCCAACACCGCAAAAAAACACCTGGCACCTGCTAGCAGACAGCAATCCTTCAACTCTTTTGTGATTCGAGAATAACCCAGATTTGATTCCAAGTGTGCTTGCACGCTCAGTGTTCACAGTGTAGGCAGTATTTTCAGAAGAATTGCAGCTGTATTAAAACTGAATCAAGTCAAAGATAGAGGATGGCACCTACTATCAGCTCCCTCACATTTTTTTTCTGGTACGACACCTCTTTTCACTTTTATTTCTAATTTTTATTCTTTTTCAGTTTTCCCTTACATTTTCTTTTTTTAAAAAAAGAAAAAAAATATTATAAGCAACTAAAGAACAAAACAAAGTAAACCCTTTTACATCTTTTTCACATTTATCAATATATACCATTCCACACACAACAACTTCTTCTACCTCATGTCTCTTCCTCTTTCATCCTTCTCTCTCTCACACACACACACACACACACACTCTCACTCTCACTCTCTCACTCTCTCTCACTCTTACTCTCACTCACTCTCACTCACTCTCTCAAACTCTCACTCTCACTCTCACTCACTCTCTCTATGTAATTTTTCAAACTTGCATAAAGTAATTTCCTTTACTTGATCATCATAAACATCAAGCTCCGAGGTGCCTTAAACTAAATTCTTCAAAGAAAGATAGATGAGGAGAGTGTCATTTAGAGGGAAGGTAGTGTATCTTCTAAAAATATTTCAGAAGAAAAAAAAGACAAAAATGCACACTCACACCCACACACACACATGCATCAAATTATCATCTCTCAATTCATTTTTACAATGGTAAGATTTTCAATGTGAGAAAAAATTTATTGGATCATATTCAAAGTTAGGAAAGTTCAAAGCTAGGAGGAGTACATTCAACTTGCACCTAATTGGGTGGTTTCCTTACAGTTTCTCTCAATAAATTGATTAAGTTGTAGTTTTTTATCAGATTTAAGGAAGACTAAAAAATTCCAGATGCCTATTTTAATGGAGCTGATGAAAAAACAACTTAATATGGCTCCTTTTTATTGAATTTAATCACTGAGGAATATGTATGAGTGAACAATAAAATAAGCCCAAAATATTGATATTGGACTCACATAATGACTTTCCACTGGGTTCTAATTAAAGGTCACAGTTCAATAAATAAGTTACTTATCTCACTCACAAATGAATCACTTTTACCCTCTCTCACGTCTAATAATATAATAACATATAGGCAGTAAACAATCTATTAAGGTTGTATAGAAATAATTCTAACCTTTCATTCAAGAGGTAGTGGTAATATTTAACTTTAATTTTAAAAAATACTTGTATGCTTATTAATTTCAAGGATCCATTTGAATTTATGCCATGTTTATAGTCTAAGGAGGAGAGAAATGACATTGTGGTTTAGGATCCAGCCAAAATAGACCATGTTTGAGTTGTTCCATAATTAGTGAGACATTTAAGTATGTTTTAGAGCTTAAGAATCAGTAACATTCTCTACTAGTTGATGGGAATTATTTAATTCTTATAGGTTTTGTCATACTTATTTCTATTTAACCCTTTAGCTATCATATTATCTACCTAATATTATTCATGTGGCATTTATGCAACTTGATGGCAATAAGAATATGAAATTCAATAATATTTATTCATTTTAATATTAGACATTAATTTTTATGTGTCTAATTATTTATTATTATTGATCTCTGGGCAGCAGTACATATGTCTGCTTATCACTGTGAAAAGATGTCTGTCTGATATTTGTACTGTTTGATTTTGTGTATTATGGTAATTGTGTGTAGCTTAAGAAAAACAGTTACATGAAAATTTACAAGAAATAGTGATAGTAAAGCTTTTTTTTGGTCAATTACTATAGCACTTACATTGATAAACCTTGAAATAGTAACGCCACACAATATGGGGGGCGGACTTGCTAGCAAGTCTGCAACCTTGAACCTAAATCCATATTAAATTGAGCACACATTGAGGTAGTTATGAAAAAATAAGGAATAAAGTGTGAAAGTACATTGAAACTCTGATGAAGCTAGCTTGATTATTTATTGAAGACATGTGAACAATTTTTGAAAATTTTTTGAAGCATTAAAAACACAATTTTGTAATGGTATGTTGAAATCAGCCCTCCCCACAGTTAAGCCAGTCTGGAAAGCTACAAAATGTTTAAAATAATTTTATACTTGGTTTCATGTAAAACTAGACACACTCCAATTTAAATTGAAAGAAAATTTATCTTAAATGTTCAAATAATTATACTTAATTGTTAATATATGGTGAAATTATAAGGCACTATAGTAAATCATTCAAGAAAAATATTTTGGGAATTAATATCTTCCATTAAATTTCCCCAGTAAAAACTTGAAACAATAACTCAATTCTAATTATTCAAAAATATTTTATTAACCATTATTAATATTTGAAATATCTGAAAAATTTTAAAACACTTATAAAAATGAAGGGAATAATACTTTGGTGATAAAATTAAGCTCTAATATATATATCTATTCTGTTTTATATATAATAAATAAAAAAGATATTCATGTAATAGTATTATTTACAATATATTAACCTTTTATCTTCAAAATATGAAAAAAGAAAGACATAAAATGAAATTTTATTAGAATGAATAGTATAAAAATGATTTGTTTGATTTCTAGTTGTTTTTTTGAGTTGATTCACTTCCTGTTTCCATGATGTATAACATATTTCTCATGTTTTACTATTATTTTATTTTTTAGAACACTATTACTTACCTCTCCATTCCTACCTTCTGTCTTACATAAAAAAATTTCTTCAATATTATTCCCCTGTTAAAAATTTCTTTCCTTTTCTCTCAAAAAAATTACTACCATGATTTTAAACCCTTTTTTCTGATATCAAATGCTCTCTGACCCTTTTAAAGCATCCCTACCCCTTTCCACTTCTTCCCATCCTTATTAATCACTTCCCCAGACATTTATACCTGTTATAGCTCATAGAAACCAAGAGGAATTTTTTGAGAAGGAAATTAAAAGGGATTGATGAGAGGATAAGTATAGAAAAAGACAAAGGGTGATGATAAAAATTGGAGATATGGGTTGAAAAAAAGGGGTAGAGAGGGATTTAAAATTGGTTTAAAGTGGCTTTCAATATAATAGAGGAGAGAAAAACAGATCAGAATGGGTTTGATTGTTGATTGAAGGGTATTGGAAGGAGTGGGGAGTAAATTTGTGGAACAAGAAACAGTTTTTGTTTGTGAGATAGGGAGTGAAAGAAAAAGGAGGAGATAAAAGAGAAAGGTGAAAGGAAGGTAGAAAAAAATTTGTTGAGAAAATATGATCACATATAGTAAGAGTGAGAAAATTAGAAAAAGAGGTTGAGAGAAATTGAAATAGGAGTCTTTAAAAATAAGAGGGTGGGTGCTATTTTATCACCAAACATCAGAATTCACCTTCATCTTATATTTCTTACTAAAGAAGCAGCTTTATTTCAATCATATGCATATGAGTTATGGCCTTAAATTCTTCACCCTGTTATATTAAAGTGGAGACCTCAATTTAAAATTTAACTGAAATTTAATCCAAGTTTAAGGCTTTGTAAAGATCTTCAGTAATTCAAGATACATAAGTTTTTACTACTTATATCAACAATAAAATTGAAAAAAGTAATAAAATATTGAAATTAATCAATACATATTAATACATTCCTTCTTTCCAATAATTTCATTTTATGATGATAATAAATATACATATCATTGAAAAATCATTCAAATTTTATTATCTATAAAGTATTTTGAGAAAAAAAAGCCTACAACAAAACTCAAAAATCTCAATAATGGGAGGTATAAAAGTGAGAAATCTTCCATTTCAAAAATACCTCTTTTTCCACCAAATCAACCATGATCATTTTTTGAAATATGCCATATTGTGCACCAAAGACACCTTTTTACTAAGAATTAATGTCAAGTTTGTGGCTTTCTTTTTGTGTTGTAAAATACCTTTTAAATAATTATAAATTTCCAACTTTGATACCCCCTAATATTTAGTAAAAATTAGAAGAAGGCATTTACATTAAATAAAATCTATAATTAAATATTATTCCACATATTTAAACATGAGTTGTGGGATGAAGTTATTGAATTTAAATCTCCTATAGTGTACTGACTGTCAGTTACAGATGTTGTTCTTAATCTCCAAAAAATTCCACTTGAAATTTCATACAAGAAATTCCTACATGTTTTAAATTTGAGCTTCAACTCTTTATTTTTATATAATCATCTACAAGAAATTAATTTAATTTATTTCCAATAAATTCAAATACATATTTTAAATATATTGCTTTAATGTTCATCCTTCTATTGACTAAGTAATTTTTTTTTTCAAAAACATTTAGTTAATAGAATCATATCTTTATAAATTTCTTAATATCTTATCTCAAGATTAATCTCAGTCTTTATGGATCTCTGATTGAGCTCCCAATGCAAATCTCATCCTGAGAATTCTTTGAATTAACTTGAACATTAAACATATTTAATGTCTTTGAATTTTAAAAAAAAATTAACAATAAATAAAATGGTATATGCTGTGAATGATAAGCTTTAAATTTAGGTACCTAGGTATCTGGGAATAAAAAGACCTATTAAACTCTTTTATATTCAGTTTTTTTAAAATTATACCTATAAGAGCCCTATTCATGATGAAGTATTTTGTTTACCCCCATATATATTGATAAACAGCTTATCAGGCTTCAAGGTCTGTCCATAGTTTATATATTTAATGCATTGGTATATCTATATTCTTTCAACTACATTTAAAAAACCTAGCTCATGAAAAAAGTTAAATTTTTTTGATAATTTTTCTAAATGAGTTAAAGAATTCCTTTAATTTTTATGATTCCTTTTAAAAAAATATTTACTTTACTTCACTTTATTTTCTTTGATCTGATTTTGCTTTATTTTATTCTATCATACTATATAATACTGTATTATATTATATTTCATTTCATTTAACTTACTATTATTCTATTCTATTCTATTTAATTTTATTTATTTATTTTTGTGTTATTTTAGTATATTTTATTTTTTTACATATTAATTTAATTTTTATTATCTTATTTTATTTCAAAAGGTGATATTACATGTGCAAAAAAAAGTCTTTGAATTCTCAAAATGAGCTGGTGAAATTTGATATAAATCCATATATCAGATTTCACAACCCAAATTCATGCATGTGGTACTCTGATCTACAGCCATAGATCAGAGTACCACATTCAATTTTGAGCATGTAACCTCTGATCTACAGCTTTACATCAGAGTTCACCAACCATATTTATGCATGTGTACTCTGATGTATGGCTATTGTGGCTGCTTAAAGTTTAGTATGGAACTAAAATTTATTAAAAAAAAGCTTTATTGGAGTGGATTATTGAGATTGGAAAATCCAATCTAATTTTATAATGGTTTATAGCTAAAAGAATGAGTATTAAAAGTGGTTAAAAAGGGTTAATTATATAAGTCAAGATTAAGCAGTTATTTTATGGAAAAAATGTGCATTTATTGGTCAAAAAGTGTATGTAAATCAACTTCAGGAGTCTCAAGAAAATTTTAAATTTTTTGGGGAATTTTTACTATTTTTCTATTATTATTAATAATTTTATAAAGTATTTTTGATTATTTTTGATTTTTCATAATTTACTTAACTTTGATGGTTTTTCATTAGATGAATAGGGCTTCTCAGGCTATTAAATTTAGTTTATTTTAAAGAGGGGAAGTAGCTCTATCATATTTAATTCTTCTAGATTTTTTTAAGGTCTTAAGTTTCAAATTGAGTCTGGAAGTCTGGATGAGCTCCAGAATGCTCTGTATGAGCTCTGTGTGACCTCCAGTGATGTCCTGACAAGCTTTGCACAACCTCTGGTAATTCCCAAGAGAGATCAGGGATACTCCGGCTGGGAAAGGTATGAAATGTGACATACTATGCATATAAATGCTGGAGACTTGAAATCATACAGTATAAAATATCATCTAACATCTTTAAACATCAACAATCACTGTGTTTTATTCATAAACAACAAATATTTACATAACATTTTATAAAATTTACTCAAAAACTCATTAGTATATACCTATAGGGTCCCATTATAAAGGTTTCAACATCAGGTACTTGATTATAACATCAGTTTATAAAAATAAAAGCATCATAAAAATATCTTATTTAATCCTTTAAATACCTTTTCTGAATACAGCTTCACTGTTGTATTTCTTTCCTTCATTAATAAGAACACTGATTCTACATCACAACACTGTTAAAATTAAATATTTTATTGGTAATTTTATATTAAGTAGAGGCTTTAGCTTAGTTAATTTTGACCTCTTATTTTACTTAAAGGGACAGGGGTTTCTTAGGTTTATCCAACTCCCTTGTATTCTGCTTACCGCAAGGAAACTGTAAGAGTCTTTCTAATCCATACATCAGAGTGCCCATCCATTTTTATTCGTGTGGTACTCTGATATACAGCCTTAGATCAGAGTAACACATTAAATTTTGATAATGTGACCTCTTATCTACAGCTTTACATCAGAGTTCACCAACCATTATTATGCATGTGTACTCTGATCTACAGCCATACATCAAAGTACCACATCCAATTTTTTGCCTGTGAACTCTGATCTAAGGCCATACATCAGAGTTCACCAGCCAATTTTAACCAACTTAATGCTTTTACATGGCTATAAAACAGCACCCAAAAAATGTAATAAAATTAATTAAATGACATTAAGACTTATTAGGGGGTATCAATGTTGACTGATCCATAATTAAATTAATTGCAGATAAAAATCATTCTACCCCAATTATCTTCTGCAATTATTTTTGCTAATAATTGAGTTATTAGACATTTTAAGTGTCAATGTTCACCTCTATCTGACATTTTTATCCTCAATTTTTCATAACTACATCTTGAACAACTTTCTGGATGTGCCAGCCTCCCTACCTTGCTGTGAACTCCCATCCTGTCTATTTATTCTATCTTTTTGAAACCCCTCCCCATTTCATCTGATTTTTTCTTCTCCTTTTAATCTTCAAATATCTCAACATGCCTCATCATCATAGATATACCCAAAGGCAGCATTCCCCCAATTGTTCTTCAAATCCCATTACTCCCTTTTTCCCCTTCTCAGCTGAGAAATCAAAGACTGTTCAACTAAAAAAAGATAATAATCTCATACTTATCAATTTGCTGAAAATAAAAACTAATTACAATTCTTGTTTTATTACTACAAATACAACTAAAGTAGGACAGCCCCCTGCATCAAAACTCAATGGCTATCTTCTAATGTCCAATGAATTACAAAATAAGAAAAAGGTAAGGATTTATATTTTTCCTAAACAGATTTCTGAATGCTTCAAGCACTATTGAGCTAAATACAAGAAGGTTAAGACTCTTTTGTCTTCCACTGGTTTTTGTATCACTGACTTTGATTTCACTAAGGGCATCAATTCTATAGACAATAAACTTGATTCTTTACATCCTTACTTTAAAGAGATAGATTCCATATTTGGAGAGTAAGCAGATTTTAATCCTGCAAATATGTTTGATGGAGAATATAATATCTCTAAACATGATTTCAAAAGAAATATTTTTCATTATTCTTCTACTCAAGCCTCTCCTCATTTAACTTCCACAAATTAAGATATCTTTTCAATAGATCTTTATGGAAATATAAACCAACATGATCTCACTCATGTGAGCTTTTATTTCTTTTCCAATTTTTTTATTTTTTTATTCACATCTCTTTTTTTATTTTTAAAAGGAAAATGAACAAACCCAGGAGCCACAATCAAGCAAGTCTGAAGCTAGCATTAATGATGAAGAGGAAAATTTTACCTCCAAAAAAATCAAAGACCATCAACTACTCTGAATTTCAACAGTCAAACAAAATAGAAGAGAGATTGTTTTTCCCAAACCCCTTTTTCTTCCATTGATTATTTTTTGAAGAAACATGAGTCTGGTAAGTGATAGCTTATCTCTTAATAATTAAGTGAGCTTATCTTTTATTTTTTTAATATTCCTTTTCACTCTAGGTAAAGTTGAAGTTGCAAGAGACACTCTAAACTTTCAAAAGAAAAAATATGAGCTTTCTTTACAAAGGGATGATAGGGCACAAGACTTGGAGGAGAAGAAATTTGAGCTTTCTTTACAGAGGGATGGGAAGGTACAAGACTTAGAGGAGAAGAAATTCAAGCTTTTTTTGAAGAGGGATGGGAGGGCACAAGACTTGGAGGAGAAGAAATTAGAGCTTTCTTTAAAGAGGGATGAGAGGACACATGACTTGGAGGAGAAGAAAGTTGAGATAAAGAAAGAGGAGAAGGCTCTTGAGTACAATTTCTTATTGGATCATATGAAACTCAAGTATCAACTTGAAGATTGTTCAAAAAAGAAAGATTTCTTGATAGAATGTGTGAAAGCAAATAAATATATTGAGAAAATTGAACGCTTAATGAAATGATTTAATAACTAGTTTTTTTTATTTATTTCATATTTTATTCCAAATTTTTATAGAAAGTTTTCTTGATAGAATGCAGTAAAGCTAATAAATCTGTTGAGGTAATCAACTGCTAAATATGTTTGATGTCTAGTTTTTTTATTTTTTGCATTCATATTTCAATCCTATTTTTTTAAAAAAAATTTCTTGATAAAATGGATTAAAGCTAATAAATCTGTTGAGGAAATTGAGTGCTCAATGAAAACGTTTGATGACTAGTTTTTTTTTGTTCATATTTCATTCCAATTTTTTCTCAATTCAAAAAATTTACTCATCTGATTTTGAAATTTGGTAATACCCCTCCCCCTGCAATTTACTCTTTGAGGGGGTAAGGCTTACCAAATTTTCATTTTATTTCATAAATAACTAAGTAAATCAATAAAAAAAAGATAATCAACCAAGGAAAGGAATCCCAAATATTATCTGTCAATGATTTCATGAGTGAATTCAAAGAAAAAATATGACAAGAATGGTATTATGAACTCATTCATAGAAAATAATTGAATGAAAAACTTTATACAGCACAAGGGCTCAATGGTACAATAATTATTTTGATTGATTATATTTAATAACTGATAAAATTAAAAATTTAAGAAAAAAAATAAAAATTTTGAATTCCTTTAATTACTGTATTTAGAGCCCCTCCCTAATGTTTTAATAGTTATTGACCCTTTAAACATTACCTTACTTACCCAATTTATCAAACTTTGATTAATCTGAAAAGAAAATCCAAAATGAGTAAAATTTTTGGAAAATTCCAATCCAGGAGGTGCCTTAGTAGTTTGATGATTATCTCTTGAAGAATTCCGAATCGCTTCCATAATCCCATTTCCTAAACCAATGTTCATGATACATTTCTGATTGGGAAAGTATAGTCCATGGAATTTGATTTTAGCAGGTGAAGGGATTGGTCTTCCAGTAATAGGATCAATATAACAGAAAAGCCAAAAAGTAAGCATTTTAGAATCAGTTTTGTGAACATGGCTCTGGCAATGAGATCCTCCATAGTTGATAATAACATTAGAGTAAAAGATATAATCCTTGCTGATTTCAACCCATTCCATATCTGTCCAATTGGGAAGTCCAGCTTTCTTGGCCAGTTTATCATTAGATTGAAATGCACAAATATATAATTTTTTCAAGTGATTGGCCAAGAGATAATTGAGTGATCCTAAGCTTTGTGAGAAAAAATCCTATATAAACATCAGATAAGAGTTTTAGAAGCCTTATCCTTTAATTATGCAATATAAAAACACAAAATAAATTAAGTGATATTTGGAAAAAAAGGCTCAACATTAAAGGTCAATATCTCAGGAAACACTAAATCAAATTCAAATCTGTTTATGGGAAATGAAGAATAGGTTTCAGGAGGGTCTTTATTTAAAGGACATGTGATTTAAATAAACATAACCTTTATTTTTTACATGAAAAAATGAAATAAAAAATTTAAATTGGGAAAAAAAGGCTTAACTTTAACAGTTAATATCTCAGCAACCACTGAACCAAATTCAAATCTGTTTGCTGGCATTCCCCCCTTTTTCTAGGCCATGTAGGCCTTACCAAACAGGAAGCCTGTGCGGAAATCCTTTTCACATTACTCACCCCCCCTCTCTCCTCCTACTTCATTTATACTGATGGATCCAGATCCCAAGAAGGTGCTCTTGCAGCCGCTTTTGACCCTGGTCAAAAGCTCCCTTATGTAGTAAGACTAGGAGATTCCCATCTGTTCTCAGTCTTTGAAACAGAACTAGTGGGAATCCTCTTAGGTCTCTCACTCTTTCTTAATAACCCTTTCAACACTCTCTACCCGTCACTTACCATACTCACTGACAACCAAGCAGTGATTAAACTCTTAACTTCCCCCTCCCCCTCCACCTTCAACTCACCTATTCTTACGTCCATAGTAGCCATGATAAGCCAAATTCAAAAAGCAAACCCAGATCTCATACTCAAGCTTCACTGGTGCCCAGGCCACAGTGGAATCTTGGGAAATGAGATTGTTGACCTTCTAGCCAATGGCTCCCACCACATGTCAAATTCTGCTAAGTCTTACACCACTTTTCACCATCCTCCCCCCTCCATTTCTTCTTTGAAATCCCACTTGAAATCCTATTCTAAATCTCTGCTTCTCTCTCCCCCCAGCAAAAACACCCTACGGAAACTGAGAGGCAAGTTCAACCCGCACCTCATTTTCAGTAACCTCTCCTCCCTCCCCAGAGCGCAAGCTACCGCTTTCGAGCAGTGCCGCTCTGATCACTCCCCCCTCAAAAAATACCTCTTTAAATTTAAAGCCTCTGACTCCCCAGTATGCCCCATGTGCTCCCTTAATGCTCACGACACTCCTGAGCATGTATTACTCTTCTGCCCTGCTTATGCGGAGTTGCGTAAAGATCTTTTTAATGCTGCCAGGGAGCACAAACTTTCATTTACCACATCTACTTTACTTTCCCCTTCCCCTATCATCTCACAAGTAGCTTTTTTCCTAACTAACACCCAAAGATTTCCCAATAACCTTCCGCTCACCCAATAAATACATTAGTTATTCCTACTTTAATGCCCATTTACCAACCATCATATTCGTCCATAATAAACTTGTACATAATCTTACTAGCTTCACCTATCCTTCATGCCCCTTGTCGGGTGAGATTGTATGAAATAAAAAAAAAAATCTGTTTGTTGGAAATAAAAGTTAGCCTTCAGAAGAGCCTTCAGTAAAAAGGTCATTAGGTTTGAAAAAACTTAACCCTAACTAAAAGTCTGATTCTTAAAATTTTACAAAAACCTGAAAAGTGGTAATGGAGATGAGAACAAAAGGAGTTTGATAAGCTCAGAGTTATCCAGATAAGAGTCATACATATATTTAAGTATGAAATTTTCATAGAAGGAATGAGATATCTTATAGGCATGAAAAAAAGGAGATGAAACTAACCGTGATTGAAAAGTAGGAAAAATAGAGTCAGAAAGATGGATGTTGGAATTATGGGGAAATTGAATATGGAGTAAGTGAAATGCATAAAGAATGAGCAATGCACGTGTTTTAATGACATTGAACTAATAAGGAGTGAGATAGGGGAAAGGGGGGATAATGACCATGCCACAGAGGGATGAAGAGTAGGTTTATGGAGCTAAAAAAGAAGGTAAAGAGGTTGAGAAAAAAAAGTTTAATTTTACCATTAAAATCAAAAATAACCACTTACAAAAAAAATTGGATAAAAAAAAGGAAGAAAAAACAAAAAAAATTGTAATTAGAAATCAAAATTTCAAAAAAAAAATTGATAAAATGACTTACCTGGAGAGATGAGATGAGAAAATAACACTATGCACCAAGTAAGATATCCCTGATGGGGATATCCATGCACAAGTTGGGGATATTTTAGGGAGGGACATAAGGTCAGAAAAGTAAATGTAGGAAAAGTAAGTAAAAGAAAATTAAGTGTAATAAAAATCATTTTCAACCATGAGAAATTTCTTTTTTTTAAAAAAAATTGATAAAAAACAGAAAAAAATATAAAATGAAATAAAAATTCAACTTTTTGTAAAAAAATAAATTAGAAAACAAAATTCCCCATGGTTGCTAGATATTTATCTTGCACTTATTTTTCTCACATATTGTTTTTGAAAATATTTTTCTTACACATATTTTTCTATTCTTATGTCCCTTCCTACAATATCCCCAACTTGCTCTGGATATACCCATTAGGGATTTCTTACTTTGTGTGTAGTAAAAATGAAACCAAATTTTTTGAGGGATGTTGGAGAAGAGGAGGAAAAGGATATGAGGAATTAATGAAAAAAAGATGCAGTGAATAATTATGTGATTGCAGAAAATATGCAATATCATGTTGAGCTGGTGAATGAAAACAAATGAGACATCCAAAAAAGAGACATTTACCATAAATTAAAAATAAAAATGAATATCTAAAAAATAAAAACACCAAACCAAGTGAATAAAGTACAGAAGTTGAACATTTGGAGAGTATGAAAAAAAAATTAAAAGGGTTGTGTTTAAAAATGTTGGAGGGTGATTCAAATAATAACAGAGCGTATGCTGGTGGAAAGAATGTTTTGTGATTCAAGGGATGGGAGACCTGGTGCAGGTCTGGGATCCTCTTCTTCATAAAGATCATTGAAAAGACATGTAAGCTAAAGTATCTTCCCAACCCAAGTCAGAATCAGAGTCAGCAGCTAAATTTAAAGTGATAGCATTCACAGCTGAGTGAAGTTTCTTCCTAGTAGAGTAGGCCTTCATTATTTTTGGTAGAAAAGGTTGTTGGTAGAAGGTTTAGGTGATGAGTGGGAAGTGGGAATTCACCACCAAATGAGCAGGTGGGGTGTGTAGATAGAAAAAAATGATATGTGTTTGCCACCAAAATTAAGTATCATAGAGTGAAGAGACACATAAGGATGAGAAAAAATTTTATGCATTTGCCACCAAAATCAAGTAGCATAGAGTGAAGAGACACATCAGGATGGAATCTGCAATTATATTTCATGTGAATTGCTTACAAATCAATGATGGATAGGATGAGTATGGGATCAGTAATTAGGAGCAGAAATTGGGGTATAAGAGGTGGGACAATGCATTATTGTGCAAGGATTATCCACTAGCCCTGGGGCTAGTAGATAAGAATTATCTGCAATTAATAATGTCTTATCCCAGAAAAAAAAATTCCTGATCCCTAATTTCAGATCTCTGAACATTGATACCCCCTATTATAATGTAATTTAATATAAAAAAGATGGATAGATGAGTATAATAGCTAGAATTAAAAAAAGATAAATAAAAATGGTATAAAATAAGATAAAACAAAAAAATCATAATTATATATTTTGAAAACAAATTAAATAAAGTGCAGTAAAATAAAATTATATAATACATAACCAAATACAACTCAATATAATAAAATACAACACAATACAATATGATTTAATTTGAGGTAATGAATTAAAAAAATGAGTGATTAAAAATATTAAAATAAAATAAAAAAAAATTAATTTCAAGAACTACATAATAGGGGGTATCAATGTTGACTGATCCGCAATTAAATTAATTGCGGAAAATAATCTGCATACCCCAATTATCTTCCACAATTATTTTTGCTAACAATTGGGTTATTAGACACTTTACTTGTCAATGTTCACATCTTATCTGACATTTTTTTACTCAATTTTTCATAGCCACATCTTGACCTACTTTCTTCCATAACCACATCTTGGACTACTCTCTGTATATGGCTTCTACCTTGCTGCACACTCACATTCTCATCCCATCCTGTCCATTCTATCTGCTCAGAACCCCTCACCATCTCATCTACTTGTCTCTGCTCCTTTTCATCTTGCTATCTCATCTGTTTTTTTCTGCTTCTTTTCATCTTCATTTATATTTTAACATGCCTTGTTGTCCTAGATCCTCTCAAAGGCAGCCATAACCCAGTTGTTCTTCAAATCTCACTACTCCCTCTTTCCCCCAATCAGCCAAGAAATCTAAGACCGTTCAATTAAAAAAAGATGATCATCTCATTCTTATCAACTGGCTGAAAATCAAATCTAACTATGATTCTTGTTTTGGTACTGAGTATTCAACTAAAGTAGGACGGCCCCCAGCATCAAAAGTTAATGGCTATCTTTTAATGGCAAATGAATTACAGAATAAGATCAAGGGAAAGATTGATCTTTTGCCTTAACAGATGTCTGAACGCTTCAAGCATTATCGAGCCAAATACAAGAAGGCAAAGGCTCTTTCATCTTCCACTGGTTTTGGGGTTACCAACATTGATATAACTAAGAGTATCAAATCCATAGAGGATAAACTTGAATATTTATGTCCTTACTTTAAAGAGATGGATGCAATTTTTGGAGAGTGAGCCAATTTTAATCCTGTAAACATGTTGGATGGAGAAGATCCTATCTCTGAACATGATGTTGAAGCAAATCTTTTCCCATCCTCTTCCTCCACTAAAGCCTCCCCTCATTTGAATGAGAAAAATCTAGATAGCTTTTCTGTAGATCCTATAGGTGATTTAACCCAACCAAATCTAACTCAGGTCTGTTTCTTTTTTCTTTTATCTTATCATTTCTATTTTTTATTTACTTATCTTTTTCTTATTTCTTAAAAGGCTGATGAACAAACCCAGGATCCTCAATCAACTGAGTCTGAAGGTAGTGGCAATGATGAGGAGGAAAATATGACCTTGAACAAGAAGCCTAGGGCTTCATGTAGTCTAAATTTCCACTCACAAAGAAGACAAAAAAGTGATACTTCATCACAAACCCCTTTTTCATCTTTGGAACAATTTTTAGAGAAACATGATGCTGGTAAGTGATACCATACCTCTTATTACTTTACTCTAATTTTCTTCCACTTTATATTAATTTTTATTATCACTCTAGAACAAGTAGAAATTGCTAAAGAGACTCTAAGCTTTGAAAACAAGAAATACGAGCTCTCTTTAAGGAGGGATGATAGGCTACAAGATTTAGAAGAGAAGAAGTATGAGCTCTCTTTATGGAAGGATTATCGGGCCCAAGATTTGGAGGAGAGGAAGTACGAGCTCTCTTTACAGAAGGATGGTTGGGCCCAAGATTCGGAGGAGAAGAAGTTTGAGTTAACTCTAAGTATTGAGAAATCAAAAAAAGAGGATAAAACACTCAAACATCAAAACATATTGGAGCAGATGAAATATAAGTTTGATCATGAAGAAAATTCCAAAAAGAAAGATTTCTTGATAGAATGTGTTAAAGCTATTAAATCTGTTGAGGAAATTGAACATTCAAAGAAATTGTTGGATGAATTGTTTGTTTTATTTCTCTCACACTTCAACTGTTCATATTTATTTGTAGATAAAATTTACAATAATTTCCTGTATTTCATTACTCTATCAATCATTACTTGAATTTTCATATTTTAATGTTAAATATTCTTTTTTTAAATAAAATTTTCATGTCTCCTTTGAAAATTTGACGATCCCCCACCCCTGGATTTTTTTGAAGTAAGGGGTGGGTATCACCAAAATTCTTTCATGTCATGAATCTTGAAAGTCTTATATGAAACTTTGGCTTTACTACCCCCTGGATTTTACTGGTATCCCCAAAATTCTTACATGTCAAGAATTTCAGAAGTCTTATAAGAAATTTTGGCAAAACCCCCCATGGATTTTATTGAAGTAATGGACAGGTATCACCAAAAAATTTTCACCAAAATATTTACAAGTCAAAAAAATTCTATATCTGTTTTAAAAAATTGGCAATACTCTCCCCTGAATTTTGTTGAAGCAAGGGGTGGGTATCAACAAACTTTTTCTCAGTCATCAATTTCACATGTCAGATTTGAAAATTTGGCAATACCCCCCCCTGAATTTTATTGAAGTAAGGGGTGGAAGTCATCTAAATTTAATATAATTACATAAATTATTAAATAAATATGTAATATATATCAATTTCCCTAGGTTAAAGTAATGAAAATTCCTCAAGCCAAAATGCAGATCAAATCTAGAAACAAAAGTTTGGGACTTTCCACAAGTATAGGCTAGAGGAGCCCCGTGAAAAAAATAAATGTTATCATGATTACCTGTTGTACAATCAAAGGTTGTTGGCTCATCACATTACTTGAGCAAATTGAAATATAAAAAATATTTATTAAAAATTTATGAAAAAATATAGAATTTTGGATGACAACTCTAATCCCCATACTTTTTGGATCTAGATAAAGTTTTTTTAAATTGATTAACTTTACCTTCTTTCTTTACCTTGTTGATTATTTGAATCAACTTATGACTGATTTGAAATGAGCAACCAAAATGTGATAAATGTTGACAGGATTCCAAACCAGGAGGAGCTTTGGTCGTTTGATGATTATCCTTAGAAGAATTCCAAATAGTTTTGATGATACCATTTCTTAAACCAAAATCAGAGATGCACTGGTGGTCTGGAAAATATAAACCATGTCCTTTGATTTTAGCTGGAGATGGTATTGGTTGGCATGTTATTGGATTGATATATGAGAATATACCAAAAGTAAGAAAATTAGCATCATTCCTATCAATACGAATCCTATTGTGGAATCCAGAATGAGTGATAATAACATTAGAAAATAAAAGATATTCGTAGCTGATATCTTCCAATTCGGAGTCACACCAATTTGGTATTTTAAATTTGGTTGCAAGTTCATGATTTTTATCAAATGCTTTATCACAGAGATTTTTGAGTCGAAGAGCAAGAAAAGAGTTAAAGGAAGGTAAGTGTCCCATAAGACAAAATCTTCATCTTTTTGAGCTTTAGTGATATTCTTGACCAAGGAATATATGCCTATATAAATGAAATAAGTGAAATGATATTAAGAATGGAAAAAAAATTATTAGACATACCAAGAGAATATCCTTTAACAAAACCTGGTCTCCAACCAAATCCTATCATGATACCACCCAACAAATTCATATTCCTTATAGGTAATTGAACCAAAGCCATTTGATAAAGAGTTATGATAAGATCTGATAGTTGATTAAAAGTTTCATCTTTTACACCATCAAATGAATGAACTTCCAAAATGAATTGAGCGTTATAAGTATTACTGATAACTGCAACAACTCAATCATCATCAAAATTGGTTAGATATTTGATATCTTCTGGTAATTTTTTCGGATATTTATTTTTTTATCTACTTTAGTTTTATGAAAAAAAATGTTTGGGATATGACAAAAATAACTTTAACAGATAATTTTTTTTCAGATATTTTTTCTTCTGATGAGACTGATTATCTTTAATTTTTTTTGATGATTTAGATGATAAATTTTTTTTTTCAGATATCTTTTCTTCTGATGAGACTGATTATCTTTAAATTTTTTGGATGATTTAGAAGAATAGATTTTTTTTCAGATATCTTTTATTCTGATGAGACTGATTATGTCACGCGCCACGTGACACTCGAGGCGAAATCAACTCATTAAATCAATAATATTGAGTCCTAAATCTATACTCGAAGCGCAGAAAGCAATTCTCCATAGCACATGTGATTTTCCTTTGTGTACTTACTATTTAACTGCGCTAGCCTAAACTCTAAATCTAAATTAGTCAATCTCCCAATAGGGTACATTAGTCCTTTTCAATAAGCGACACACAGCGCTAGGTTCAACGAAATAGTACAGTAGTAGTTTTCATTAAAGTTTTGTTAATTAATTAAAAAGGGGTAAATTGAGCATGGACAGATATTTAGCAAAGAAGGTCTAAGTGTATGTTAGTAATGGTCAATGGAATGGGAATGGTGCGATGGAAGGGAGGTCAATGCGAGGAGGAACAAAGGATATAAAAGGGGTTGGGTATTTGGTTTGATATTCCTTAGAATTAAATTATAAAATTGTATTTACATTAATAGTGGTAAATCTTTAAAGTTAAAATCATTGTTATTGTATATTTCTCTTATTTTCTCAATATTCATTTCTAAACCCTAAATCTTTGATTATTGAGTTTCCAACCCTTCATGAGATTTTAAGAATTACTATTACCTCTGAAACTAGTCTATAATTCTTCTCGAACAAACCTCGAACCTGTAGCTATTACTTCGAGTGACCTTCGAATCATTTCCTCGAATCATTCCTCTGTGCTTCGAAGAAGTTTCTAAATCCCTCATCTCACTTTCAGGAACATCCTCGACCTTGTGCATAGGTTGTCCGGTGACAGTATAATTTAATTCTCCGTAGTTCTCATTCTTTGCACTACTACGTCCTTTTAGGTGTTTCTAAAATTTTAAATGGCACCTGTTCAAGGCACTCCTCCTACGGGCGCTACTACTAGAGCTCGCGCTAGAGGCAGGCCAACAGCCACAAGGTCTGTTTCTCGCACTCACTCTTTGGAACCACTCGACCTTAGGGAATGGCAACATTCAGTTCAATCTGTGGAAGACATCCCACAAGATTTTGAGGACTCTAGTGACGAAGAAGAAGGAGAGGATACAATGCACGAGGCACCATCTGCCCCTGCCAATCACCCTTCTGGCCAATCCTCAGAACCTGGACCATCTAACTCTCTGGAAGATTTCATGAGACTTTTTATGAAAACCCTTTCAAATCCAACGTCTTCAGAGGGATCTAAGTTCAAAACTCTTTCTATGAAATCTCCTGACAAATTTGACGGAGATCACCCCAACAGATTGCGACCCTTCTTGCAAACCTGCAAGCTACTGTTCCATAATGACCCTCGAAACTTTAACAGCGACCGATCAAAGGTTGTTTACGCTTCCTCATTCCTAGCCGGGAAAGCAGCAAGATGGTTCGAACCTTATCTGCTAATTCTTTCTTCAACAGAAAGCCACTTACTTATCAATAATTGGGAAAAGTTCAAAGACCAACTTTTTACGTTGTTTGGGGACCCTAATGAAACGAACAACACCGAAATTGAACTTGATTTTCTTCGCATGAGTGATAATGGTAAAGCCTCTGAATATATCTCAAACTTCAGAGCACTTCAAACTCGAGTAGGTTGGAATGATGCTGCCCTTAAGTATCTTTTCAAGAAAGGACTTCCTTCGAGGATTCTAGATCAATTAAATCTTCACGGTCAGAAGATGACTACTTTAACGGATTTAATGGATTGAACCCTCGAACTTGACGGCGTTTATGTCACCGGACGACCTACGCACAAGGTCGAGGATGTTCCTGTAAGTGAGATGAGGGATTTTAGAAACTTCTTCGAAGCACAGAGGAATGATTCGAGGAAATGATTTGAAGGTCACTCAAAGTAATAGCTATAGGTTTGAGGTTCGATCGAGAAGAATTATAAACTAGTTCCAAGGTAATAATAATTCTTAAAATCTCACAAAGGGTTGGTAACTCAATAATCAAAGATTTAGGATTTAGAAATGAATATTTGAGGAGGTAAAAGAAAGATACAATACCAATGATTTAACTTTTAAGGATTTACCACTATTAATGTAAATACAATATTATAATTTAATTCTAAGGAATATCGAACCAAATACCCAACTCCTTTTATATCCTTTGTTCCTCCTCGCATTGACCTCCCTTCCATCGGAGCATTCCCATTCCATTGACCATTACTAACATACACTTAGACCCTCTCTACTAAATATCCGTTCATGCTCAATTTGCCCCTTTTAATTAATTAACAAAACTTTAATGGAAAAAAACTACTACTATACTATTTCATTGATCCTAGCGCTGTGCGTCGCTTATTGAAAAGGACTAAGGTACCCTATTGGGAGATTGACTAATTTAGATTTAGAGTTTAGGCTAGCGCAGTTAAATAGCAGTACACAAAGGAAAATTGCAGTTGCTATGGAGAATTGCTTTCTGCGCTTCGAGTATAGATTTAGGACTCGATATTATTGATTTATTGAGTTAATTTCGCTTCAAGTGTCACGTGGCGCGTGACAGATGCCCGGGTATAAAAAACGCGAACTCCGTTGAGCTTGAGCCATCTTCCCACACTAATTTCCCTTGTCTAATACTTTTTTCCCTCATCTCTTAATTATTTATTTTATAATGAACTGCCCTACTCCCACACCCACGCCTCCACACCCTAAAGCGGATGGGGGAATAATCACATGACAGTTTTCACAGACTTGCACGGCTTGTGAAAGCATGGAATATTTCTGTGTCGAAAGTACGGCGACTCAAGGCCCTCGCCAGAAATGCGAGTTTTGCCGTTGGCTGCGAGTGGTGTGCGATGCGTTGACAAAGAACGCGGAAATCAAAAAACGATTTACAAAAACTAAATTTTGGGTAGTTCTGAAGACCAAAGAGGTGGTCGAAGACATTTGGGATGTCTCGATCAAAGATGAAAAATCGGTGGGGGAAAATGATAAGGAGATGAACAACGAGATCTCAACCTGGGTAATCCAGGCCACGAGTTCAAAGCGAGGTGTCGAGGAGGAGGTTGAAGAATTGGTGGAGGATGATGAAGATGAAGTCCCTGTTCCAGGGCGGGCACCCAAGAAACGACGGGTGGTCATCGAGGACGATGAGGAAGAGAGAGAGGTAGAAGTCGAAGTGGCGCCCAGGTTATTTCTGGAGCCTGATCCCATCTTCGAGGTAAGTTTTAATTGTTTTATTTCAAGGATGAAGTTACTGATGAGTTTTGTTTTAGACATCAAATAACCTTGAAGAGCCAATTGCGGAGCCTGCGCCGGTTATACCAACTGAGGCAAACCCTCCAGCCACGGAAGTAGTTGAAGAGCCCGAAGACACCCTGGACCAGGTGTGGTCAAAGAAACCTCGTCAAGGTCAACGAGTAAGGTTTGCAGAAGAACTATGTGGGGAGGTTGACGCTATTATTGAGGCTGCTTCCTTCGACGTGGGAGAGGTGGTTCCTGTAGGAGAGGAGGAGTTATTTGAGAAATGCAGGAAGGAAATAAGGGTAGTTTTGGAGAAAATGAAAAGATTGGTTCAAGAGAAGTTAAAAGAAAAGATTTGAAAAGAAAAGGAGATGTAAAGAAAGAAAATTGTATTTTAGTTTTATTTTATTTTTATTTTATTTTATTATGATTATTTTTTTATTGTAGGTGAATGTTGTTAATTTTATAAGATTTGAGAGAGAGAGAAAAAGAAGAGAAAAAAAAGAAAAAAAGAAGTTTTAAATAAAAAATTTTAGAATATGAAAGAAGAATTTTAAAGAAAGAAAAAAGGTTGTTTTTAATTGAAGGAAGTTTTAGTGTTTTTTTTTTTAAAAAGGAAAATTTTTATGTAAGAAAAGAGAGAGAAAAGAAACGGTTTTGTGATTGAGATGAGTTTGTTAAATTGAGGATTTTAAAAATTTTTTTTTTTTTTTTTTTAAAAATTTTAGTTGAAAAGAGAGGAAGAAGAAAGAAAAGAAAAAAACAGAATTTAGAATTTTAAGAGAATTTGAAAAGATGAATTATTTGTTTCAAAGAATTATTATAGGGAGATTTAGAGGTTGAAATTAAGTTCGAGGAAATGGTCGTGTCGTACAAGATTTGATGATTCGAAGGAAAGAAAGTTTATTTTTTTTTTTTTTAAAAAAGAGAATAAATTTTTTGGAAGAGAAAATTTTAAAGAGAATTTTAAATTTAAGAAAAGAATGTATATAAAGAATTGAAAAGAAAAGAAAGAAAATATTTAGAGAGATTTATTTTTATTTTATTATTTATGTTTTATTCTATTTATTTTATTTTATTTTATTTTATTTTATTTTATTTTATTTTATTTTATTTTATTTTATTTAATTTTAATTTTGATTTTATTATTTTTTTTTATTTTATTGTATTTAATTTTAGTTGGTTTTGGAGGAAATTTTATAGAAAGAAAAGAAGAGAGAAAGAAGAAAACAAGGCTAAGAAATTTAAGAGGTGTTTTAGATTTTAAAGAAAGAAAGAAAAAGAAAAGAAAATTTTAAATAAAGAAATTTTAAGGTTTTGGTTTTAAAGGATATTTCGAATGAAAAGATTTTAGGAGTTCAGGAGCGTTAGAAACATTGATGGCTGGTTCCCAGGATGTTTTGTCTGAGTCATTGAGGAAGCCTTCCCATTCCACGAGGTATTGAAGTTTCCCCTTGCGTATTCTTGAATCAAGGATACGACTTACTTCCCACTCTAGATGATCTTCTACTTCGACCGGTTCCGGAGGGGGTTGGTTCTTGCCCGGGTATATTTCTCGAGCCAGTTCCAGGAGAGATACATGGAAAACAGGGTGAATTGCCTGCCATTTAGGAGGTAACTTGAGTCGAAATGCAGTTTTAGAGACTTCAGAGTCGATTTCGAACGGTCCCAAGCGCTTTTTAGCCAGTTTCTTTGATGGTCTTGTTGTTCGGATGTTTTGTGCATCGAGCCATACTTTGTCGCCTGGTTTAAAGGAAGGAGCAGATTGTCGATGTTTGTCGGCCTGTTCCTTGTATCTTCGAATCGCTGATTCCAAATTTGTTTTAAGTTCTTCTTGGAGTCGTGATATAGTTCGAAGATAATGTTCCGCAGGATGATTAGTTCCTACATGAATTGAGTTGAATCGAGGATGTCGTCCATAAATGGTTTCGAAGGGAGATTGTTGTGTCGAAGAATGAGTCGAGTTATTATAAGCAAATTCGGCCAATGGTAGCCATGTGGTCCAATCGTCTTGTTCGTAACTGACATACATTCAAAGATATTGTTTGAGGATTTGGTTAACTCTTTCTGTTTGACCATCGGTTTCAGGGTGATAGGCCGTGGAGAGATTCCTCGTGATATTGAGTTGTCGACACAGTTGGGTCCAGAATGTGGATACAAACAATAAGCCTCTATCTGAAATAATATCATTTGGTAAGCCGTGTTTAGAAAATACATATTCTAGAAACAATTTTGACAAATCTTCTGCTGTAGCAGTAGTAGTGGTTTTAATAAAAATAGACATTTTTGAAAATCTATCTACTATTACTAATATAGCATCAAAATCATTAGAAATAGGAAGTTGAGAAATGAAATCCATCAATAAAGATTCCCAAGGTTTAGAGGGAATAGGGAGTGGTTGAAGCAACCCATGCTTCCGGTGACGGGGAGCCTTATTCCTATTACATTCGTAACAAGCTTTTATATAGGCCTTGATTTCCTTGGTCATACCTGGCCAGAAGAAATCCCTCGCTATTAACTGGTAGGTTTTATCAACCCCAAAATGACCAGCTAATGGAGAATCATGTCAACTATTGAAAATCAATAATTTTATCTCATTGTTGTCGGGTATGACTACTCTACCTTCAAAGACTAATAGACCTGATTCAATACTAAATCTTTTGGCCCCTTGCTTCGAGAGTATTTTGTCTTTTAACCCTAAACAATAATCGTCCTTTGACTAAGCTTCAAGGATGTTGGATAGTGGATTTCGAAAAGATTGAATTGTCATCGAATTAAGTTGATGAGTCGTTAACATTGATTTGTTGAAGATTGATTGCACATTTGCTGGGTTCTTGTCAGCAAATGCGTCCCCCCGCTGTGGGTAAACGTCGTCCCGACGTGACAAGATATCTGGGACAATGCAGTTTTTTCCTGGGCAATAGGAAATAGAGAAAGAAAATTCAGACAAAAATTCAGCTCACCTGGCTTGACGCCTGGTTAACACTTTAGAAGACATGAAGTATTTCAAAGCATTATGATCTGTTAAAATTTGAAAAGGACTATCTAGGCTGAGAAGAAAAGAACGCCATTTTTTAAGACAATGGATAATAGCTAAAAGCTCTTTGTCATGAATTTCATAATTTAATTCCGCGGCTATGAGTTTGCCTGACTCAAAAGCAACAGGATGAAAAAAATTTGTTTCAGGATTTAATTGGGAGATGACCCCTGCAATAGCATAATCGCTTGCATCTGTCTCAACTATTGTCGAGGCAGAAGGATCAAAATGCCGAAAAATTGGGGCTGTGGTGAACGCCGTTTTTAGTGCTTCGAATTCCTTTCGTGCTGTAGAAGTAAAAACAAAAGGAATGTCTTTTCTAAGAAGAGAAGTAAGATTGGAAATAGTTTTAGAGTAATCTTTAATAAATCTTCTATAGAAGTTTGCAAAACCCAAAAATCCTTGGAGTGATTTAATGTTTTTGGGCTCAGGCCATTCCAGGATTTTCTGGACTTTTTTGTCATCCATGACTAAACCGTCAGTGGACAACGTAAAACCCAAAAAATCAATTGATTTGAGGTGGAATTCGCATTTATTATGCTTGGCGTAGAGACCATGATCTCAAAGACAATTTAGGACCTGTCGAACATGATGAATATGTTCATCCAGTGTTTTCGAGAATATTAAAATATCATCTAAATAGACAACTACAAATTGTTCAACAACATCTTGAAAGATATCATTAACAAAAGTTTGAAAAGTTGAAGGTGCGTTGCATAATCCAAAAGGCATAACTAAATATTCAAAACTACCAAATCTAGTGCGCATTGCAGTCAGTGGTTCATGATCTTCCGCAATGTGAATAAGATTGTAAGCGCCTCTAAGATCAATTTTAGAAAAGAAATTAGCACCATTGAAAAGGGTAAGAAGTAATGACATAGGAGGAACAGGATATGCATTCTTCTTCGTGACTGTGTTGAGCTTTCTATAGTCAACACACAACCTAAGACTACCGTCCTATTTTTTACAAAGAGGACAGGGGAGCCGGTTGGAGATTTACTGGCTCTGATGAAACCTTTGGCTACATTCTCTGCAATGTAGTCTCGAAGAACTTGAGATTCGTCCTTTGATAAAGAATAGACAGGACCTGCCGGAGGTACTGGGCCTATTAACTCTATTTGATGGTCGTAGGGTTGATGAGGTGGTAACTTATCGGCCTTGCGGATTAAGAAAACATCGAGGAAATTGTGGTATATTTCCGGTAGAGTTGATTTGATGGCTTCAACGTTTATTTGGTCGTCCTCTTCATCTTCGAGAGAATCTGTCGAGGGGATACCTGTATTGAGAGTGCATAATTCGATTACTTCGAGGCAATTTAAATCCTCTTCGAGTGAAGTCATCAAGCTAGAAGGGTTAGCCAATTTCTCATTTAAAGAAGGTACAGATGCTTGCAAGTCATCTGGCAGAGATTTGTCCTCTAGCAGGACGTTGTCAGGCGGGTTGTTTAACTCCCTATTGACCTGCATTGAAGAATCAGAAATATACTTAGAGCGTGGGGCGATCAATCCCCTAGTCCAATCAATTTCGGGATTCCAATGCGTTAAAAAGTCATGGCCAAGAATGGTATCGTCCATCCTTGGGGCGTCCAAGACTGATAATTCCCACTCGAAGGGGGGAAAATTCGGAAAGTTGAAAACCCATAAAACTTTCTTACTTACCCAATATTTGGGTTCCTCTGATTCGACCAAATAGATGGGAGTTTGATCGATATCTGTAAATGTTAGTTGAAGCTTCTCAGCAAAAGATAAACTAACAAAAGAAATTGAAGCTCTAGAGTCTATAAGACAACTGAAGGGGATGTCCTCCTTAAAAAGAATGAATCTCAAGCGGTTTAAGGCAACTCCAGTCCTTAAGACATGGAGGTTCTGTGCACTGGGAGAGATAAGATAGTTTGCTTTGCACACAAGTAAACTATCTACTAGTTTTTTGACTTCGAACTAGTACCTTCTCTTTCCTTCAACTTTACACAGTCTTCCAACTTGTGCTTACCCCCACAATACATACATAACCCATTATCTGCTTGTCTCTTCCTCTCAGCTTCTTTAAGTTCCCCTTTAGGATCCAGTACTTTGCTGATATTGCCTGAGGTTGAGCATTTTGGTCAAGGTTTATCCTTTCCCTTATTGGGTTTGGATTGAGTCGAGGAGGATTGATTTGGTCGTGGGTGTGAAGAAGGTCCCGATTTAAAATTTTGGCCTTGAGATTTGTTGGCATATCGACGATGTTGAAGTCGTCCTTGATAAACGCCGTCAAGTTCGAGGGTTCGATCCATTGAGTCCGTTTAAGTAGTCATCTTCTGACCGTGAAGATTTAATTGATCTAGAATCCTCGAAGGAACTCCTTTCTTGAAATGATACTTAAGGGCAGCATCATTCCAACCT
The DNA here is from genome assembly GCA_030280995.1 of Hemileia vastatrix. Taxonomy (NCBI): domain Eukaryota; kingdom Fungi; phylum Basidiomycota; class Pucciniomycetes; order Pucciniales; family Zaghouaniaceae; genus Hemileia; species Hemileia vastatrix. The sequence goes on along the minus strand of JASXTE010000009.1, from coordinate 34,411,705 downwards.
ACTCGATTTTGAAGTGCTCTGAAGTTTGAGATATATTCAGAAGCTTTACCATTATCACTCATGCGAAGAAAATCAAGTTCAATTTCCGCGTTGTCCGTTTCATTAGGGTCCCCAAACAACGTGAAAAGTTGGTCCTCAAATTTTTCCCAATTATTGATAAGTAAGTGGGTTTCTGTCGAGGAAAGCATGAGTAGATAAGGTTCGAACCATCTTGCTGCTTTTCTGGCTAGGAATGAAGAAGCATAAACAACTTTTGATCGGTCGCTGTTAAAGGTTTGAGGATCATTATGGAACAGTAGCTTGCAGGTTTGCAAGAAGGGTTGCAATCTGTCGGGGTGATCTCCGTCGAATTTGTCAGGAGATTTCATAGAAGGAGTTTTGAACTTAGATCCCTCTGAAGACGTTGGATTTGAAAGGGTTTTCATAAAAAGTCTCATGAAATCTTCCAGAGAGTTAGATGGTCCAGGTTCTGAGGATTGGCCAGAAGGGTGATTGGCAGGGGCAGATGGTGCCTCATGCATTGTATCCTCTCCTTCTTCTTCATCACTAGAATCCTCAAAATCTTGTGGAATGTCTTCTACAGATTGAACTGAATGTTGCCGTTCCCTAAGGTTGAGTGGTTCCAAAGAGTGAGTGCGAGAAACAGACCTTGTGGCTGTTGGCCTGCCTCTAGCGTGAGCTCTAGTAGTAGTGCCCGTAGGAGGAGTGCGTTGAACAGGTGCCATTTAAATTTTTAGAAACACCTAAAAGGACGTAGTAGTGTAAAGAATGAGAACTAAGGAGAATTAAATTATACTGTCACCGGACGACCTACGCACAAGGTCGAGAATGTTCCTGTAAGTGAGATGAGGGATTTTAGAAACTTCTTCGAAGAACAGAGGAATGATTCGAGGAAATGATTCGAAGGTCACTCGAAGTAATAGCTATAGGTTCGAGGTTCGATCGAGAAGAATTATAAACTAGTTCCAAGGTAATAATAATTCTTAAAATCTCACAAAGGGTTGGTAACTCAATAATCAAAGATTTAGGATTTAGAAATGAATATTTGAGGAGGTAAAAGAAAGATACAATAACAATGATTTAACTTTAAAGATTTACCACTATTAATGTAAATACAATATTATAATTTAATTCTAAGGAATATCGAACCAAATACCCAACTCCTTTTATATCCTTTGTTCCTCTTCGCATTGACCTCCCTTCTATCGGAGCATTCCCATTCCATTGACCATTACTAACATACACTTAGACCCTCTCTACTAAATATCCGTTCATGCTCAATTTGCCCCTTTTAATTAATTAACAAATTTTTAATGGAAAAAAACTACTACTATACTATTTCATTGATCCTAGCGCTGTGCGTCGCTTATTGAAGAGGACTAAGGTACCCTATTGGGAGATTGACTAATTTAGATTTAGAGTTTAGGCTAGCGCAGTTAAATAGCAGTACACAAAGGAAAATTGCAGTTGCTATGGAGAATTGCTTTCTGCGCTTCGAGTATAGATTTAGGACTCGATATTATTGATTTATTGAGTTAATTTCGCTTCGAGTATCATGTGGCGTGTGACAGTTTATCAAGGACGACTTCAACATCGTCAATATGCCAACAAATCTCAAGGCCTAAATTTTAAATCGGGACCTTCTTCACACCCACGACCAAATCAATCCTCCTCGACTCAATCCAAACCCAATAAGGGAAAGGATAAAACTCGACCAAAAGGCTCGAGCCCAGGCGATATCAGCAAAGTACTGGATCCTAAAGGGGAACTTAAAGAAGCTGAGAGGAAGAGACAAGCAGATAATGGGTTATGTATGTATTGTGGGGGTAAGCACAAGTTGGAAGACTGTGTAAAGTTGAAGGAAAGAGAAGGTATTAGTTCGAAGTCAAAAAACTAGTAGATAGTTTACTTGTGTGCAAAGCAAACTATCTTATCTCTCCCAGTGCACAGAACCTCCATGTCTTAAGGACTGGAGTTGCCTTAAACCGCTTGAGATTCATTCTTTTTAAGGAGGACATCCCCTTCAGTTGTCTTATAGACTCTAGAGCTTCAATTTCTTTTGTTAGTTTATCTTTTGCCGAGAAGCTTCAACTAACATTTACAGATATCGATCAAACTCCCATCTATTTGGTCGAATCAGAGGAACCCAAATATTGGGTAAGTAAGAAAGTTTTATGGGTTTTCAACTTTCCGAACTTTCCCCCCTTCAAGTGGGAATTATCAGTCTTGGACGCCCCAAGGATGGACGATACCATTCTTGGCCATGACTTTTTAACGCATTGGAATCCTGAAATTGATTGGACTAGGGGATTGATCACCCCACGCTCTAAGTATATTTCTGATTCTTCAATGCAGGTCAATAGGGAGTTAAACCACCCGCCTGACAACGTCCTGCTAGAGGACAAGTCTCTGCCAGATGACTTGCAAGCATCTGATCCTTCTTTAAATGAGAAATTGGCTAACCCTTCTAGCTCAATGACTTCACTCGAAGAGGATTTAAATTGCCTCAAAGTAATCAAATTCTGCTCTCTCAATACAGGTATCCCCTCGACACATTCTCTCGAAGATGAAGAGGGCAACCAAATCAACGTTGAAGCCATTAAATCAACTCTAACTGAAATCTACCATGATTTCCTCAATGTTTTCTCACTCCGTAAGGCCGATAAGTTACCACCTCATCAACCCTAAAATCATCAAATAGAGTTAATAGGCCCAGTACCTCCGGCAGGTCCTGTCTATTCTTTATCGAAGGACGAATCTCAAGTTCTTCGAGACTACATTGCAGAGAATGTAGCCAAAGGTTTCATCAGAGCCAGTAAATCTCCAACCGGCTCCCCTGTCCTTTTTGTAAAAAAGAAGGACGGTAGTCTTAGGTTGTGTGTTGACTATAGAAAGCTCAACACAGTCACGAAGAAGAATGCATATCCTGTTCCTCCTATGTCATTACTTCTTACCCTTTTCAATGGTGCTAATTTCTTTTCTAAAATTGATCTTAGAGGCGCTTACAATCTGATTCGCGTTGCGGAAGTTCATGAACCACTGACTGCAATGCGCACTAGATTTGGTAGTTTTGAATATTTAGTTATGCCTTTTGGATTATGCAACGCACCTTCAACTTTTCAAACTTTTGTTAATGATATCTTTCAAGATGTTATTGAACAATTTGTAGTTGTCTATTTAGATGATATTTTAATATTCTCGAAAACACTGGATGAACATATTCATCATGTTCGACAGGTCCTAAATTGTCTTCAAGATCATGGTCTCTACGCCAAGCATAATAAATGCAAATTCCACCTCAAATCAATTGATTTTTTGGGTTTTACGTTGTCCACTGACGGTTTAGTCATGGATGACAAAAAAGTCCAGAAAATCCTGGAATAGCCTGAGCCCAAAAACATTAAATTACTCCAAGGATTTTTGGGGTTTGCAAACTTCTATAGAAGATTTATTAAAGATTACTCTAAAACTATTTCCAATCTTACTTCTCTTCTTAGAAAAGACATTCATTTTGTTTTTACTTTTACAGCACAAAAGGAATTAGAAGCACTAAAAACAGCATTCACCACAGCCCCAATTCTTCGACATTTTGATCCTTCTGCCTTGACAATAGTTGAGACAGATGCCACCGATTATGCTATTGCAGGGGTCATCTCCCAATTAAATCCTGAAATAAATTTGTTTCATCCTGTTGCTTTTGAGCCAGGCAAACTCATATCTGCAGAATTAAATTATGAAATTCATGACAAAGAGCTTTTAGCTATTATCCATTGTCTTAAAAAATGGCGTTCTTTTCTTCTCAGCCTAGATAGTCCTTTTCAAATTTTAACAGATCATAATGCTTTGAAATACTTCATGTCTTCTAAAGTGTTAACCAGGTGTCAAGCCAGGTGGGCTGAATTTTTGTCTGAATTTTCTTTCTCTATTTCCTATTGCCCAGGAAAAAACTGCATTGTCCCAGATATCTTGTCACGTCGGGACGATGTTTACCCACAGCGGGAGGACGCATTTGCTGACAAGAACCCAGAAAATGTGCAATCAATCTTCAACGAATCAATGTTAATGACTCATCAACTTAATTCGATGACAATTCAATCTTTTCGAAATCCACTATCAAACATCCTCGAAGCTCAGTCGAAGGACAATTATTGTTTAGGGTTAAAAGACAAAATACTCTCAAAGCAAGTGGCCAAAAGATTTAGTATTGAATCAGGTCTATTAGTCTTCGAAGGTAGAGTAGTCATACCCGACAACAATGAGATAAAATTATGGATTTTCAACAGTCGACATGATTCTCCATTAGCTGGTCATTTTGGGGTTGATAAAACCTACCAGTTAATAGTGAGGGATTTCTTCTGGCCAGGTATGACCAGGGAAATTAAGGCCTATATAAAAGCTTGTTACGAATGTAATAGGAGTAAGGCTCCCCGTCACCGGAAGCATGGGTTGCTTCAACCACTTCCTATTCCCTCTAAACCTTGGGAATCTTTATCGATGGATTTCATTTCTCAACTTCCTATTTCTAATGATTTTGATGCTATATTAGTAATAGTAGATAGATTTTCAAAAATGTCTATTTTTATTAAAACCACTACTACTGCTACAGCAAAAGATTTGTCAAAATTGTTTCTAGAATATGTATTTTCTAAACACGGCTTACCAAATGATATTATTTCAGATAGAGGCTCATTGTTTGTATCCACATTCTGGACCCAACTGTGTCAACAACTCAATATCACAAGGAATCTCTCCACGGCCTATCACCCTGAAACCGATGGTCAAACAGAAAGAGTTAACCAAATCCTCAAAAAATATCTTCGAATGTATGTCAGTTACCAACAAGGCGATTGGACCACATGGTTACCATTGGCCGAATTTGCTTATAATAACTCGACTCATTCTTTGACACGACAATCTACCTTCGAAACCATTTATGGACGACATCCTCGATTCAACTCAATCCATGTAGGAACTAATCATCCTGCAGAACATTATCTTCGAACTATATCACGACTCCAAGAAGAACTTAAAACAAATTTGGAATCAGCGATTCGAAGATACAAGGAACAGGCCGACAAACATCGACAATCTGCTCCTTCCTTTAAACCAGGCGACAAAGTATGGCTTGACGCACGAAACATTTGAACAACAAGACCATCAAAGAAACTGGCTGAAAAGCGCTTGGGACCATTTGAAATCGACTCTGAAGTCTCTAAAACTGCATTTCGACTCAAGTTACCTCCTAAATGGCAGGCGATTCACCCTGTTTTCCATGTATCTCTCCTGGAACTGGCTCGAGAAATATACCCGGGCAAGAACCAACCCCCTCCGGAACCGGTCGAAATAGAAGATCATCTAGAGTGGGAAGTAAGTCGTATCCTTGATTCAAGAATACACAAGGGGAAACTTCAATACCTCGTGGAATGGGAAGGCTTCCTCAATGACTCAGACAAAACATCCTGGGAACCAGCCATCAATGTTTCTAACGCCCCTGAACTCCTAAAATCTTTTCATTTGAAATATCCTTTAAAACCAAAACCTTAAAAAATTTCTTTATTTAAAATTTTCTTTTCTTTTCTTTCTTTCTTTAAAATCTAAAAAAACCTCTTAAATTTCTTAGCCTTGTTTTCTTTTTTCTCTCTTCTTTTTTTTTTCTTTCTTCTCCTTCTATAAAATTTCCTCCAAAACCAACTAAAAATAAAATCAAAATTAAAATTAAATAAAATAAAATAAAATAAAATAAAATAAAATAAAATAAAATAAAATAAAATAAAATAAAATAAAATAAAATAAAATAAAATAAAATAAAATAAAATAAAAGAAAATAAAATAAAATAAAATAAAATAAAATAAAATAAAATAAAATAAAATAAAATAAAATAAAATAAAATAAATAGAATAAATATAAATAATAAAATAAAATAAAATAAAATAAAATAAATAGCACTACGCAATATAGGGGGGGGACTTGCTAGCAAGTCCTCAACCTGAACTCAGATGGAACTCAGATGGAACTCAGACTGAACTCATACTGAACCCATACTGAACTCTACTTGAACACCCACCTAAAACTGTTCTGCTGAGTGGTGTTCATCCCTGATTGAATGGTTCCTTTATCAATAGCTCAATGTGTGTTCAATCTATGGTGAGTTTGGGTCCAAGGTTGCGGACTTGCTAGCAAGTCCGCCCCCCATATTGTGTGGTGTAGAATAAACATAAATAATAAAATAAAAATAAAAAACTCTTAAATCTCTCTAAATATTTTCTTTCTTTTCTTTTTCAATTCTTTAAATACATTCTTTTCTTAAATTTAAAATTCTCTTCAAAAATTTCTCTTCCAAAAAATTTATTCTCTCTTTAAAAACTTTCTTTCCTTCGAATCATCAAATCTTGTACGACACGACCATTTCCTCGAACTTAACTTCAACCTCTAAAATCTCCCTATAATAATTCTTCGAAACAAATAATTCTTCTTTTCAAATTCTCTTAAAATTCCAAATTCTGTTTTTTTCTTTTCTTTCTTCTTCCTCTCTTTTCAACTAAAATTTCTTAAAAAAAAAAAAAATTAAATCCTCAATTTAACAAACTCATCTCAATCACAAAACCGTTTTTCTTTTTTTCTCTTTCTTTTCCTACATAAAAATTTCCTTTTAAAAACATTAAAACTTCCTTCAATTAAACAACCTTTTTTGTTTCTTTAAATTTCTTCTTTCAAATTCTAAAATTTTTTATTTTAAACTTCTTTTTCTTTTTCTCTCTCTCTCAAATCTTATAAAATTAATAACATTCACCTACAATAAAAAAATAAAATAAAACTAAAATACAAATTTTTTTCTACTTCTTTACATCTCCTTTTCATTTCAAATCTTTTCTTTTAATTTCTCTCGAACCAATCTTTTCATTTTCTCCAAAACTACCCTTATCTCCTTCCTGCATTTCTCAAATACCTCCTCCTCTCCTACCGGAACCACCTCTCCCATCTCCAAGAGCTCCTCTGCCACGTCAAAGGAAGCCGCGTCGATAATTGTGTAGACCTCCCCACATAATTCTTCCACAAACCTTACTCGTCGACCTTGACGAGGTTTCTCTGACCACACCTGGTCCAGGGTGTCTTCAGGTTCTTCAATTACTTCCGTGGCCAGAGAGTTTGCCTCAGTTGGTATAACCGACGCAGGCTCCGCAATCGGCTCTTCAAGGTTATTAGATGTCTAAAACAAAACTCATCAGTAACTTCATCCTTAAAATAAAACAATTAAAACTTACCTCGAAGATGGGGTAAGGCTCTAAAAAAAACCTTGGCGCCACTTCGACCTCTACCTCTCTCTCTTCCTCGTCGTCCTCAATGACCACCCGTCGTTTCTTGGGTGCCCGCCCTGGAACAGGGACTTCATCTTCATCTTCCTCCACCAACTCTTCGACCTCTTCCTCAACACCTCGCTTCGAACTCGTGGCCTGTGTTACCCAGGTTGAGATCTCATTGTTTAATTCCTTATCAATTTCCCCCACCGATTGTTCATCTTCGATCGAGACATCCCAAATGTCTGCGACCACCTCTTTGGTTTTAGGAATTACCCAAAACTTAGTCTTGGTAAATCGCTTTTTGATTTCCGCGTTCTTTGTCAACGCATCGCACGCCACTCGCCGCCAATGGCAAAACTCGCATTTCTGGCGAGGGCCTCAAGTCGCCCTACTTTCGACACAGAAATACTCCATGCTTTCACAAGCCGTGCAAGCCTGCGAAAACTGTTGTGTGATCATTCCCCCATCCGCTTTAGGGTGTGGAGGCGTAGGTGTGGGAGTGGGGCAGTTCATTATATAAAAGAATAATTAAGAAGTGAGGAAAAAAAATTATTAGAAAAAGGGAAACTAGTGTGGGAAGATGGCTCAAGCTCAACGGAGTTTGCAATTTTTATACCCGGGCATCTGTCACGCGCCACGTGACACTCAAGGCGAAATCAACTCATTAAATCAATAATATCGAGTCCTAAATCTATACTCGAAGCGCAGAAAGCAATTCTCCATAGCAACTGCGATTTTCCTTTGTGTACTTACTATTTAACTGCGCTAGCCTAAACTCTAAATCTAAATTAGTCAATCTCCCAATAGGGTACATTAGTCCTTTTCAATAAGCGACGCACAGCGCTAGGTTCAACGAAATAGTACAGTAGTATTTTTCATTAAAGTTTTGTTAATTAATTAAAAAGGGGTAAATTGAGCATGGACGGATATTTAGCAAAGAGGGTCTAAGTGTATGTTAGTAATGGTCAATGGAATGGGAATGGTGCAATGGAAGGGAGGTCAATGTGAGGAGGAACAAAGGATATAAAAGGGGTTGGGTATTTGGTTTGATATTCCTTAGAATTAAATTATAAAATCGTATTTAAATTAATGGTGGTAAATCTTTAAAGTTAAAATCATTGTTATTGTATCTTTCTCTTATTTTCTCAATATTCATTTCTAAACCCTAAATCTTTGATTATTGAGTTTCCAACCCTTTGTGAGATTTTAAGAATTACTATTACCTCTGAAACTAGTCTATAATTCTTCTCGAACGAACCTCGAACCTGTAGCTATTACTTCAAGTGACATTCGAATCATTTCCTCGAATCATTCCTCTGTGCTTCGAAGAAGTTTCTAAATCCCTCATCTCACTTTCAGGAACATCCTTGACCTTGTGCATAGGTCGTCCGGTGATAGATTATCATTAAAATTTTTTGATGATTTAGAAGATGATTGTATTGAAGTTGATTTTGAAGAAGATGATAGAGATGATAAAGATGAAGATGATAAAGAGGATAAAGATGAAGATGATAGAGAAGTAAGGGGTGAATCTGAAGAAGAAGACATTTATTTGATCTGAAAAAAATTTAAATGTCAAAAAAAAATTCAACACATATTTAAAAAAAACTCACGTAATAATATCTTTAAAATAAAATTTAAAGCAATATCCTTTTAAAAAAGTAAAATAAAAATTTAAAACAAAATAAAAATTTAAAAATTTTCAGTAAAAATTATTTTTAAAAAAAATTACAAAATAAAACCTGAAGTTTGGTTATAAAAAACCTTCACAGAAAATCCTATCAAAATAATAAAAAAATAAAAATAAAAAATAAAAAAAATATTCTGTAAAAGAAAAATCAGAACAAATAAAATTAAAAAAAAATTAATTCAGTAAAATGTAAAATTATTTGTAAGAAAAATTTAAAATTAATATCTAAACCTTTTTTGTTTTGTAATTTACAGGGAAAGACCTTAACAGAATGTAAAAGTTTTTTTTTCTAAAAATCTGCCAAAAGAAAAAAGTTACATTTTAGTATGTTTTTTGAAAAATAGGTAACCCCTCTTTAACTCCCATTACAGTACCCTTTCCCCCCCTTTCTTTCTCTGAAATCACCTCTAAATTCCCTCCCTCCTTGCCTCAAAACCATCCTCAAATCCCCTCCTTGCCTGTCTCAAAATCCCCCTGAAACCCCCTCCTTAATTGCTACAAAACCCCCCCCCAATCCCCCCCCCTTAGTTACCTTAGAACCCCCCTTTTACCCCTCTTTACATGTCCAAAACCCCCCTCCTTTCCCCTCCTCTTTAGCTGCTTCAACCCCCCCCTTACACTCCCCTTAAACCATCTCTAGCGCCTCCTCCTCCTTAACAAACAATCATTAGCGATTGTTTGTTAAGAAGAAGGGGGAGTAGAGGTGGCTAAAGGGAAGTGGAAGGGGGGGAGGGGACCTAAAATGGGGGAAGGGGGGATTTGAGGTGGTTAAAGAGAGGATAAGGGGGGAGTTTTGAGGCACCTAAAGAGAGGGGAAGGGGGCCTGATGAGGTGGCTAAAGAGAGGGGAAGGGGGCGTGATGAGGTGGCTAAAGAGAGGGGAAGAGGGGGTCTTGAGGCACCTAAAGAGGGGGGAAAGGGGGGATTTGGGACAGGCAAGGAGGGTGAAAGGCAGGTAAAGAGAGAGGAAAAGGGGTGAAATGAGGCAGCTAAAGAGGGTTAAGGAGAGAAAAAAAAGAAAAAAAAAGAGGAAAAAGAGAAAAAAAAAGTTAGTCTAACCTTGAAAATAAAAAAAAGGACTTACAAAAAAAAAAAAAAAAAAATCCAAAAAAAAACCAAAAAAAAAACAAAAAAAAGCAAAATAAAAAAATTCATGATTAGCAAATAAAAAACAAGAAAAAAGAAAAAAAAAGACTTACCTGGTGAGATGAGTTGAGAAAAAAAAGTAACAGAAATATTTGAGTGATGTTTGAGGAGAGGATGAAAAGGATATGAGTGATGAAAGAAAAAAAATCACTGACAAAATAGGGGGTGTCAGTTCTGGCAAATCCGCACTTAAATTTGACCAAATCTGCACTTAAATAAGTGCGGATTTTCAAAACACACTAGCCCCAATACTGGTGGATTTCAAAATGAAATAAGTCACTTATTTTACTCAAATCCGCACTTTCTCAACCAAAAGTGCTGATTTCACCATCAAGTCCCATTTCACTGATTTGTCAGCATCATCCCATTCATACGCAGCACTCCGCAGCATAACACTTCATAACTCAAAACATAATACATCACTTACATCTTCATATCATATCATATAAGAGTTATGCCTTCCTCACTTTCAAATCGTGATAAATTACATAAAGCAATGACTTTCATGGCTCTTGAACTGCTCTTGGACTCTGATTGCGATTCTGATTCTGATCTAGAAGAATATTTTGTCTTTTTATCAAAAATGGCTACGAAAAGTTACCTTCTTCCCAGAAAGCCTCAAGTACTTCATACCCCCAAGTACACCATCCAAACACTTCTTAAACTATCTACACCCAGTTTTAGACAGCTGTTCAGGACTTCTCAGGAATTTTTCCTTAAATTGCTTGAGCTTATTCAGGATCATCCCATATTTCACAATAATTCTCAAAAAGAACAACAACATCCTTCAAATCAATTGGCCATCACACTATGTCATTTGGGTTCAAATGGTAATGGAGCCGCTTTGAAATGTTTAGAAAATGTCTTTGATTTAGGGTATGGTTCAGTTAACACTTATACCAAAAAATGTATCACTGCCATCAACTCCTTGTAATCTCAACTTCTCACCTGGCCAACAAAAGAAGAGCGACTTGAATCATCTCAGGTTATGCAAGCAGAGGGCTTCCCAGGATGTATTGGTTTTGTTGATGGTACTGCTATTCCTTTGAGCCAGAAACCTGCTCAAGGTGGAAACAATTACTTTCACATTCTCATCAAAAATTTTCACCAAAATATTTACAAGTCAAAAAAATTCTATATCTGTTTTAAAAAATTGGCAATACTCTCCCCTGCATTTTATTGAAGCAAGGGGTGGATATCACCAAAATTTTTCTAAGTCATCAATTTCACATGTCAGATTTAAAAATTTGGCAATACCCCCCCCTGCATTTTATTGAAGTAAGTGGTGGAAGTCATCTAAATTTAATATAATTACGTAAATTATTAAATAAATATCTAATATATATCACTTTCCCTAGTTTAAAGTAATGACAATCCCTCAAGCCAAAATGCAGATCAAATCTAGAAACAAAAGTTTGGGACTTTCCACAGGTATAGGCTAGAGGAACCCCATGAAACAAATAAATGTTATCATGATTACCATTTATACAACACAAGGTCGTGGGCCCATTACTTTAGTTGAGGAAATTGATACATAAAAAATATTTATTAAAAATTTACGAAAAAATATAAAATTTTCAATGACAACTCTAATCCCCATACTTTTTGGATCTAAATAAAGTTTTTTTAAATCAATTAACTTTACCTTCTTTCATTACCTTATTGATTCTTTTAATCAACTTATGACTGATTTGAAATGAGCAATTAAAATGTGTTAAATCTTGACAGGATTCCAAACCAGGAGGAGCTTTGGTTGTTTGATGATTATCCTTAGAAGAATTCCAAATAGTTTTGATGATACCATTTCCCAAACCAAAATCAATGATTCACCGGTGGTCTGGAAAATATAAACCATGTAATTTGATTTTAGCTGGAGATGGTATTGGTTGGCCAGTAATCGGTTTGATATATGAGAATATACCAAAAGTAAGAAAATTGGTGTCCTTGGTATCGGTGTGAATTTTATTGTGAAATCCAGAATGAGTGATAATAAAATTTGAAAATAAAAGATATTCGTGGCTGATATCTTCCCATTCGGAGTCACACCAATTCTGTATTCCAACTTTGGTTGCAAGTTCATGATTTTTTTCAAATGCTTTATTACAGTGCTTTTTGAGTCGAAGAGCAAGAAATGAGTTAAAGGAAGGTAGAGTGTCCCATAAGCAAAAATCTTCATCTTTTTGAGCTTTAGTGATATTCTTGAGCAACAAATATATGCCTATATAATTGAAATGCCTAGATAATAATCATATAAGAGTTTCAGAATTCTTATCCTCTAAATATGCAATATAAAAATGTGAAATAAGATAAGTGAAATTTGGAAAAAAGGCTCAACTTCAAAGGTCAAAATCTCAGCAACCACTGAACCTAATTCAAACCTGTTTGTGGGAAATGAAAGATATTCTTTAATAGAATCTTCAGTTAAAGGACATGTGATTTAAATAAACCTAACCCTAATTTGTTACATAAAAAAATGAAATAAAAATTTAAATTGGGAAAAAAAAGGCTCAACTTTAACGGTCAATATCTCAGCAACCACTGAATCAAATTCAAATCTGTTTGTGGGAAATGAAAGGTAGCCTTCAGGAGAATCTTCAGTAAAAAGAACATTAGATTTGAATAAACCTAACCCTAATTCCGAGTCTGATTTTCAAAATTTTACAAAAACTTGAAAAGTGTTAATGAAGATGAGATCAAAAGGAGTTTTATAAGTTCACTGTTATCCAGATAAGAGTCATACATATATTTAAGTATGAAGTTTTCATAAAAGGAATGAGATATCATATAGGCATGAAAAAAAGGAGATGAAACTTACCTTGATTGAAAAGTAGGAAAAATAGAGTGAGAAAGATTGATGTTGGAATTGTGGGGAAATTGAATATGGAGTAAGTGAAATGCATAAAGAATGTGCAATGTATGTGTTTCAATGAAATGGAGCCAAAAAAAAGTGAAATAAGGGAAAGGGGGGATAAAGACCATGCCAAGGAGGGATGAAGAGTAGGGTGATGGAGCTAAAAAAAAAAGTAAACAGGGAGAGAAAAAAAGGTTAATTATACCATTGAAATCCAAAATAACCACTTACAAAAAAAATTTAGATAAAAAAAATAAAATAAACAGAAAAAAACAAAAAAAATTATAATTAGTAATCAAAAAATCAAAAAAAAGAATAAAGTGACTTACCTGGAGAGATGAGATGACAAAATGAATGAAACCAAATTGTTTGAGGGATGTTGGAGGAGAATAGGAAAAGGATATGAGGGATGAATGAAAAAAAAATCACTGACAAAATATGCGATTTCAGAAAATATGCGATTTCATGTTGAGCTGGTGAAAGAAAACCAATGAGCCATCCAAAAAAAAAAATTTCACCGTAAATTCCAAAAAAATTGAATATGCAACAAACCAAAATAATAACCCAAGTGAATGAAGTACACAAAGAGGACATTTGGAGAGTAAAAAATGGTATGGGAAAGAAAGGGATGATGTGGCCAACATGTGGTTTTGAAAAAAAAAACACGAAAAAAGTGCTGATTTGAGGTCAGAACTGACACCCATAGAAAAAAGATTAAGAAGTAGAAGAAATAAGTAAAAAAGAATGTAAACATGCCTGGTCAAAATATTGAAAATGTCAGGAAGGGGTGTGTGCCGAGGATTGATGGGTAGGTAGCGAGGAAGGTCAGTGTGTCACATGTGACAGGGATGGGGTAAGAAAGGAAGGGATGTTTTGTGGCCAAAATGTGGTTGTGAAAAAAAACGGGAAAAAAGTGCTGATTTGAGGTCATAACTGACACCCTTTTTTAAAATAAGTGAATTTTTTGCAAAATTTAAGTGCTGATTCGGTTTGAAATCCGCACTTAAGTTAAGTGCGGATTTTCCAGAACTGACACCCCCTAATATGTGATTTCAGAAAATATGTGATTTCATGTTGAGCTGGTGAAAGAAAACCAATGAGCCATCCAAAAAAAAGATTTTCACCATAAATTACAAAAAAAAAATGAATATGCAACAAACCAAAATACCAACCCAAGTGAATGAAATACACAAAGAGGACATTTGGAGAGTACAAAAAAATAATTTAAAAGGGTGGTGAAGAGAAATGTTGGAGAGTAATAGGCATAATGACAGAGCATATGCCGGTTGAATGAATGTTTTTTGATTCAAGGGAGGGGAGAGTTGGTGCTGGTTCAGGATCCTCTTCTTCATAAAGATCATTCCACTCATCCTTTAAATCAGCTAGGATATTGTGGAGTATAATGCAAGTCATGATCCAATGATTTTCAGTTTTGATCTCCAATTATTTTTGAAATTGGATTCTGAGATCCCAAAGACTAGAAAATCGTCCCTTTAAAATACCTATAGAATGTTCAATTTGTACTCTTGATTGGGCAAGGTGATAATTAAATTTAATTTTGGGGTCATTTTCTAAGGTTGCACCACGGAAAGCCGGTATAATGTACTTCCCACTTGCATATGCTGAGTCTGCAAGGAGGTACTGAGATTCATCAAAGTATGATTCAGAGGTTTGAGAAATCCTCATTCTTTGGAAGACGGAAGAGTCATGACATGAGCCAGGGCAGCCACTATGAAAAGCAATAAATTTTTTATTGACATCGCATACAAGTTGTACGGCAATAGAGTATCTAGAAAGAAGATAAAAAGTTAGTTTATGAAGGATGAGAAATTGGAGAAGATTTTGAAGAAACCTTTTTTTGCAATCAAAATAATGGTTGCCATCATGAGCAGGCTTTTGACTCAAAGGTATAGTTGTGCCATCAAAAAATCCTACACAGCCAGGGAAACCTTCAGCTTGCATTACTTGAGAGGATTCAAGTCGTTGTTCTGGAGTTGGCCAAGCAAGTGTTTGAGACTTGAGGGAAAGGATAGCAATCATACAGCACTTGGTGTATAATATCACCGTACCATATCCTATGTTAAATAGATTATCCAAACCTCTTACAGCAGCACCGTTTTCATTTGAGCCAAAGCAACATAGTGCAACAGCAAGTTAGATGGCAGGATTACGCTGTTTGTTATGGGAATTGTTATGAAAGATAGGATGATCAGAGATGAGTAGATAAAGTTTGAAGAAAGAATTGGGAGAAGTTCTAAAAAGTTGGATGAAGTTTAAATGAGGAATGTTGAGAATGGAGGCCAGACCATATTGGGGTCAGGATAAAGATTTGGCCCCCTGGTGATGATGTAACGCTTTTTGGAAAGAAAACACATATAAGCTAAAGCATCTTCCAAATCAGAGTCAGATTTATAGTAAAGAACTAAAAGAAAATTAATAGCATTCATTGTTGAGTGAAGTAGCTTCCTAGTAGAGAGGTGTTTCATTGTTGTCTGTGGAAGGGTTATGTGATGAGGGAAGTGGGAATTCACTGCCAAATGTGCAGTTGGGGTGTGTAGATAGAAAAAAAACTTAAGTGTTTTCCACCAAAATTAAGTAGCATAGAGTGAGGAAAGACTTAAGGATGGCATCAGCAAGTATCAGTCATGTGACTTTCTTGCAAATCCATCATGGATGAGATGAGTTTGGGATCAGGAATTAGGAATGGAAATTGGGATATAAGAGGCGGGATACTGCATTATCGTGGATTCCTTATCCACTAGCCCTGGGGCTAGTGGATAAGAATCTTCCGCAATTAATAATGTCTGATCCTGGAAAAAAAATTCGTGATCCCTAATTGCGGATCCCTGAACACTGATACCCCCTAATAGGGGGTATCAATGTTTACTGATCCACAATTAAATTAATTGTGGATAAAAATCATTATACCCTAATTATCTTCCGCAATTATTATTTCTAATAATTGGGTTATTAGACCTTTTACATGTCAATTTTCACCTCTATCTGACACTTTTATCCTCAATTTTTCATAACCACATCTTGGACAACTTTCTGGATGTGCCAGCCTCCCTACCTTGCTCCGCACTCCCTTCCTGTATATTCATTTCCATTCAAAACCCCTCCCCATCTCATCTTTTTTTTCCTTTTCATCTTCAAATATCTCAACATGCCATGTCATCATAGATCTTCTCAAAGGCAGCCTTCCCCCAGTTTTTCTCCAAATCCCGTTACTCCCTCTTTCCCCCTCTCAGCTGAGAAATCAAAGACTGTTCAACTAAATAATTATTATCATCTCATACTTATCAAATTTCTAAAAATAAAAACTAATTATGATTCTTGTTTTGGTACTTAGATTGCAACTAAATTAGGACCTCCCCCTGCATCAAAAGTCAATGGCTATCTTCTAATGGCCAATGAATTACAAAATAAGACAAACAGAAGATTGATCTTTTGCCTAAACAGATGTCTGAACATTTCAAGCATTACCAAGCCAAATACAAGAAGGCAAAGACTCTTTTATTTTCTACTGGTTTTGGTATTACCTACATCAATATCAGTAAGGGCATAAAATCCATAGATGATAAACTTGACTTGCTATGTCCATACTTTAAAGAGATTGATGCTATTTTTGGAGAGCGAGCTGATGTTAATCCTGCCAACATGTCAAAGGGTGAAGATTCTATCTCCAAACATGATGTTGAAAGAAATCTTTTCCCATCCCCTTCCTCCACTCAAGCCTCCCTTGTTCTAAGTTCAACAAATCTAGATAGGTTTACAATAGATCCTTATTGTGATATAAACCAATGTGATCCCACTCCAGTAAGTTTTCATTTCTTGTCAAGTTTTTTTATTTTTTTATTTCTAAAAAGGCTAATGAATGAGCCCAGGATCCTCAAGCAAGTGATCCTAAACTAGCATTAATGATGAAGAGGAAAATTTTACCCCCAAAAAAAGCAAAGACCGTCAACTACTTTGAATTTCAAAAGTCATAGAAAGCAAAACAGAGATAGTTTTTCCCAAACCCCTTTTTCTTCCATTGATGATTTTCTGGAGAAACATGAGTCTGGTAAGTGATAGAATAACTCTTAATAATTAAGTGAGCCTTTCTTTTCTTTTCTTAATATTCCTTTTCACTCTAAGTAAAGTTGAAGTTGCAAGAGATACGCTCAACTTTCAAAAGAAACAATATGAGCTCTCTTTAAAAAGGGATGATAGGGCACAAGACTTGGAGGAGAAGAATTCAAGCTTTCTTTAAAGAGAGATGAGAGGGAACATGACTTAGAGAAGAAGAAAATTGAGATAAAGAAAAAGGAGAAGGCTCTTGAGTACACTTTCCTATTGAATCAAATGAAGCTCAAGTATCAATTTGGAGAAGGTTCAAAAAAGAAAGATTTCTTGATGAATGTGTTAAAGCTAATAAATCTATTGAGGAAATTGAATGCTAAATGAAAATTTTTGATAAATAGTTTTTTTATTTTGTTTACAAAGTTTTCTTGATAGAATGCATTAAAGCTAATAATCAATCCTTGGCACTCACTCCTCACTGAGATTTGAAACATTCACCATGGGGAACTAGGGGTGAACTGCTAGCAATCCCCTTTCCTGAAATTTAGAGTGTCCCTAACTTTTTTTGAAAATAACCTCCCCTTCTATTTACCATAACAGGGGGTGCAGATCACCATTGTTTTTCTAAGTCAGAAAAAAATTTATGACAAAAAAAAATGGCAATACCCTCCCCTTTTTTTTATTGAAGTAGGGGCATAGATTGCCAAAATTTATGTTCATTGCATAAATTAACATGAAAACAATTCTCATTAGATAATTAACAAATCTAAATTAATGACAATTCAAGTAAAAATGTGATTGGAAATTTTCTGTGACCAAATTCAATGAAATAAAACACAAATGTATACATAAACCCCATGAGAAAAACATATTTCCTCATGATTACTGTTATACAACACACGGCCAATGGCTCATTAATTTAGTTAAGTAGATTATCATATATTACCTGTAAAATGTTAATTTGTGAAATAAAAATAAAAGTTGAAAACCTATATTACACCCCATACTTTTTCTTTCTACCTAATTTTTTTGTTTTACATCACGTTTATCTCTTACCTTATCAATCCTATTTACCAACTCCCTATTGATTTGAAATGAAAATCCGAAATGTGTGAATTATTCACAGGATTTTTAGCCAGGTGGTGTTTTAGTAATCTGGTGATTGTGAAGATTCAAATATCAAATGTCTGCAATTATTACATTTCCTGTTCCAAATTCAATAATGCATCAATGGTCTGGAAAGTATAGACCATGGCTTTTTGTAGATGAGGAGGTTGAGAGGATGGGAAGACCAGTTTTTGGATTAATGTATGAGAATATTCCAAATGAGAGTGAGTTGAGATTTTTTTTATCCATGTGAATTTTGTTGTAAAAACCGCCAAAGGTTACCATGACATAAGAAGCAAAAAAAACATCATCAACAAGTCTTAGCCACTCTTAATCTGTCCAATTAGGGATTATAAACCATTTTTCCAATTCATGATTAGATTCAAAAGTATATTGACATAGATACATTTATTGATGAGCTAAAAAATTGGTTGAATGTTGAAAAGGAGTCCAATTTTTTTAAATCTTCTTTCATCTCTTGGGAAGTAAGATTTTGTAGTAAAGAATAAATACCTGTAGAAAGAATAATAATTTTTTTTATATTCATTCATCTATAAATAAGTTTACCAAGTGAAAAACTTTGACATATCCTGGTCTCCAACCAAATCCATACATGAAGCCTCCAAGAATATTTTTGTTTGATTAAGGTTGAGGAGCTAAGGCCATTTGATATAAAGTCAATATAAGATCTGAAAATTTTTGAAACATTTCATTCATATTTTCTTCAAATGAGTGAATCTCAAAAATAAATTGAGGTTTGAAAGAATTAGAAACAACAGCAATTTTTTTTTAATTTCCAGTATTATCTTCTTCATTTTTACTTAACTTTAATTTTTTATCAGTTATAGGCTCAGGAAAAAAATTTATATTTTCAGGTAGTTTTTTCAGATAATTTTTTTTTGTAAGAATCTAGTTTTGAAGTAACTGAAGCCAGCTGAACTGCCAATAAATTTGGAACAAAATTGTTTTTCTCTTATGTAATTTATACTGTGACCAGGGTTTGAAAGAGATGATATTTAAGAAATTGAAGAAAGTGAAGATGAAGATATTGAGGTAAATGACAAAAGGGATGTGTTTGAGGAAGACATTTCTTTATTTTTAGATGAGTCTAGATTCTCAGTCATTTTTTTCTAAAAAAAAAAATTAAAATATCAATATAAAAGAAAAAATTAAACAATGTTGGATGAAACTTTCTTAAAAAGCTCTCCTCAAACTACCTGAAAGAAATAGTCTCAAAAATTTCCAAAAAAGAGTCCCAAATGCTCAACAAAAGAGCCCCAAATCTTGCTAAAAAATAGTCCCAAAAGTGCCCAAAAAGTGTCCTAAAAGTCCCCTAAAAACTCCCCAAAAATTACCAGAAAAGTGCCAAAAGGTTTCCAAAGTCCTTAAAAAAAATGCTAAAAAAATATATAATCAAAAAATTAAACCAAAAAAAAAAAATTTTGTATCAGAAAATGTTTTCCCAAAAATAAAATAAAAAATTATAAACACACAATTTTTTTTTTTGATTCAGATTGAACCGTAATTTTTTTTTTAATATTCTGTAAAAAAAAAAGCTAAAAAAAATACAAAATAATGTTAGTAAAAACTACAAATATTTTCTTTTATAAACTTCCATATTACCCCTCCATGTCTGCCTCATTTCACACTTTTTTGTGTCTTCAACCCCCCCTCCCCCTTCTTTATCTCCTCCAAATCCCCTTACCCCCCTTTTTCACCAGTTCCTCCTCCCTTTTAACCCCTTGAGGCCCCTTTTGCCCCTTAAGGCACCTCCTTTCCCCCCCTTTACAATCTTTTCCTCCCTTTAGGCCACCTCACCCCTTCCCCCTCTCCCCTCCACTGCTTCCCCCCATCCCTCTCTCCCCTCTACTGCTTCCCCCCCTCTTCCCCCTCCCCCCTTATCCCTTTCCCCCCCTTCCCCCCCATTTTCCTTCCCTCCTCCTCCCCTTAATCCCTTAACAAATTGCTAAGCAATTTGTTTAAGGATAAAAGGGGGGTGGAGGCAAGGGGAGAGGGGAGAGGGTGGAAAGCAATAAGGGGGTAGGGGGGGAGGGGGGGAAGCGGTGGAGGGGATAGGGGGATGTGGGGGGGGGAGAGGGGTGAGGCAGCCTAAAGGGGGGTATAAGGGGCTTAAAGAGGTAAAAAAAAGAACATCTAAAGGGGATAAAAGGCAGGGAGAGGTGGGGAAAGGTGAGGAATAAGGGGGGAAAGGGGGGAAAAGGAGAGAAAAAGAGGACAAGAAAGAAAAGAGGGAGAGAAAAAACAAAAAAATTAGTTTAATCTTGAACAAAAATAAATGAAGCACTTACAAAATAATAATAATAATAAAAACAAAAAAAAGCAAAAAAAAAGAAAAGAAACATGATTAGCAAATGAAAAATCAATAAAAATGAAAAAAATGACTTACCTGGTGAGATGAGTTAAAAAAAATGCAACCAAAATATTTGAGGGATGTTTGAGGAGAGGAGGAAAAGGATATGAGTGAAGAATGTAAAAAGAAACACTGAAAAAATATGCAATTTCAGAAAATATATGATTTCATGTTGAGCTGGTGAAAGAAAACCAATGAGCCATCCAAAAAAGAGATATTCACCATAAATTCAAAAAAAAAATGAATATGCAACAAACAAAAAAACCAATCCAACTGAATAAAGTATACAAAGTGGACATTTGGAAAGTATGAAAACAAAAAATTAAAAGGGTTGTGTGTCAAAATGGTGGAGAGTGATTGGCATAAAATATAAAAGAGTGTATGCAGGTGTGGTCTTCCAACATTGGCAGGGGTCTTTGTTGTGTTGTTTGGTGCTGTTTGTGCATGTCTTAATTGACATCTGTTGAAGGATTGGGTATTTTTCTGGTTTTATTCTGTGAATATTGGGACTGAGGGTATGTGGGTACTATCATTGGATAGCCCTGGTTTTTCTCTATATTTCATGTCTTGATAATATTTTTCATATTCTAAGTTTTAAGGGGTCATTTTCTCTTTTTTTAGTTACAAAAGATAGCTGTTTAATTTTGTTTTTCGTTTTTTAAGGGCTAAACTTAAGTCTTAGGGTTAAGTGCTTAGTATCATTAGATAGGGCTAATTTAGCTCTATATTTCATTTCTCAATGTTGTTATAGCATAATTCTGTGTTTTAAGGGTTTTAGTAGTTGTAGTGAATTTTTCTAAGTAGATTAGGTGTTTTTATTGGTTTTCTGGCTTCAGGGAGGCCGGGCCACTTCACGCGGCACCTCCGACGTCAGGTGGCCCGCCTGCCTCTGTTTTAGAAGGTTGGGGAGCCCTTCTGGAGGATTTTTATTAAATTTGGCTGGTACAGGCGGCAAATTTGTTGGTGTGCATGGGCTCTTAGATAGTGGTCTGTGTTGACATAGTGAATAAGACAGTTTGGGGCAACTTTAATTATCATACAACCATCCAGAGGTGATATCCATGTTCCTCACTCAGTTTTCACTGTTTTTGGCCACAATTGGCTGTGTTTGTTGCAAGGTTAGTTCTTCATTTAACTCAACTTTAGAAACAGGTTCTCTGGTATAGTCTTGCAAGCTATATCAAGTATTATTTCTGTCTCTGGTGTGGATTTGCAGCCTACATCAAGTATCTTTGCTTTCTCTGGTGTGGACATTGGCCTACATTTCAGTTCTTTGGTCTGGTAGTCTGTCTGGGGACTACTTTCTTGGCTCATCAAGCAGTCAATTGTGTTGAAAAAGGGGCTTTAGCAAACAGGAACCAACTTACTTTAGCAAGTAAATCTCACTCTATTTTTCTAAAGGGGCAGGAGATTTTGTCTCTGGTTTCTCTCCAACTCCCTTGGTCAAGGCCAGTAGCTAGTACTATAGGATTGTCTACACCGGTTGAATGAATGTTTTGTGATTCAAGGGAGGGGAGAGTTGGTGCTGGTTCAGGATCCTCTTCTTCATAAAGATCATTCCACTCATTCTTTAAATCAGCTAGGATATTGTGGAGTATAACACAAGTCATTATCCAATGATTTGCATTTTTTATTTCCATTTTTTTTTTGAAATTGGCTTCTGAGTTCCCAGAGACTAGAGAATATTCCCTTAAAAATCCCAATAGCATGTTCAATCCATACACTTGATTGGGAAAGGTGATAATTAAAGGTATTTTTGGGGTC
Source organism: Hemileia vastatrix (assembly GCA_030280995.1). Classification (NCBI taxonomy): domain Eukaryota; kingdom Fungi; phylum Basidiomycota; class Pucciniomycetes; order Pucciniales; family Zaghouaniaceae; genus Hemileia; species Hemileia vastatrix. Next base: position 34,389,413 of record JASXTE010000009.1, on the reverse strand, counting down.
ATTTTCTAAGGTTTCAACACAGAAAGCAGGTGTAATGTTCTTTCCACTTGCATATTCTGAGTCTGCAAGGAGATACTGAGATTCTTCAAAGTATGAGTCAGGACTTTGAGAAATCCTCATTCTTTGGAAGACGGAAGAGTCATGACATGTACCAGTGTGGTACGCACCTCGCAGGTAGCATAATTTAAGACCAATCAGCGCATGTAGTCCAGGAAGAACAAAGGAGGTTAGCGCAGTAGGAAGTGCTAATTTATACTATGTATTTGTGTGTTTCAGGGAACAAAGGAAATAGAAGCGCGGAAAAGGAATAAGGGTCTATGTGCTCGGATTTTGCAGCGAGATGTGCCGCACAATGGGGAATTGTGTGTTATTGATTTAGGAATGTAAAGCGCTAAACAATATGGATTTGGACTTTCCAATAATTATGTGTTACGCATTAAGGAAAGAGTTATGGCTTATCGAGAACTCAAGTGCATAGTATACCGTACCGCGGCTAGTTGAATAACTTACTGAAACAGGTAATAAGGGAGGCTAACTAGTTAAGTGAATTGTAAGGACTATGAACTTAGTATTAAAGAAAGGAGAGTGGGGACTCAATCACAAAACTACCCAAGAGTCAAGGCAACTAGTATCAGCGTTAGAATGGGTCAAACCTGAAAGTAGCGCTGAAACAAGAATGAAGGTATAGTCAAAGGCACATATGTGGAGTATGAGTGAAACAAGATAAATACTAGCGTTAGTAATGATAGGGTATGTTTTAGGAGCCGTAGTTGTTACAAGCAGTGTACATAGTTTACTAATAGATTAGTTATTTTTTTTACTAATATGGCGCTAGAGCCAGCGCTGGAGATCCACTAGGGAACTGTGTCTTGAGTACTGGAAAAATATAAAAGGAGGACTATTTGATAAAGATAGGGAGTCTTTTTTTAAGTAGAATAAAAAGAGAGATATAGAATAGTAAATTAGAGATATTTATGAGTCTTTTATCATTTGTGCATCTGTGTGTGTATTTCATATAGCATAGTGAAAGAGCGCAACATAGAGAGAATATATAGATTCAGTAGGATTAACTATTATTAGAGTTATTTTATTGCTATAATAAGGCATATTCAAATAGAGCGCTTCAAGAGAGAGTAGCTGTGGATATTAGCGCTTATTGAGAATAGAAATATCCAGATAGTAATACTTGTTTTTCCCGATCTCTAAAACTCAAATCTCATCTTATAAACTTTCTAATCAAAAATTAGTGTTACACATTATTGCGCTGTCTTTAAAATTTAGAGTGGCAGGCGCTTCTTTTTAGAAATTGAATAGGAGAACCAACCCATCTTGAATTGTGTCTACTGCTTAGTACTTTAGAACTGTCTACAATTGGTGTCCCAACACTGGCATAATTGTAACTAGTGTTTTTGATTAGATTGTTGGCTTTTAGGGTTTTGTCAAGAGGACGTAATCAAGCCGGCGCTTCAGCGGAAGAGTCGTAGGGTCTACAACGAGTGGATTAATAGCCGTTATCAGAAGATAGCGTAGGGCTTTAATGTGAATATATTCAGGTTTAATTACCAAGTGTGTGTTTTTGTGACCTCTGTTTCTATTTTATATTTTGGGAATTGATCCTACTGCGACTACATCTAGCGGATGTCAGGAGAGGGTTAAATTGCTTAATTCTTAGACATCATTGCCAAAGACGGTAACTACAATCATTAGGTGTAAAGATGAAAGCTTGCATTTTTCAGGCATTAATACCAAGAAGTTTTTACGCAGATTTGAACAGGCAGCTGAAGTTCATGGAGCAACTGAATATGATATGGTGCGTCAAGTACTATTCTTTGTAACTAATGAGTGCAAAGATGATTTAGAGGATCTAAAAGGGCATGAAGAGCAAGATTGGCCAGCGCTAAAAGAACAGATGCTCAAGAGGTGGCCAAAGGTTACGGAGGAAACTAGGTATACAGTGAAGGACCTGGATATCTTGGTAAAAAGGGTCAAAGCTAAAGGGGGTGTTTGAGACCCTAAGAAATTTAAAAGTTTTAGGGAAGACTTTGACCAAATAGTGGAATATTTAGTTAGTAATGAAGATTTTAGTGATGCTAATGTGTCTTTACCTTGGTTTTGTGAAGCATTAGCACCAGAAGTTGAAGACTGGGAAAAAAGGCGCTTGGATAACGAAGGAAAGCTGGTTAAAAAAAGGGACGGAAATTATAAGTACCCTAAATTAGAAGAAGTAGAAAGGGCAGTGGAAGCTGAAATGAAGTTGTGTCGAGTTAAGAATTGCACAGCTAGAGTTGCTTTGGATAATGAGGAGATGAATGATGATGCATCTGGCATACAATCGCCTCCTCAGATATTGTCTCCTAAAGTTAAAGTCTTCACTAAGGAGCCAGATTCAGTTATGGCAAGGATTGATGAGTTGGAGAAAAAGATAATTGAAGCGGCAAAGGCAAAAGAATTGTTTAGGCCCAAGAGTTCTCCTCAACCTTCGCGTTTTTCTGCTATGGTGTGCTATTATTGTAATAAAGAGGGGCATACTAGGATGAGGTGTAACGCACTTCAAAGGGATAAAGAGGAAAAGGTAGTTTATGAGGATGGGACTACGCTTATGTTGGAAGACGGCACTAAGCTTGTTAAAGACAAGGATTGAGGGATGCAAGCCATGGTCATCGATCATATTAATAAAAAGTCTATGGAAGGCAGGTCGAACAAGGGTAAAGAGCCCGAAATTAAAGAAAAAGGCAAGGATACAAAGTCAGTCAATTTTGAAGTTACTTGCGCAGTGCTGGATTTTAAAGTAAAAGAGGGAGCAGTTGCAGCGCCACTCACCGCAGCGCATTTGGAGATGTTTGCAGCAAAGCACAAGAAAATGGCCCCACCTACACTTGCTAGGCCAAGAAGGGCTGGCGCTAGGTATGCGAATCCAGAGGATATGGAGGAAGTAGGGTATACTACTAGAGAGAATACACCTGTGCCTATGGAGGATGTTGAAATGGAGGGTATGGAACCAGGTGGTTATGATGTGGATCACCAGGTAGAAGATCAAACGGCAAGGTTGGAGGAATCAGAGGTAGTACAGCAAAGAGCGGTACCTGCTGAAGGAATTCAAGGAGCAAGGCACAATACACCAAAGAACCCACCTGGAAGAGCAAAAGCTGGTGCAAAGGCAACTCAACCTAAATGGAGAATGCAGCGTCCGGTTCACTCTGATTTTCCTAAAGCGGAAGAGGATTTAGTTGCGAAATGTTTGAAGACTACAGTCTCTGTTCCATTGGGGATGCTGACAGCAGTAGTGCCAGATGTAGCAAATGGAATTGTGGATAAGTGTAGGAAGCAAAGGATTTCTAATTGCGATGAGTTTGATGTTGAACAGCAGAAATTTCAGCTGATCGTTGGAATACCTAGGGAGCCACATTATGCAGGACCCTTAGGGTATTTAACAATTACTGTAAATGGTAAGCAAATTAAAGCGTTAGTGGATACAGGTTCACAAATCAACGTGGTGTCAGTGGATGATGCAGTGGAGTTAGGTCTTCCTGTTAAAGAAAGTGAAGGCACTGTTGCAGGAATTGGTAGAGGTAGTTTACCTTTTATAGGTGTAGCAGAGTATGTACGCACTAGAGTTGTGGGAGCAACGAGGGATATACATTTTTATGTTCCAATGGGTATAGTTAAACCAGTTTTAGGCACACCATTTTTAATGGATTATTCTGCATTTATAGATTATTGTTTGAATAAGACTATTGAAATAAGGATTATGGGTGATGATGGTGTTCAAGTGACAGTGGTCTTTGTAGCGCCCAAGGATGGTGGCTGGGAAACTAAGTACTCTCAAGCTGTACGGTGAGAGAAAGAAAGAGAATTTTATGAGGAAGTCTCAGATGACGAGATAGGGTGACTGCCAGGATGGCGCCGACATTTTCATTAGGGACTGGCATTTTAGGTGTCACTATCTCCCAGGATGAGAGGAACCCGGATAGTAACCAGTCAGTCCAACATGAAGGGATACGCAAAGCAGTACTTCATAGGTGTCTTGGGAATACTACTGTAGAATGTATTTTACCTAAGCTTTTTAATTTATTTGATTATGGATATTGTTATACTTATATTAAAAAGAAAAGACAAAAACAGGATTTAGGTGCAACCTATAGTTATATAAGAAAGGGTTTTATTTTAATTAATGAAGGAAGCAGCAAGAGCTGTTTTGCATCAAAGTATAAACCAGTAGCTGTTAAGTTAAACCAGTGAATGTAGCAATGCCTTATTTGAATCCTCCTTTTTAGAGGCCGGCACTATCTAGGAATCCTTACGATACCCCTTTAATGAAGTTTCCGCCTGATTTTGCGCCTACTAGTAAGATTACAATGGAAAGGCTTCAGATGGTTAGTTTTGGACCAGAGGATTGGTTATTGCAGGAAGAAAAGAAGTCGTTGTTACACGTTATGGTTCTTAGGGAAAATGCTATTGCATTTTCAGAAGAGGAAAGAGGTTTGTTGAAACACTCTTATGGTAAAACTTATATTGTTCCAGTTATACCTCATGCGCCGTGGCAGAAGAAGGCTTTTCCAATACCAGTGGCTATAAGAGAAGAGTATACGGAATTAATTAGGGGAAGGTTAAAATCTGGCTTGTATGAACAGTCTATGTCTAGTTATTCAAGTCCAGTGTTTTGCTTTGTTAAACATAATGGTAAATTAAGGGTTGTTCATGATCTTAGGGAGATGAACAAGGTTACAGTAAAAGATGCAGGGATGCCACCAATGCCAGAGGAGTTTGTGGATTCTCTTGTGGGGCGTGCATGTTATAGATTAGGTGATATTATGGGAGGATACAATGAGCACAAATTGGACAAATCATCCAGACCCATGATGACATTTGAAACACCACTGGGGCGCTTCAGGTTGACAAGGTTACCGCAAGGCTTAACAAATTCCGTGGTGGTATATCAAGCACAGATGATGTGGATATTGCAGGATGAAATTCCAGAACATGTGGGAATTTTTTTTGATGATGGCGATATAAAAGGACCAGCCAGTGATTATGATGGGGAAGTGTTAGAAGAGAATCCGTGTATTAGAAAGTTTGTTTTGGAATATGTGATTACTCTGGAAAGAGTGCTATTTAGGATAGAGGAGGCAGGATTAACAATTTCTGGGTCCAAATTTGCTTGTTGTGTTCCAGCGCTAGACATAGTGGGACATGTGATTTGCAAGGAAAGGAGAATTGTTGCTGAGAAACAGAGGAATAAGGTACTTACGTGGCCAAGACCAAGAAATACTAAGGAAGTTAGAGGGTTTTTAGGCATCTGTACATATGTAAGAATGTTTATTCGAGATTTTGCTTTGTTGTCTTCACCTCTACGGTGCTTAACAAGAAAAGATGTTATATGGGATTGGATGGAGGAATGTGAGGAGTCATTCGAGTTATTGAAAAGGATTGTAGGGAAAGATATTCTTTTGAAGAAATTGGAGTATGGACCAGGCGCTGGGAAAATTACTCTAGCGGTAGATTCTAGTGTGTCCGCAGTGGGCGCAGTTTTGATGCAGGAGGATGAGGAAGGTAATGATAGACCTGTCCTTTATGAGTCTAAGACTTTTACAAAAGTGGAGTCCAGGTACTCTCAGTCCAAGTTGGAGTTATTTGGAGTAGCGAAGATTCTTAAGAAGCTACAATGGATTCTTTGGGGGCAGCATTTTGAGCTGCAGGTTGATGCGCTATTGTTGGTGCAAATGATTAGTAGCCCGAGTTTACTAGATGCGCCCATGATGAGGTGGGTAGGACAGATTAATTTGTTTATTTCGATTTAGTCCATAAGCCGGGAAAATTGTTCACTATGCTGGATTCATTGTCAAGAAGGCCGTTGTGTGAAGGAGACTCAGAAGCGGAAGAATTTGAAGAAGATAAGAAATGGTTAAACGGGATAGATTATTGTTATGAAAGATTTAACAGTTACGTTGTGGTACGCGCCTCGCAGGAAGCGTGAATTTAGACCAATCAGCGCGCTTAGTCCACGAAGAATAAAGGGGAGTTAGCGCAGCAGGAAGTGCAAAAATATAATATGTATTTGTGTGTTTCAAGGAACAAAGGAAATGGAAGGGCGGAAAAGGATTAAGGGTCTGTGCGCTCAGATATTGCAGCAAGATGTGCTGCACAAAAGGAAATTGTGTATTATCAACTTAGGACTATTACACGCTAAAAAAATATGGATTAGGTCTTTTCAAAAATTATGTGTTACGCATTAAGGAGAAAGTCATGGATTAAGGACGTCTCAAGTGCATAGTATGCTGTACCGTGGCCAGTTGGGAAAACTACTGAGACAAGTAATGAAGAAGGCTAACTAGTTAAGCGAGCTGTCAGAACTATGAACTTAGTATTAAAGCAAAGAGAGTGGGGACTCAATCGTAAACTACCCAAGAGTTAATGCAACTAGACACAGCATTAGGATAAGTCAAACCTGGAACTAGCGCTGAAACAAAACAAAGGTATAGTTAAAAGCGCATATGTGGAGTATCAGTGAAACAAACTAATACTAGTGTTAGTAATTATAGGGTATAATTTAGGCGCTGTAGTTGTTACAAGCAGTGTATGTAGCTTACTAATAGATTAGTTATTGTTTTACTAATATGGCGCTAGAGCTAGCGCTGAAGATCCACTAGGGAACTGTGTCTTGAGTACCGTAAAAATATAAAAAGGACGACTATTTGATAGAGTCTGGGGGAGTCATATACATATAAGGTAGATATATATACACATATATAGTCTTTTAAGAGAGAAATTGATATAAAAAAAATTGAGTAGTAAATTAGAGTTTTATCTGAATCCTTTAATTCGTGCGTCTGTGTGTAAATTTCAAAAAGCATAGTGAAAGAAGCGCAACATAGAGAGGTTATATAGATTCAGTAGGATTTATTATTACTAGATTCATTTTATTGCTATAACAAGGCATATTCAAAGAGAGCGCTTCAAGAGGGAGTAGCTGTGGATATTAGCGCTTGTTAAGAATAGAATTATCCAGATAGTAATACTTGTTTTTTTCTGATCTCTAAAACTCATCTCTCATCTTATAAACTTTTTAATCAAAAATTAGTGTTACACATTATTGCGCTGTCTTTCAAATTAAGTGTGGCAGGTGCTTCTTTTTAGAAATTGAAGAGGAGAACCAACCCTTTCGCAATGTGTCTATTGCTTAATACTTTAGAACAGTCTACAACATCCGCAATGACAATAAACTAGCAGGCAGTATTGTCCATGATGACAATAAACTATTAACATGGAATGTCCGTAAAGACATAAAACTAGATATTGATGATGCAAACGATGTTTGTAGCAAGGGTAGTCTGCAACTGGATTTAGGGGATGCTTAAGCTAATGTAGCGACAAGAAGTGCGCAAGGCAAGGTAGTGGAAGAGTCAGATCATGAAGATGATTCAAGGGGAAGTCAAGACAGCAGTACTCATCTTGAAGAAGGGGAGTATTCTGAAGACGACGCATCTACTGATGAGGGAGTAGAGTTGTTAAGGTTATACTTGGGAGGTAGTAGTCAACCAGATTTTTGCAATAAAAAGGGTTGGCGCAATATTAAGAAGCGTGCTAAAGGCTATTTAATTAAAAATGCGAAGTTATGGAAGAATCGAGCTTCCTCTCCTCAGTTAGTTGTTCAAACTAAGGAAGGGAAGGAGAAAATACTCAGGGAGTTACATGAGAATTTAGGACATAGAGGTCAAGATGAGACGTATTGCAGAGTTAGGGAAAGATTCTGGTGGCCCAATATGAAAAATGAAGTGATAGATTGGGTTAAATCTTGTCCTGAATGTCAGCGCAGGAGTTACAGAAAGCCAAAAGAAAGAGGTAGAACGACGGGCAAAGATACTGTTTTTGTTAGGGTCAGTTTAGATGCAGTTAATATAAAAGAAGGACTCTTTAAATACTTGGTAGTAGCCAGGGATGATCTATCAGGATGGGCTGAAGCAGCGCCGTTGGTAAATCTCAAGGCAAGTAATGTAGCTGAATTTTTGAAGAGAGAATGTATTTACAGGTATGGGGTAATGAAGATGGTAACCGTAGACGGTGGCGCTGAATTTGCTGGAGAATTCCAAGAGGTGGTAAAAGATATTGGCGCAAAGTTACGAGTTTAAACACCATATTATCCTGAAGCAGAGGGAATGGTAGAAAGAGGGCATCAAGTTATAAAGGATGCGCTAGTTAAATTATGTGGAAATAATGGGGTGAAGTGGAAGAACCACTTGCCATTAGTTTTGTTTTCGGACAGGATTTCAGTTAAAAGAACAACAGGGTTTTCACCATATGAACTGATGTTTGGTCAAAAGGCGGTATTACCTATTGACCTGGAGGCTGGATTGTTTCTAGGATGTGACTGGGATCAAGTGCGCTCAACTGAAGATTTAATTCTAGTGAGGGTAGCACATCTTGAAAGGAAAGACAAGTTTGTGGAGAAGGCGTATGAAAGAATTTTGCAGATCTGGGACAAGTCAGTTAAATATTGGGATGAGCGCTTAGCGCATAGGTTAAGAAAGCCATTGAACCTGGGAGATTTTATTTTGGTTTATAATAGAAGTTTAGAAATCCAATGGGGCAAGATGTTTTCTGACAGATGGAATGGTCTATATAGGTTAAGGAAGCAGATAGCTGGAGGATCTTATTTACAGGAGGAATCGGATGGTACTGAGTGGAAGCGACATCTGGCTGAAGATCAGATCAAAAGATTCTACCCAAGGGGTGTTCCAGTGATACAAGATAACCTCCAGAATGAGGAAAAACTACCAGAATAATTCCTCCGGAAAGAGGTTAAATTATCAATGATTTTTATGTTTTTTATGTTACCTCCGGGAAGAGGTTAAACTAACAAGTTATGTTAAGTTTTGTTTCTCTAAGAGGACTCACAGGAGGCTTTGACACAGTTGTGACGGATAGAGGACGCTAACTGGAAGTTAGGCGGACTATGGCTGAACAGGCAACTGGAATAAGCGCTTAGATGAGAGCGTAGAGGAAAATGAAATCTTATATATATTTTTTCATCATTAGAGGGGACATGACCAAATAGGTAATTGGATTAAAGGAGATGTGTACCATGTAAATGCAAAAGACGCTGGGAATTTAGCTAATGGGTTAACTAACCAGGAGTGGAATAGCAATATATAGATGGGGCGCTCTACAGTTCAATTCTTATTTTAAATGGTATATTGCTGTATTGCAGTAAAGGCAGTAAAGTTTTATGATATAAAAGTTTATTTATGATTTTTTTTAGGGTTTAAAGTCTTTTAAAGAAAGTAGAGGGAGCAAAGTTAAGAGCTCTATAGTATGGAAGACAGGTGTAATAAAATAGTGCCATGTCTAGAAAGATTATTTGAAGGCATAGCATAAAAAATATATGAAGACTATGTACAGGGAGAATGGAAAGAGGAGGCTCATAAGGAAAAGTGCTAGTGGGCTATTCAGTATCAGGGTGAAAGCTAATAGGATATCCTTTCCAGTCTTCAGGCATGACAAAGCGACAGGGATTGGCGGGGAATCCAAGAATAGTTGTTGAGCTGATTTCGTTCATTAGTTGACCTATCATTTCTATATGGGTATAGCGAGCTTCAAGTTCAGTGTCAGAAAAAGCTGGTGCGTTAGAGTAGGATAGAGACATAGCGTCATATATAAGACGAAGTCTGGAAAAAATTTGCATGGGATGGACAAAGGTAAAAGAATAGGAACCCATCCCAGGGAGATGGATTCATTGAAGCCTGACAAGGAGTCAGTGGGCAAGGGAAGCGTAATTATAATAAAGAATACTTACTTGCTAATAAGTTTTGTGGATGAGCTGATGGCGAAGTAATGGTAACTGCGTCAGGAGCATCTGCAGTGGAGCCTGAGCCCATAGAAGCATTAGAGCTCAGAGTGGAAGAAGGTGTACCGCTAGGCTGAATAGATATTTTGCACCTGGGAAAACTAGGAAGCAATGGTGATTCATAAGGAACATTATAATTAGTGGAGATAGTGGGACTAGTGGTTGTAACTATGGGAGCGCTACTAGTAGAGCTAGGTGGAAAGCGAATGTAACCAGTAGGCTGAGGAGTATTCTGGTTAAAAGAGATATTGCAAGTTTTGTGGTATCTAAAGCAATTGTCACAGGCAGGTCTAAAGGAGGCATACCCCCAAGGTTTAGAAAATGTAAAATGAAAGTTGCGGCTTTTACAAAACAAGCACGCTTGATCTTTGGGAACTGTACAATATTGAGTCATAATATTTGGATGAAAGAGATCTAGGTTATGAGAAGGGCTATTTATAGGATAACATGGCATTGTAGAGAAGTCACCAGTGTGCCGTGTTTGACTTGAGCGCTGGATGGTTTCTAAGAAGATAGGAAAAAAATTTTGTCATAATGAAGGACCCAAGGAAAGGCAAATCTGTTGCAGTCAAGGGAAAGTCATACATTGCGAAGATCTGAAGATTACAAGAGAGCACATGCATGTACGACGCAGGGGAAGTATTTGCTGCTATAGAAAGTAGCAACGATCTCAAGTTGTTTTTGTTGTTTCATCTTTCATAGGCGCTTAGTAGAAGGGTGCGCTTCTTAAAGAAAAAGGATGATATTTTTTGAAGGCAACTCATCCCGCAGTTGTAGAATTCTCACAGGAAAATTAAGGAAAAATAAAATTAAAAAAAAATAAATAAATAATATTACAGTTTTTTTACAAGGTAATATACAATTTACAGGGAATATATACAAGGAAGATTTTAGTATTCTGCGTCATCAAAGATTGGAACGCAGAAAGCCCAGTAGTTAACAGCCTCTTGCATGTTTTGTTGCAAGGTGGTTATTAGCTGTTTTCATTTATCATACTTGGTGTGAGTATAAAACGGGACCGCCTCAATGAATCCTTTGACAGCAGTTAACATGTTATTCATACGACGCATGGTCACATTGTATGGAGTGCAGGCAATGTGCTCTGTGAATCCCCAGTTTTGAGCCATGGCAGGCTCTTCATCATCAATGTCCGGAAAATTTTTGATGGGCCATTTGTCTGGGATGATGGTATTGAAGACCGGCTGCATAGTTGTCCAGTCAGGGGTGGGTGTACAAGGAGTACACTTGGGAGTAAGTTCCGTATCCCAGACAGGATCTTCTTCCAAGGCTGGAAGGAATAGAGGAATCTTAGGAGGCGGAGGCATTTCAGCGTAAGGTGTGCCTGGCGCATTCTAAAAGAAAAAAAAGGGGGAAAGAAATGAAAGGTTAGTAACAACAAGGAAGGAAAGTGAAGAAATTATTGCCATGGCGCACTTTTGAGAAATGACAAGGAGTTATGCCATTTTCAATGCAGCGGGTGCATCTTGTCCCACCCATCAGTGTAGTTATGGGCGTTGTTGGTGGAGCAGCAGGGGGCTGAGTGCGCACGAACTGTCAAATTGGGTCCACGACATTAGCGGTATTTTCAGTGTTGGGGTTGGTTCTTCTAGTATTCATTGAAAGATATACAGATGATAAATAAGAGAAGAAGATAGAAGATGGAGGAAGAAAATTCTGCGAGAGGCAGGTATTTATGGGCTCCTGAGGACAGTCGCATGTAGAGGGAGGATGTGGTACACGCCTCGCAGGTAGCATAATTTAAGACCAATCAGCATGTGTAGTCCAGGAAGAACAAAGGAATTTAGCGCAGTAGGAAGTGCTAAAATATACTATGCATTTGTGTGTTTCAGAGAACAAACGAAATAGAAGCATGGAAAAGGAATAAGGGTCTGTGCGCTCAGATTTTGCAGCTATATGTGCCGCACAATGGGGAATTGTGTGTTATTGATTTAGGACTGTAAAGCGCTAAACAATATGGATTTGGAATTTCCAATAATTATGTGTTACGCATTAAGGAAAGAGTTATGGCTTAAGGACAACTCAAGTGCATAGTATACTGTACCGCGGCTAGTTGGGTAACTTACTGAAACAGGCAATAAGGGAGGCTAACTAGTTAAGTGAATTGTAAGGACTATGAACTTAGTATTAAAGAAAGGAGAGTGGGGACTCAATCACAAAACTACCCAAGAGTCAAGGCGACTAGGATCAGCATTAGAATGGGTCAAACCTGAAAGTAGCGCTGAAACAAAAATGAAGGTATAGTCAAAAGTGCATATGTGGAGTATGAGTGAAACAAGCTAAATACTAGCGTTAGTAATCATAGGGTATGTTTTAGGCGCCGTAGTTGTTACAAGCAGTGTACATAGTCTACTAATAGATTAGTTATTGTTTTGCTAATATGGGGCTAGAGCCAGCGCTGGAGATCCACTAGGGAACTGTGTCTTGAGTACTGGAAAAATATAAAAGGAGGACTATTTGATAAAGATAGGGAGTCTTTTTTTAAGTAGAATATATAGAGAGATATACAATAGTAAATTGGAGATATTTCTGAGTCTTTTATCATTTGTGCGTCTGTGTGTGTATTTCATATAGCATAGTGAAAGAGTGCAACATAGAGAGAATATATAGATTTAGTAGGATTAACTATTATTAGAGTTATTTTATTGCTATAATAAGGCATATTCAAAGAGAGCGCTTCAAGAGGGAGTAGCTGTGGATATTAGCGCTTATTGAGAATAGAAATATCCAGATAGTAATACTTGTTTTTCCTGATCTCTAAAACTCAACTCTCATCTTATAAACTTTCTAATCAAAAATTAGTGTTACACATTATTGTACTGTCTTTAAAATTAAGAGTGGCAGGCGCTTCGTTTTAGAAATTGAAGAGGAGAACCAACCCATCTTGCATTGTGTCTACTGCTTAGGACTTTAGAACTGTCTACACCAGGGCAGCCACTATGAAAAGCAATTAACTTTTTGTTGACGTCACAGAAAAGTTGAGCAGCAATAGAGTATCTACAAAGAAGATAAAAAGTTAGTTTATGAAAGATGAGATATTGGAGAACATTTTAAAGAAACCTTTCTTGTGATGAAAATAATGGTTGCCATCATGTGAAGGCTTTTGACTCAAAGATATAGTTGTACCATCAACAAAACCTACACATCCAGGGAAACCTTCAGCTTGCATTACTTGAGAGGATTCAAGTTGTTGTTGTGGAGTCTGCCAAGCAAGTTTTTGAAACTAGAGAGAAAGGATTGCAATCATGCTGCACTTTGTGTATAATATGATGGTACCATATCCTATGGTAAAGAGATTATCTAAACATCTTACAGCAGAATCATTTCCATTTAAGGATGATTGGAGATGATTTGAGAAATTTTGAAAAAAAAATCAGGAGAAGTTTGAAATAGTTGAGTGAAGTTTAGTTGAGGAATGTTGAGAATGGAGTAGAGATCATATCTGGGATCATGATAAAGATTTGGTCCCCTTGGGATGATGTAATGCTTTTTGGAAAGATAAGACATATAAGCTAAAGCGTCTTCCAAACCAGATTCAGAATCAGAGTTAGTGGCTAAAATAAAGTGATAACATTCATAGCTGAGTGAAGTTTCTTCCTAGTAGAGAGGTGCTTCATTATTGTCAGTAGAAGGTTTGGGTGATGAGTGGGAAGTGGGAATTTGCCACCAAATGAGCAATTGGGGTGTGTAGATTGAAAAAAATGTTATGTGCTTCCCACAAAAATTAAGTATCATAGAGTGAAGAGACACATAAGGATGAGAGAAAATGTTATGTGTTTGCCCCCAAAAATTTAGTATCAAAGAGTGAGAAAAGATTTAAGGATGACATCAGCAATTATAAGTCATGTGACTTTATTAAAAATCCATCATGGATGTGATGCGTTTGGGATCAGGAATTAGGACCGGAATCTGGGGTATGCGAGGCAGGATAATGCATTATTGTGGATTCCTTATCCACTAGCCCTGGGGCTAGTGGATAAGAATCTTCCTAAATTAATATTGTCTGATCCTGAGAAAAAAAATTCCTGATCCCTAATTGTGGATCCCTGAAAATTAATACCCCCTAATATAACATAAAATCAAATTATACTGATATTTTTTTAAATGTTATATTCAATATAAATTTTATTATTTATACACAATTTAATTTTTTTTATGCATATTAATTATTTCATTGCATAAAAATATTCAGTATAAACTTTGTATATGCATATTCAATATAGATTTTCATATGCATATTTAATATAAATTTTAATGCATGTTTTTTTGGATGAATATTCAAAATTATTTTCATTATATACATGAATTATCATTTTACATCTACATTCTGAATACCACTCAGCAAGTGAATATTCAATTTCACTTTTCATGACTCAAAATAATGTTACATGGCTTACAAATATTAAAAATTGAATCTGTGAGCCTGGATATCCCCAGGACTGAGTAAAAAGTACTTATAAGTTATGTTAAACACATGGACTATACATGGGAACAATAAATTAGAGTACACAAATAGTTTACATAAGTAAATTTATGATAATATACAAAAAATGCTGTTATAACACCTTATATACACACATATATCCACCTTTTATAAGTCCTATGTACCTAATATTCAGTTGGAATATGTTAGGGTTATCTTAAGAACCTTAAATATAAGTCTACATAATTTTTAAGTAGACTTAAAGCTGTTGTTTTCATTATTTGATGTGAAGCACAAGAAATGCACTTTAAATCACTTAAAAGTTGACTATATGCACTATAAATTTAATAATATTAAAAATTCGCTTTGATAGATCAATTTTCTTTATTTAAGCTAATGATTTGGCTACTCAAATGCATAAAAATAACACTTTTCAAATTTGGTGTTTTTTATGCCAGAAATGGCTTCTGTGTACTGGTCACCTACTGCCTGCATTTTTCCCATGTGAATAGCTTCATTTTTAGCAAAGTTAGCTTTTTCACACTATAATTACCCCACATTCTGCACCTGATATGGGGAAACACACTAAAATAGGCAACTGTCAGCCTAGATATCCCTAGGACTGAGTATTTCTTATACTTAAAATAAGATAACCTTAAGTACATTAAGCTTATATCTTAAAAATAAGGTTAAAATAATAATATATATAATTATTACTCTATTATATAAATTATAGTGGTTTAAATAGCTTATCCATAGCCTAATAATACTTATTAAGGTGTTAATGGAGTCATAATATACTTATCTTAAGTGATATGAAGTAATTATTGACATACATAAGCTTATATGTATACGTAAATCTCATATTCAGTGAAATATGCAGTATATTATGTATATTTAGGTATATAAGTGGGTTTTAGCCTCTTAATAGCCTATAACCTTTGTTTTTCTGCTTATTTTAGGTCATGTGGACATATCCAGTGGACTCACAATGCCAACAGAAGCATAAACATCTATTCCAGGCGCATACACTCAGTCTTGACAACTTAATCTGCTTCCTTGGATGGATATTCACAGATTTATGGGTTCGGAGGTCATTGTTGGGTTAATATGGATGCTTGGGGATGTTATTGGGGGCTTGGCCATTTCATTTGTTTCCTTTATATGCTTTGGGTTTCATTATATCCTCTTTGGATGAGTTATTTTACCTGTTTCTTTATGGTATCCGCTTTTATCTGGATTTTCTATTTATGGTATGGCTCTGTGTTATCATCAATTGTGATGGAGGGTCCTTACTGGAGGTCTGTGTGTTGGATCTGCTTGAAGAGGACGCCATGGGGAGGTAATGGGACCTCACAGTGCTGTAATTGTCAGGGATAGCAGTGACATCATCTGGATTGAAGGTCTGTGCACTACAGTGGATTTTGGTATAAGTAAGGGAGGATTTTGACAGTTATTAGACATTATTCACTTACTACAATTCAAATAAAAATTATAACACAATTATTAGCATTTAGAGATATATTATAAAGACATTATAAATTGATATTATCTTTATATAAGCTATAACTATATTATATTTATCTATTTTCCACCACTAGCATGCATTTAAATCCAAGTATTGTGAGTTTTATTTGAGAATAACTATTTTATTAGTCTTCCCCTGTGGTTTAATCACTAAATCATTTATTAAAAAGTAGTAGGACCATTATTAAATACTATTAAATCATACTTAAATACTAGATACACTGACAGCAACAGGCACTGTGGTCTTCCAACATTGGCAGTGGGCTTTGTTGGTCTGTTTGGTGCTGTTTTGGTATGTCTTAATTGACATTGGTTAAAAAATTGGGTGTTTTTCTGGTTTAATCCAGTGAATATTGGGACTATGGGTATTTGGGTACTACCATCGGATAGCCCTGGATTTTCTCTATATTTCATGTCTTGATGGCACTTTTCATATTCTAAGTTTTAAGGGGTCATATGCCCAATTTTAATTACAAAAAGATAGCTGTTTAATTTTGTTTTTTGTGTTTTACGGTGTAGACTGTTCTAAAGTACTAAGCAGTAGACACAATGCGAGATGGGTTGGTTCTCCTTTTCAATTTCTAAAAAGAAGCGCCTGCCACTCTTATTTTTAAAGACAGCTCAATAATGTGTAACACTAATATTTGATTAGAAAGTTTAAAAGATGAGAGATGAGTCTTAGAGATCAGGAAAACAAGTATTACTATCTGGATATTTCTATTCTTAATATGTGCTAATATCCACAGCTACTCCCTCTTGAAGCGCTATCTTTGAATATGCTTTATTATAGCAATAAAATAACTCTAATAATAGCTACTCCTACTAAACCTATATATTCTCTCTATGTTGCGCTCTTTTACTATACTATATGAAATACACACACAGATGCACAAATGGTAAAAGACTCAAAAATAATATCTTTTTTTTTATTCTCTATTCTAATTTTCTTATATATATATATTTCTCTTCCCTCTATCTATATATATTTTTCCAGTACTCAAGACACAGTTCGCTAGTGGATCTTCAGTGCTGGCTCTAGTGCCATATTAGTAAAACAATAACTAATTTATTAGTAAACTATGTACACCGCTTGTAACAACTACGGCACCTAAAACATATCCTATGATTACTAATGCTAGTATTAACTTGTTTCACTCATACTCCACATATGCGCTTTTGACTATACCTTTGTTTTTGTTTCAGCGCTATTTCCAGGTTTGACCCATTCTAACGCTGATCCTAATTGCCTTGACTCTTGGGGAGTTTTGTGATTGAATCCCCACTCTCCTTTCTTTAATACTAATTTCGTAGTCCTTACATTTCACTTAACTAGTTAGCCTACCTTATTACCTGTTTCAGTAAGTTACCCAACTAGCCGCAGTATGGTATACTATGCACTTGAATCGTCCTTAAGCCATAACTCTTTCCTTAATGTGTAACAAATAATTATTGGAAAGTCCAAATTCATATTGTTTAGCACTTTACGGCCCTAAATCAATAACACACAATTCCCCATTGTGTGGCACATCTTGCTACAAAATCCAAGTGCACAGACCCTTAATCCTTTTCTGCGCTTCCATTTCCTTTTTTCTTTGAAACACGCAAATACATATTATATTTTAGCACTTCCTACTGCGCTAACTTCCTTTGTTCTTCCTGGACTACACGCGCTGATTGGTCTAAAATTATGCTACCTGCAAGGCGGGTACCACATCCTCCCTCTACTACCGACTGTCCCCAGGAGCCCATAAATACCTGCGTCTTGCAGCGTTTTCTTCCTCCATCTTCTTTCTTCTTCTCTTTTTATTTGTCATTCTCTCTTTTTTTTATTTTTCTTATAATGAATACTAGAAGTACCAATACTACCACTGAAACTACTGCCAACGTCGTGGACGCAATTCAACAGTTCGTGCGCACTCAGCCCCCTGCTGCTTCACCAACAACGCCCGTAACTAAACTGATGGGTGGGACAAGATGCACCCGCTGCATCAAAAATGGCATAACTCCTTGTCATTTCTCAAAAACCCGTTGTGGCAATAATTTCTTCACTGTAAGTCATCTTCACTTTCCTTCCTTGTTGTTACTAACCTTTCTTTTCTTTCCCCTTTTTTTTGTTTTAGTCATGCAATTACTGCAAGACTCGCAAAAAGAAGTGTAGTTACAATGGGCCACCCACCGTTGCACGCCTGGACCCTAATGCCTCCACTACTAACATTATGAGTCAAATGACCATCAAGTGCCTGGCGCCTGCTCTTGTTACCCCACCTGGTAACACAAGAACCAAGGTTGGTTACCACAAACCTACACCCAGTAGTATCGCTTCTGTCCCAAGATCTCTCTTTTCAGAGGAGCGTACCATAAGTCCTCTTTTCCTACTTCTTCCTTTCTTAATCCTAACATTTCCCTTCTTTTTTTTTTTTTTTTTTTAATTCAGAATGCGCCAGGCACGCCTTACGCTGAAACGCCACCACCACCAAACGTTCCTCTATTCCTTCCAGCCATGGAAGAAGATCCCGCCTGGGATACCGCTTTTATTCCGGAGTGTACTCCTCGTACACCCACCCCTGACTGGACAATTATGCAGCCGGTCTTTGATACAATCATCCCGGACAAATGGCCCGTTGAAACTACTCCGTTCACCAATGATGAAGAGCCCTCCGCGGCTCAAAACTGGGAATTCGCAGAGCATGTTGCCTGCGCACCATACAATGCAACCATGCGTCGTGTGAACAATATGATAGTCGCCGTCAAAAAATTTCTCGAGGCGGTCCCGGTCTATACTTGCACCGAGTATGACAAAAGAAAACAGCTAGTCACCACCTTGCAGCAAAACGTGCAAGAGGCTGTTTACAACTGGGCTTTCTGTGTTCCAATCTTTGAGGATGCAGAATACTAAAAAAAAAAACTTCCTTGTATATAGTACCTGTAAATTGTATATTATCTTGTAAAAAAAAACTGTAATATTATTATTTTATTTTCCCTTAATTTTCCTGTGAAAATTCTACAACTGCGAGATGAGTTGCCTTCAGAAATTATCATCCTTTTTCTAAGCAGCACCCTTCTATTAAATGCTTGAGATCGTTGCTACTTTCTATAGCAGCAAATACTTCCCCTGCGTCAAGATGCATGCGCTCTCTTGTAATCTTCAGATCATCGCAATATATGACTTTCCCTTGACTGCAACAGATTTGCCTTTCCTTGGGCCTTCATTATGACAAAAAAAAATTTCCTATCTTCTTAGAAACCATCCGGCGCTCAAGTCAAACATGGCACACTGGTGACTTCTCTACAATGCCATGTTATCTTATAAATAACCCTTCTAATAACCTAGATCTCTTTCATCCAAATATTATTACTCAATATTGTACTGTCCCAAAAGATCAAGCGTGCTTGTTTTGTAAACGCCGCAACTTCCATTGTACATTTTCTAAACCTTGGAGGTATGCCTCCTTTAGACCTGCCTGTGAAAATTGCTTTAGATACCGCAAAACTTGCAACATCTCTTTAAACCAGAATACTCCTCCGCCTGCTGGTTATATCCGCTTTCCACCTAGCTCTACTAGTAGCGCTCCCATAGCTTCAACCACTAGTCCCACTATTTCCACTAATAATAATGTTCCTTATGAATCTTTATCGCTTCCTAGTTTTTCCAGGCGCAAAGTATCTATTCAGCCTAGCGCTACAACTTCTTCCACTCCAAGATCTAAAGCTTCTATGCGCTCAGGCTCCACTGCAGCTGCTCCTGACGTGGTTACCATTACTTCGCCATCAGTGCGCCCACAAAACTTATTAGCAAGTAAGTATCCTTTATTATACTTATGCTTCCTTTACCCGCTGACTCTTTTTCAGGCTTCAATGAATCCATCTCCCTAGGATGGGTTCCTATTCCTTTACCCTTTGTCCATTCCATGCAAATGTTTTCCAGACTTTGTCTTATATATGACGCTATGTCTCTATCCTACTCTAACGCACCAGCTTTTTCTGACGCTGAACTTGAAGCTCGCTATACCCATACAGAAATGATAGGTCAGCTAATGAACGAAATCAGCTCATCAACTATTCTTGGATTCCCTGCCGATCCCCGTCGCTTCGTCATGCCTGAAGACTGGAAAGGATATCCTATTAGCTTTCACTCTGATACTGAATAGCCCACTAGCGCTTTTCCTTATGAGCCTCCTCTTTCCATTCTCCCTGTACATAGTCTTCATATATTTTTCATGCTATGCCTTCACATAATCTTTCTAGACATGGCGCTATTTTATTACACCTGTTTTCCATACTTTTAGAGCGCCTAACTTTGCTCCCTCTACTTTCTTTAAAAGATTGTAAACCCAAAAAAAAAAATCATAAATAACCCTTCATATTGTAAAACTTTACCGCCTTTACTGCGATACAGCAATATACCATGTAAAATAAGAATTGAACTATAGAGTGCCTCATCTATAAATTGCTATTCCACTCCTGGTTAGTTAACCCATTAGCTAAATCCCCAGCGTCTTTTGCCCTTACATGATACACATCTCCTTTAATCCAATTATCTATTTTGTCATGTCCCCTCGAACAATGAAAATATAAGATTTCATTTTCCTCTGCACCCTCATCTAAGCGCTTGTGGCAGTTGCCTTTTCAGCCATAGTCAGCCTAACTTCCACTTAGCGCCCTCTATCCGTCACAACTGTGTCAAAAAGCCTCCTGTGATTCCTCTTAGAAAAACAAAACTTAACATAACTTGTTATTTTAACCTCTTCCCGGAGGTAACATAAAAAACATAAAAATCATTGATAATTTAACCTCTTTCCGGAGGAATTATTCTGGTAGTTTTTCCTCATTCTGGAGGTTATCTTGTATCACTGGAACACCCCTTGGGTAGAATCTTTTGATCTGATCTTCAGCCAGACGTCGCTTCCACTCAGTACCATCCGATTCCTCCTGTAAATAAGATCCTCCAGCTATCTGCTTCCTTAACCTATATAGACCATTCCATCTGTCAGAAAACATCTTGCCCCATTGGATTTCTAAACTTCTATTATAAACCAAAATAAAATCTCCCAGGTTCAATGGCTTTCTTAACCTATGCGCTAAGCGCTCATCCCAATATTTAACTGACTTGTCCCAGATCTGCAAAATTCTTTCATACGCCTTCTCCACAAACTTGTCTTTCCTTTCAAGATGTGCTACCCTCACTAGAATTAAATCTTCAGTTGAGCGCACTTGATCCCAGTCACATCCTAGAAACAATCCAGCCTCCAGGTCAATAGGTAATACCGCCTTTTGACCAAACATCAGTTCATATGGTGAAAACCCTGTTGTTCTTTTAACTGAAATCCTGTCCGAAAACAAAACTAATGGCAAGTGGTTCTTCCACTTCACCCCATTATTTCCACATAATTTAACTAGCGCATCCTTTATAACTTGATGCCCTCTTTCTACCATTCCCTCTGCTTCAGGATAATATGGTGTTTAAACTCGTAACTTTGCGCCAATATCTTTTACCACCTCTTGGAATTCTCCAGCAAATTCAGCGCCACCATCTATGGTTGCCATCTTCATTATCCCCATACCTTTAAATCCATTCTTTCTTCAAAAATTCAGCTACATTACTCGCCTTTAGATTTACCAAGGGCACTGCTTCAATTCATCCTGATAGATCATCCCTGGCTACTACCAAGTATTTAAAGAGTCCTTCTTTTATATGAACTGCATCTAAACTGACCCTACCAAAAACAGTATCTTTACCTGTGGCTCTTCCTTTCTCTTTTGGCTTTCTATAACTCCTGCGCTGACATTCAGGACAAGATTTAACCCAATCTCTTACTTCATTTTTCATATTGGGCCACCAGAATCTTTTCCTAACTCTGCCATACGTCTCATCTTGACCTCTATGTCCTAAATTCTCATGTAACTCCCTGAGTATCTTCTCCTTCCCTTCCCTAGTTTGAACAAATAACTGAGGGGAAGAAGCTCAATTCTTCCATAACTTCCCATTTTTAATAAAATAACCTTTAGCACGCTTTTTAATGTTGCGCCAACCCTTTTTATTGCGAAAATCTGGTCGACTACTACCTTCCAAATATAACCTTAACAACTCTACTCCTTCATCATTAGATGTGTCGTCTTCAGAATACTCCCCTTCTTCAAGATGAGTACTACTTTCTTGACTTCCCCTTGAATTATCTTCATCATCTGACTCTTCCACTACTTTGCCTTGCGCACTTCTTGTCGCTACATTAGCTTCAGCTTCCCCTAAATCCAGTTGCAGACTACCCTTGCTACAAACATCATCATCAATATCCATTTTTATGTCTTTACGGACCTTCCACATTACTAGTTTATTGTCATCACGGACAATATTGCCTGCTAGTTTATTGTCATTGTGGATGTTACTGTTAAATCTTTCATAACAATAATCTATCCCATTTACCCATTTCTTATCTTCTTCCAATTCTTCCACTTCCAAGTCTTCTTCACACAGCGGTCTTCTTGACAATGAATCCGGCATAGTGAACAATTTTCCTGGTTTATGGACTAAATCAAAAGAAAACAAATTAATCTGTCCTACCCACCTTTTCATGGGCGCATCTGGTAAACTTGGGCTACTAATCATTTGTACCAACAATAGCGCATCAACCTGCAGCTCAACATGCTTCCCCCAAAGCATCCATTGTAGCTTCTTAAGAATCTTCGCTACTCCACATAACTCCAACTTGGACTGAGAGTACCTGGACTCCACTTTGGTAAAAGTCTTAGACTCATAAAGGACAGGTCTATCATTACCTTCCTCATCCTCCTGCATCAAAACTGCGCCCACCGCGGACACACTAGAATCTATCTCTAAAGTAATTTTCCCAGCTCCTGGTCCATACTCCAATTTCTTCAAAAGAATGTCTTTCCCTACAATCCTTTTCAATAACTCGAATGACTCCTTGCATTCCTCCGTCCAATCCCATACAACATCTTTTCTCATTAAGCGCCGTAAAGGTGAAGACAACAAGGCAAAATCTTGAATAAACATTCTTACATACGTACAGATACCTAAAAACATTCTAAATTCCTTAGTATTTCTTGGTCTCGGCCACGTAAGTACCTTATTCCTCTGTTTCTCAGCAACGATTCTCCTTTCCTTGCAAATCACATGTCCCACTATGTCTAGCTCTGGAACACAGAAAGCAAATTTGGACCCAGAAATTGTTAATTGTGCCTCCTTTATCCTAAATAGCACTCTTTTCAGAGTAATGGCATATTCCCAAACAAACTTTCTAATACACGGATTCTTTTCTAACACTTCCCCATCTTAATCACTGGCTGGTCCTTTTATACCGCCATCATCAATGAAAATTCCCACATGTTCTGGAATTTCATCCTGCAATATCCACATCATCTGTGCTTGGTATACCGCCACAGAATTTGTTGCGCCTTGCGTTAACCTTGTCAACCTGAAGTGCCCAAGTGGTGTTTCAAACGTTGTCATGGGTCTGGATGATTCATCCAATTTGTGCTCATTGTATCCTCCCATAATATCACCTAATCCATAACATGCAGGTCCCGCAAAAAATCCACAAACTCTTCCAGCGTTGGTGGCATCCCTGCGTTCTTTACTGTAACCTTTTTCATTTCCCTAAGATCACAAACAACCCTTAATTTACCATTATGTTTAACAAAGCAAAACACTGGACTTGAATAACTAGAAATAGACTGTTCATATAAGCCAGACTTTAACCTTCCCCTAATTAATTCTGTATACTCTACTCTTATGGCCACTGGTATTGGAAAAGCCTTCTTCTGCCACGGCGCATGAGGTATAACTGGAACAATATAAGGTTTACCATAAGAGAGTTTTAACAAACCTCTTTCCTCTTCTGAAAACGCAATAGCATTTTCCCTAAGAACCATAAAGTGTAACAATAACTTATTTTCTTCCTGCAATAACCAATCCTCTGGTCCAAAATTAACCATCTGAAGCCTTTCCATCGTAATCTTACCAGTAGGCGCAAAATCAGGCAGAAACTTTGTTAAACGGGTATCATAAGGGTTCCTAGACAGCGCTGGCCTCTGCAAAGGAGGATTCAAATCAGGCATCACTACATTCACCGGTTTAACCTTAAAAGCTACTGGTTTATACTTTGATGCAAAACAGCTCTTGCTGATTTCTTCATTAATTAAAATAAATCCCTTTATAATATAACTACGGGTTGCACCTAAATCCTGTTTTTGTCTTTTCTTTTTAATGTAACTATAACAATATCTGTAATCAAAGAAATTAAAAAGCTTAGGTATAATACATTCTACAGTAGTATTCCCAAGACACCTATGAAGTACTGCTTTACGTATCCCTTCTTGTTGGACTGACTGGTTACTATCTGGTTTCCTCTTATCCTGGGAGATAGTAACACTAAAATGGCAGTCCCTAATGAAAATGTTGGCGCCATCCTGGCGGTCACCCTATCTTGTCATCTGAGACTTCCTCATAAAATTCTCTTTCTTTTTCTAACCGCGCAGCTCCAGAGTACTTAGTTTCCCAGCCACCATCCTTTGGCGCTACAAAGACTACTGTTACTGGAACACCATCATCACCCATAATCCTTATTCCAATAGTTTTATTCAAACAATAATCTATAGTTGCAGAATAATCCATTAAAAATGGTGTGCCTAAAACTGGTTTTACTACACCCATTGGAACATAAAAATGTATATCCCTTGTTGCTCCCGCAACTCTAGTGCGTACATATTCTGCTACACCTATAACAGGTAATCTACCTCCACTGATTCCTGCAACAGTGCCTTCACCGTCTTTAACAGGAAGACCTAACTCCACTGCATCATTCACTGACACCACATTGATTTGTGAACCTGTATCTACTAACGCTTTAATTTGCTTACCATTTACAGTAATTGTTAAATACTCTAAGGGTCCTGCATAATGTGGCTCCCTAGGTATTCCAACGATCAGCTGAAATTTCTGCTGTTCAACATCAAACTCAGCGCAATTAGCAATCCTTTGCTTCCTACACTTATCCACAATTCCATTTGCTACATCTGGCACTACTGCTGTCAGCATCCCCAATGGAACAGAGACTGTAGTCTTCAAACATTTTGCAACTAAATCCTCTTCCGCTTTAGGAAAATCAGAGTGAACCTGACGCTGCATTCTCCATTTAGGTTGAGTCGCCTTTGCACCAGCTTTCGCTCTTCCAGGTGGGCTCTTTGGTGTATTGTGCCTTTCTCTTGGCACTCTTTTAGCAGGTACCGCTCTTTTCTGTACTACCTCTGATTCCTCCAACCTTGCCGTTTGATCTTCTACCTGGTGATCCATGTCATAACCACCTGGTTCCATACCCTCCATTTCAACATCCTCCATAGGCACAGGTGTATTCTCTTTAGTAGTATACCCTACTTCCTCCATATCCTCTGGATTGGCATACCTAGCGCCAGCCCTTCTTGGCCTAGCAAGTGAAGGTGGGGCCATTTTCTTGTGCTTTGCTGCAAACATCTCCAAATGCTCTGCAACTGCTCCCTCTTTTACTTTAAAATCCAGCACTGCGCAAGTAACTTCAAAATTGACTGACTTCATATCCTTGCCTTTTTCTTTAATTTTGGGCACTTTACCCTTGTTTGACCTGCCTTCCATAGACTTTTTATTAATATGATCAATGAACATGGCTCACATCCCTCGATCCTTGTCTTTAACAAGCTTAGTGCCGTCTTCCAACATAAGTGTAGTCCCGGCCTCATAAACTACCTTTTCCTCTTTATCCCTTTGAAGCGTGTTACACCTCATCCTAGTATGCCCCTCTTTATTACAATAATAGCACACCATAGCAGAAAAACGCGAATGTTGAGGAGAACTCTTGGGCCTAAAAAATTATTTCCCCTTTGCCGCTTCAATTATCTTTTTCTCAAACTCATCAATCCTTGCAATAACTGAATCTGGCTCCTTAGTGAAAACTTTATCTTTAGGTGACAACATCTGAGGAGGAGATCGTGCACCAGACGCATCTTCATTCATCTCCTCATTATCCAAAGCAAACCTAGCTGCGCGATGCTCTACTCGACGCAACTTCATTTCAGCTTCCACCACCATTTCTACTTCTTCTAATCCAGGGTACTTATAATTTCTGTCCCTTTTTTTAACCAGTTTTCCTTTGTTATCCAAGCCCCTTTTTTCCCAGTCTTCAACTTCTGGTGCTAACGCTTCACAAAACCAAGTTAAAGACGCATTAGCATCTCTAAAGTCTTCATTACTAACTAAATATTCCACTATTTGGTCTAAGTTTTCACTAAAACTTTTAAATTCCTTAGGGTCTTGAACACCCCCTTTAGCTTTAACTCAGTTTACCAAGATATCCAGGTCCTTCATTGTGTACCTAGTTTCCTCGGTAACCTTTGTCCATCTCTTGAGCATCTGTTCTTTTAGCGCTGTCCAATCTCGCTCTTCATACCCTTTTAGATCCTCTAAATCGTCTTTGCACTCATTAGTTACAAAAAATAGTACTTGACGTACCATATTGTATTCAGTCGCTCCATGAACTTCAGCTGCCTGTTAAAACCTGCGTAAAAACTTCTTGGTATTAATGCCCATAAAACGCAAGCTTTCATCTTTACACGTAATGATCATAGTTACTGTCTTTGGCAACGATGTCGAAGAATTGGGCGATTTAACCCTCTCCTGACATCCCCTAGATGTAGTCGCAGTAGGAACCATTCCCGAAATCTAAAATCGAAACAGAGATCACAAAAGCACACACTTGGTAATTAAACCTGACTATATTCACAATACATCTCTACGCTATCTTCTGATAACGGCTTATTGATCCACTTGTTGTAGACCCTACAACTCTTCCGCTGAAGTGCCAGCTTGATTACGTCCTCTTGACGAAAATCTAAAAACCAAACAATCTAATCAAAAATACTAGTTACAATTATGCCACTGTTGGGACGCCAATTGTAGACTGTTCTAAAGTACTAAGCAGTAGACACAATGCAAGATGGGTTGGTTCTCCTTTTCAATTTCTAAAAAGAAGCGCCTGCCACTCTTATTTTTAAAGACAGCGCAATAATGTGTAACACTAATATTTTATTAGAAAGTTTAAAAGATGAGAGATGAGTCTTAGAGATCAGGAAAACAAGTATTACTATCTGGATATTTCTATTTTTAATAAGCGCTAATATCCACAGCTACTCCCTCTTGAAGCGCTCTCTTTGAATATGCCTTATTATAGTAATAAAATAACTCTAATAATAGCTACTCCTTCTAAACCTATATATTCTCTCTATTTTGCACTCTTTCACTATACTATATAAAATACACACACAGATGCACGAATGGTAAAAGACTCAAAAATAATATCTTTTTTTTTCACTATTCTAATTTTCTTATATATATATATTTCTCTTCCCTCTATCTATATATATTTTTCCAGTACTCAAGACACAGTTCGCTAGTGGATCTTCAGCGCTGGCTCAAGCGCCATATTAGTAAAACAATAACTAATCTATTAGTAAACTATGTACACTGCTTGTAACATTTATGGTGCCTAAAACATATCCTATGATTACTAACGCTAGTATTAACTTGTTTCACTCATACTCCACATATGCGCTTTTGACTATACCTTTGTTTTTGTTTCAGCGCTATTTCCAGGTTTTACCCATTCTAACGCTGATCCTAATTGCCTTGACTCTTGGGTAGTTTTGTGATTGAGTCCCCACTCTCCTTTCTTTAATACTAAGTTCATAGTCCTTACATTTAACTTAACTAGTTAGCCTCCCTTATTACCTGTTTCAGTAAGTTACCCAACTAGCCGCAGTATGGTATACTATGCACTTGAATCGTCCTTAAGCCATAACTCTTTCCTTAATGTGTAACACATAATTATTGGAAAGTCCAAATCCATATTGTTTAGCACTTTACAGCCTAAAATCAATAACACACAACTCCCCATTGTGCGGCACATCTCTCTACAAAATCCGAGCACACAGACCCTTAATCCTTTTCTGCGCTTCCATTTCCTTTGTTCTTTGAAACACGCAAATACATATTATATTTTAGCACTTCCTACTGCACTAACTTCCTTTGTTCTTCCTGGACTACGCGCACTGATTGGTCTAAAATTATGCTACCTGCGAGGCGTGTACCACAACGCGCTAGCCTTAAGTCTTAGGTCTAAGTACTTAGTAATACTAAGTAGAGCTAATTTGGCTCTATATTTTATGTTACAATGTTGTCATAGCTTAATTTTGTGTTTTAAGGGTTTTAGTAGTCATGGTGGATTTTTCTAAGTATTTTGGGCTTCATTGGAGGTTTTTGGTGGTTTTCTGGCTTCAGGGAGGTCTGGCCGCTTTTAGGCGGGCTGCCTTCCTTGGTTATAGAAGGCTGGGGAGCGCTTCTAGAGGGTTTTTATTCAATTTGGCTGCCAAAAGTGCCAAATTTGTTGCTCTGCATGGATTTTTTAGATGGTGGTCAGTGTGTACATACTGAATAAGACAGTTTGGGGCAACTTAATTATCATACAACCATCTGGAGGTGATATCATTGTTCTCACTCAGTTTTCACTGTTTTTTGGCCACAATCAGCTGTGTTTGTTGCAAGTTTAGTTCTTCATTTTACTCAACTTTGGAAACTGGTTTCTCTGGTGTAGCTTTGCAACCTGCATCAAGTATTATTGCTGTTTTCTGTGCAACAAGTGCACAGTGTTTTGTTTTTTTGGTGGGGATCTTTATGAATTTCTGGTTTCTGGTTCTTTGTTTCTCAGTGGTCTGCTATTTACTACTGTCTTGACTTGTAAATCAGTCAAGAATTGTGTTGGAAGGGGTATAGTAACAGTCTCTAATTTGCTGTAGCAAATAAATCTCACCTGCTATTTTCTCAAATGGACAGGGGTTTTTCTCTCCAGTTTACTCAAACTCCCTTGGTCAAGGCCTATAGCTAATACTATAGGATTTTCTACAGCGCTTATTTAGTGCTCTAATTCAATTATAGGTGCATTGAACTTATTATATGCATTAATTTCATTTATAATTTTAAAATTGGTGCCAAAAAATCACTAAAATTCTTAACTTTACATAAATTAGTCAAGAATTTACCTGTGAAAGGGCCTGTCAAAGACTGCATTTAGTTACCCCACATCTCATGTCCATTTTTTGGGTTTCTCAGTGGCTTCTCAGTCAATTTTGGTCATTTTTGGATGGGAGTTTTACATAGTAATTTTGGATAATTAGCCCCATAATTTCTACTGTTAATACTCCTTAATATTTTGTAATATTTATTGTTATTTTTTTATTTTTTAGTCTTTTATTTTAAGATATTACATGCATATAATCTCTTTTTTGCTTACACTTTTATGTTGATGGATTATCCCTATTACACCAGGATTTTGGCAGGTGATATCATTCTAATTATGTTATTGGTAATTAATCATGTTGTTGGGAAGAGGTATTATCTAGAATGAGGCATAATTAGCTGTGTATAGGACTGGTAAATAAGGGGGATACATTGGAGAATTATTGGGTATAAAAGGAGGGGGTTTTTGGTTTTGTTTTCTACATTCTTTATCATTAAAATCAAATATATAGCCAATAAAATTACAATACATATCAATAGTACTTCTAAAAGTCTTTGAATATTATCTGAATTGTTAAATATATTTTTTCTACCAACTATAAGATTGTAACCCATTTATAATTAGTGAGATTAAAATTACTGAGACACTTATATTGAGTTATATTTTAATACTTACTGGATTTGTACTACAGTATTCATATAGGCCCATTAAAATTATCTAGAAAACTGAATAATCAAGCTAATTTCATCTCTGTACTTGAGCTCAGCCTGACACCTTTCTTTCACTTACAAGAATACCATCACCATACCACCTTAATCCTCTTTAAATGGCAAAAAATAAGGTGGGTTAAAAAAGTAAAATTCAATGGTTTTTCACAAAAAAACTCCTAGCAATGGAATAGGGTCACAATTTTGAACTATATATCTGTTTCACCATTCATTCTCCTAGTTGTACTTATGTGTACATAATATTTACTGAAATTAATAGCTAATGTGTGGTGTAAATGACATGGTTTCAAAATATGCATCAAAGTAATAGTTAAGTATGCACAAAGTGGGGTGTTACAAAAATAGTGGTAGATGCCCTTCATGGTCAAGTTGTGCACAATAACACAACTATTAAATTATTTAAAAACTTTAAATCCTAAAACCAAATAGGGGGTTTAATAACTGCTCATCAAGACCAAAGGGCCTCTTGGTATATTCTATATCTTTTTGAGCCAATTATTTAAGCTTAGAAAATTCTTAATGGCTAGAATCAAGTAGAAGTCTTTAGCTTTAACCTTTTAAAGATTTGTGGGCTCTTTTTAACACTTGATTCTTCCTATTTTTTACTTTTATATGAAGTTACTTTTATTAAAATTAAATTCACTACTCTATCTCATGTCATCTTCGAACTTAAGCTATGTCATGCATATAGATATTGCTATCCCCTAATTCAAAAAATTTTAATTCATTAGCTAAACCTATACTGATCATAATTTATCAGTATAAATTGACTGTAGAGTTCACTTCTCTTTTCCATTTTTTTCCCTTAATTTATTACTAGCCTGAGATCTGTTGCACCACCTGGAACTGTACACTTAAGTGTAGTAGTTATTGCACCATCATCTTAAGCATTGGTATATATCACCCTGATTATTTATCATAACCAGCACAACCCTTATTTATTATCACCATTATTTACAACCTACAATTCCCCATCATCACTGGTTCTATCCCACAGCTCATCATCAACTTTGAATACAACCCCTAACTCATAACAATCACCAGCTCATCTACATGCCAGTTTTACAACATCAGATACATCCCCCAAGACCACAAAAAAGTTGACTTCATCCATTAACTTCATTAATTCCACTTTTTCATTTCCAAGTTAATCATTTTACATACCATTAATCACAAAAATTTTAATTTTTAATCTTACAAAACAATGTATAACATGGGTAAGATTTAACTAG
Source organism: Hemileia vastatrix (assembly GCA_030280995.1). Classification (NCBI taxonomy): domain Eukaryota; kingdom Fungi; phylum Basidiomycota; class Pucciniomycetes; order Pucciniales; family Zaghouaniaceae; genus Hemileia; species Hemileia vastatrix. The sequence continues at coordinate 34,358,586 of JASXTE010000009.1, read as the reverse complement.
AAGAAACCAAAAATTAAACTAGTATACAACTTTGTGTTGTTTGATAATTTTGAAATGAATTTCATCTGGAAAGCCAGCTGAAAGTTTGTCAAATATACTATTTTTATGAAGCACATTTATATCATTCAAAGCACCAAGAGATTCAAATAAAAGATTTCAAACCCATAGTTTTGCAGCTAGCCACATTTTCTAGCATCCTACACCAGAAAGAAGAAGCGAAAGCTTGAAAGCAGTTTCTTTTCTCTCACTGAAATATGATAGTCCAATTTGGGGGAGGAATATTCTAGCTGGTGCCAACATTTTTTTCCTGGTGAGATAGTATGGGGTATTTTCTTCCTTTAACAACTGACCTTTTCCAAAAGTAGGGCAGTTTTTCAGGCCCAGTGAATTCCAAAGATATTTACTAGAATGCATGAAATAATACACTTTTCTCATACTTCTTCAAAATAATTTTTGTATTCACTGTTGGGTTCACACAGATAGTTAGCATTGTACAAGACAAGAATATGAAAGAATCTTTTTTTGAGAAAATAAATGGCAGTAAAATATATATTACATATATACTCAATGGTGCTGTCACCACAAATCCTATACTCTATTTGGTGCAAACATGAAGTGAGTTTTTGATGTGGTGAAAAGCTAAGTATCACAAGTAAATACTTTTTATAAAATAATGATGAAAGAATGGTTGAAACATGGTACATCAAAAGAGAGGATCATGAGTTCTCTTATTTTTTTTAACTTCTAGTACCTGTTATAATTTTTCAGATCATCATAGATTTGAATAAATAAATCTTTAGACACACATAAGTGCTGTTTAAACAGAAATTTTATGTAAGTGAATTGAGAGAACATTAGTCTTTAAACAGAAATTGATTGTGTTGGAGATGGTTATAATTTATTACTTTACAGTTTTTATATAAATGTCTAGAGTTATGAGGCTCCAAATATTAGAAAGACAACTTTAAAAGTTTTTCATTTCATGACAATAGCAAAATGAAAATAGGTGTGACATGAGAAAAAGCGTGAATAAGGTACTCAGTAACATGCATGTTACTGAATTTAAAAGCTGGGTGAAAATATGTATTTGGTACATTAAGTTCCAATTAACATGTAACACTTGGGAAGACTCTCAGTAGGGTAACAGAAGTAGTCCAAACACCTTTTTGAAACCACATCCCTACAGAAAAATTTCTGGAACAGTCTGTGATGCTCTTACTGTACCGCCAGGAAAAACTGAGGGGGGAATTGCATGAAAGTATGTATCCCTACTAAATTGAATTGATTATAGACTTGTATTCCAGTCCCCTACCCTCATTTTTCAATTGGTGAGTTACTGATTCTTCCATGTCTGCAAAATATTTTACACTTTTTATGGGTATTATGAATACAATAGGGACCTCAAACCTTTTCAGAAATTTCTTCCCTAATATTTATCTCATCAAATCATATTATGAAAAAACAAAGGAACAGCTGATTAAAAAAATCATTAACTTAATCTGTGTCTTAAAAAGAATTTCCTTATTGCCTTGCTGTGTTTCACTTCTTCCTCAAGAAAGCTACTCAGGAGTGGGTTTCTACAGTTCAATTGAGTGCTAATATTTTTACTAAGGTGTTGAGCCTATCTCTCACTATACTGAAAAGGAGATATGTTTGTGTTTGGTAAATAAATAAATAACACCAGGAAAAAATGAGGTGGAATTTGCATTCAGGTGCCTCTCTCATTTTTTTATAGTATAAATAAATAAAGTTCAATCATCATTCAATCAAAGCCAGAGGGAAGGAGAGGGGAAACAATTATTTTTGGCACTTAAAGTTCTTAGGTGGGTCTTAAGTGCAAAAAACAATTGCTTCGTAACTGTTGCACAACCGTTGCGTAATTGTTGCGCCCCATAGCGAAACAAACATGTGCTGTAGTGTTAACAAAGCTGTATGCATGCGAAGTGATAAGCGCAGGTGCCACTCATATTTTGCATAAAGAAAGAAATTAAGCATATTCAAGATGTGACGGATGAATATGCATATTCATGGTTGCGCGTCTTCAATCGACACGCAATTTTACAACTTCCAACTTTCAACTTTCAATTTGACGTCCAAGTGCAGGATAAAATGTCCCGCAGTTCTTACGACAGGCAAGTGACTCCTTTTCATATTTTGGTTTTTATCAAGTCACTGATCATTATCTCATTCTTTTTAATATCATCAATCATCCCATATGCATCTTTCCTATGCATATCATCTCCATCTACCCTACTTAAGGTATCTCACTGTATTTTCCCCTGAGGGTCGTCTCTATCAGGTTGAATATGCTTTCAAAGCTATATCAAACTCTGCCCACACCTCTCTGGCTATCCGTGGTCCCGATTCATGTGTCATTGCTACCCAGAAAAAAGTTCCTGTTTGTCCTGGGCTCCCAGAAAACACTGAGCTCTTCATGTTTTTACTCATTCTTCGCTCTATGCAATGTAGGACAAGCTTCTTGACCCGTCAACAGTTACCCATATATTTAGAATCACTCCTTCCATTGGCTGTGTCATGACCGGTCTGATTGGTCTGTTGTCACTTGTTACGATTATCAGTTCTTTTTGGTTCTTTTCTTTCTTTCTTTTTCGTCTATGTGTTTCCTTTCTCATATATTATATATCCCCTTTTTATTGATAACAGCTGATGCTAGATCTCAGGTTGTTCGTGCCCAGTCTGAAGCGGCTGAATTTCGCTACAAGTAATCACTCTTCTGTATCTTAAATTAATTATCTCTAAATGTCGCGTTGATGGTCATTCCGTATCAATAATCTTTCTTTTTCTTGTCTAGATATGGCTACGAAATCCCTCCGGATATGTTGGCAAAGCGTCTGGCAAACATTAATCAGGTGTATACTCAGCGTGCGGCCATGAGACCTCTGGGAATTGGTTGAGCACTTTGCATGGCTTTGTTTTTATGTCCCCCCAACCAATTTTTTCTAATATGCCATCATTATCCTCTCCATTCTTTTGTGTGACAGCCATGATATTGATTGGAATCGACAGTGAGCGCGGGCCACAATGTTTTAAACTTGACCCGGCGGGATATTTTATTGGCTATAGAGCTACTTCAGCCGGCACGAAACAGCAGGAAGTTACCAATCAACTAGAAAAGCATTTCAAAAAAGAAGATCTTGATCTGAAAGGGGAAGACAAGACTATCGAATTAGCTTTGACTACTTTGTCAACAGTTTTGGCTACAGACTTTAAAAAGGGAGAGGTAGAACTTGGCATTTGTAGTACAGATAATACTGATTTTAGGATTGTATGCTAGTTTAATGCCTCGTATCATTATGTGAAAGACCACTGACTCTTTTATTTTTACAGCTAACACCTGATGAAATTGATATGCATCTGCAACGAATAGGTGAAAAAGACTAGGCCAATTAAATATATTTTCCTATCTGAAGGAAAGCGAAATAGACTTTTATCCCATCCTTTTCGTGCGCATTGAATGTCATTTTACAATGAAAGATGTTTAATGTACAGAAACACGCATACTGTGAAAGCTGTAATGGGTATATAATTATTTCTTTGAAATCAGTTGTGCTATCAATATATGTGCAAGCAAGAATCGATCGATTTTATGCTCAAATTAAACACGCGAGTCAATTTAATTGAGTGTTTTTTTTTCATGATCAAACTTCAATTGAGAAACATTATTGGAAAAGGATTATGAATGGCTATTGGCAATGACTATATAGCTAGCTAAGATCTTAATTTAGTTCAACTACTGCGTTGAGTGTAGTCAAAACTTCCATACTTAAAATATTTTGTCAGAAAAAGTCGTACTTCTAAAGCTGATGCTTGCTGAAGACTCTCAATTTCTATAGAAGAGCTATTTATATGTATAACTGAAAGTGTTGGATGCAATTAAGTAACATGATGTGCCAAAATTAAGTGATGAGTTGAGTCCTTCCCCTAGTTTCAAGATTAGTAACATTTTGATTACTCAAAAACACTACGACGCATTTTCGTTCCGTCATGGGGCGCAACAATTACGCAACAGTGATGCAACAGTTACGAAACAATTGTTTTTTGCACTTTAAGCCCATGTAAGACATTTAAGTGCTAAAAATAATTGTTACATAACTGTTGCGTAATTGTTGCGCCATTGTTGCACCCCAAGACGAAACGAACATTTGTTGCAGTGAAAGCAGGTTTTGAAATCGGAATAGAAAGTTGGATTAAAAAAATTCTATTGTTATCTACCTGAAATTTTCACGATGAAGTGATATAAAACCCTTAATGAGTCGCTTTACTTAACTTCACTTGTCATTGCACCTGATGTGTAGGATTTTTATTTTTATTTTTTTAAATATATCTTACAATCTCACCCAACTAGAAGCATGAGGGATTTGTATATTAATCTTACTGCAATGTGCGAAGGGGCACATGTTAAATAAAAACTTAAGGCGATAGTAATATAGAGAACTGAATTAGGGTTATTATTAGGGTTAAGGGGGAGAGATCAGGTTCTGATGCGTATGATGTCATTTAATCGTGTTGTTTGAACCGTGAGTTTGAGTTTGAGCGAAATTCTCTTGCTTTTAACGTGCTATCCATCGATGTCTTGCTGTTCGGGCTGGTACTCGTTTAATATTCTCTTTTTCGATCAATGAGAGGATTACATACAATTTTACAGCTTCATTTTATCTTGGTAACCCGTGCTTTGATACATGTAATTGCTTCTTTAATTACTTTCGTAAAACATGATTTGCAAACTGAAATATCAATATAGTTTAGAACTTGCTATGTACAGTGGCCGGACTGAAATTTTCACCTGGTGCATGCATAATCCGGATTATCAGCTTTTTTTTTTTCTTCCTGCTACCACCACCAACGCCACTCACACCTCAAGGTAAGTACCGATTTCTCATTTTTCTTTTATATTTTACTAATATCACTTTTTTTTTGTTTTTCTCTTTCTTTTTCTTATTAATTTTTTAAGTTCAATCCTTACCTGCATTTTCACCTGACCCCTGCACCTATGACACGAGCCCGAGCCAAAAAGAGGCACTTGACGACTGAAAAGAAGACAAAGATAGTTGGCATGTCAATGTGGGGGGCCAATCCATACCAAATATCAAGGCGTTATGGGATTCCTCGGGCCACTGTGCGTGATATCATCAAGAAACATGATATCACTGGCACAGTGGAAACTGTCCAACGCCCTGGCCAACCTCGCATTTCTTCTGATCGTGACCTTCGGGAAATCAGCCAAGTCCTGTCAAAAAACAGAAGATCAACATTAGCTGAAATTACAGACACACTTACCAATGAAATCTCACCTCGTACACTTCAAAGGTGTGCACACGAAGTTGGATTCCATAGCCGAGCTGCTGAAAAAAAAGCCATTCATTAACACCTCACAATTCACACCTCACACCTTTCTGCTCAATTCCGTGATGTGATTAACTTACGCAAGATGATAGACTGGCCAGCGTAGTCTCCTGATCTCAATCCAGTTGAGAATGTATGGTGAGAAATCAAAGATTCTATTTCTCAACTTTATCAACCAAAAACGATCCCTCAGATGCGTGAGGCCATTCAAATGGCTTGGGACAACCTTCTGAGCAACATACTAGACAATTTAGTTGCATCCATGCCTGCTAGGATGCAGGCTGTTGTTGATGCTGAGGGTGGCTCCACCCGCTGGTAAGGTGAGGTAACTTTTTTTTTAATCATTTTTCAACAATTTTTTTTGATGAAATGTCTTATCATACTCTCTAGTTTCAATGCTGAAAGGCATGGCCTTGTCACCTTGCTCATTCTCAAATTTTGAATTTACGAAATTTTAAATTTGGGTTTTTTTTTATAAAAATGTCATCAAATGAAAAAATAAATGTTATGGCTGTTTTCTACATGGTGGTTAGAGTCAGAAAGATATTAGGACCATGTATGTAGAATGGATAATCGCTGAGTTATGAGAAAAAAAAAACAGGTGGAAATTTTTGTCCGGCCACTGTACAGCTACATCGAAAAAGGTTGGTGCAGAAATCAAAAATTCACCCCAACTTACCCAGCATTTTTTTAGTTTTTTTCGTCCCAACTGCTTGTCATTTGTCTGTCGCCAGCTTGTCGCAAGTGTCACTAGATGAGGATCTAGTTGACACTTGGTTTGCTCGCGTATATTCTATTACTTGATCGATCAGCCCCTGAGCTGGGTCGGTGGGGTAGGGGGGGGGCTCTCAGGAAATTGCCCCACCCATTTTGCACTTTCTCGCCCATATTTACATCCATTTTGTCTTCCCCCCTCCCTCCTCAAAAGTAAGTCTTCTCCCGGTTTTAGTTTTTATATTTCATTAATTTTTTCTTTTCTTTTTTCTTTATTTATTTTCTCTTCTCTTTATTTTATTTATGGTTTTAGTCTTCTCCCGGTTTTAGTTTTTATATTTCATTAATTTTTTCTTTTCTTTTTTCTTTATTTATTTTCTCTTCTCTTTATTTTATTTATGGTTTTAGTCTTCTCCCGGTTTTAGTTTTTATATTTCATTAATTTTTTCTTTTCTTTTTTCTTTATTTATTTTCTCTTCTCTTTATTTTATTTATGGTTTTTTTTTCTCAATTGCTATATTAAAGTAATGTAAGTTGTTTTTATTTCTCTTTTTATTTTATTTTTTTATTTTGATTCATTTTTTATTTTTTTCTCCTCAGATGCCTAATCTCGATCTGATTCTCAATCCGCCCCTTTCTCCACCACCTTTCTACAATGACAACAACAGATATGATGAAGTCATTATTAGTCAGATCCCCCCCACCCATTTTGCACTTTCTTGCCCCTATTTACATCCATTTTGTCTTCCCCCCTCCCTCCTCAAAAGTAAGTCTTCTCCCGGTTTTCTTTTTTCTTTTCTTTTCTCTTTATTTTGTTTATGGTTTTTTGAATCAATTGTTTTTAATTTTTTTTAATTTTTTTTCCTCCTCAGATGCCTAATCTCGATCAGATTCTCTATCTGCCCCTTTCTCAAGGATGGTGAAATTATTGAGAATTTTACTAGAAATGTTTTTACTAGCTCTCTTACTCAGAATTTGTTTTGAGCAAGTGGTTATAATGTATGAAAAGTGGTTTATTTTAATTATAAATTGTGTGATTCCCCAAATACATATTTTTCATGTCAAAGCTTAAAATATTACAAAATTATTTGTGATCTGAATTTTGGTTTTGACAGTTCATTTTTTTTTCTTTGCACATTAATATTACTTTTATTTACTGTTTGAAACCTTCTCATTATTCTCCTCTTCTCCTCTTGACTCTTAACATCCTCTTTACTTCTCTTCTCTGTTGTTTCGAAATGGTTTATTTGAAATATGACCCTCATTTTAAAGTTGATGTGGTAATGAGTGCATTATATGGTAATTCCTTGGATGATATAAATGAAAAATATGGCTCACAAATTCATAGGAATTCTTTATCTCGCTGGATGGCTTTATATCAAGAGACAAAGTCTGTAATTACAAATCCTGATACCTATATGAGACAAGGACGCCCCTTTACTTTGGATGAGGAACAACGCGAATTTATTCTGGAGATGATAAATAAGAATCCTACTGTGTACCAAATGGAACTGCAAAACGCTTTGTTAGAAAATTACAATATTAGAGTGTCTCAGTCCACAATTCACCAAGAGTTAATATTACGCTTGAAAATGTCTAAAAAAACATGTAGAAAAGTCCACCCCAATCAAAATAAACATTCCCGAATCAGATACATCACTTTGGTGGCTGATTTTGACCCAAAATTTTTGGTCTTTACTGGTGAGAAAATTTTTAAGTATATTTTTTTAAGTATATTTTTTGGTAGATTTAAAGTGTTTTTTTCCATTCAAGATGAGTGTGGAGTCTGCTCAGAAGGTGTTGCTCGCACAACAGCATGGGAACCTGTAGGTCAACATACTCCACGAATCCCACAGGCGCGAGCTACACACCGCTTCAATATTATACCAGCTGTTTCATTGTCTGGTTTAGTGGCAACAGCTATCCTAGAGCCAATGGTTTGTCGCACTCATTTTGAGTATTATTTGCAAAACATTTTGGTAAGTTGTTAAAAAATATTATTAATATTTGGTAATATACTAAAAATTAGATTTTATTTCATTCACACAAGCTTCCAATGATGAACCCTTATCCTGGGCCTAACAGTGTCTTGATAATGGATAATGCTGCATTCCACCATGGTGGATGTATTGCAGAAATTGTTGAAGAAAGGGGATGTAAGCTGGTGTATCTACCTGCTTACTCTCCTGACTTTAATCCTATTGAAAAGGGATTTAGTGTTTTAAAAAGTGCTTTACGCCGTGATGGAAAATTGACTGGTGGAAAAGAGGACATGGCAATTATTGATCAATTTGTTCATTTGGTATTCACACCTTCTTTGATGAAGAAGCTGTTTAGGGCTAGTGGCTACATAAATCAGACATACTAGTAAATTATATTTCACTCGTGTTTATGGAAATATAGATATTTGATTTTATAACATCTTTAAATGCTATTCAGTAGAAGTTACACATTATAAACCCTTTAAGTCCCCCCTCCATTAAGATGTCTTATTCCGCTTCCTTCGCAAATATAAAGGATATGTTTTGACTGCCCTGACACATGCCAAAGCATATGCTTCAGGAATACCTACCTGCATAAGACGTTCTGAAGTGAAGTCTTGAAATAAAGACCAGTGAGTAATTCGAAGTTCAGACAACCCTTCCTGCAAATCAGAATCTGATACTTTGACTTGTGCATGACGTAGAAACTCCTCCAAGGTTGATTCATCTTCAAAGGCATCATATTCAGGTGAGGATCTGATTGAAGGTGGAAGAGTGGAGGCTGCTGCTTCAGAAGTATTGACTTGGGCACGAGATTTTATTGGATGCCACTGAAAAAGGGGTGTCTTTGGCGGCACAAGGTATGTCACCTCTTTAGGATTTGTAACCTGAAAAAGAAAAGGAAAAAGATTAATAGATTAAGCATTTTGAGAAGCAAAAAAAAAACAGACCATTGCACGTGCCCAATTTTGTGCCATTGAAAAGGTTAGCTCAAAATACTCTTGAGGATTCGCTGGATTGATGCAACAGTGGGCTTCTTGCTGATGCGTGATTTCTGGACGCGGATAGTGACAATCAAGCAGCAGACGGACCTTCTCTATGTGGGCAGCTTGTCCATGCAAACACTCAGCTGGATCAGCTTCTACTTCTTCTTCAGATGAAGAGTTTTCAAGGTCCTGGTAGGCAGACTCTCTCTGCAGAAAAACAAAATAAGATATTAATAAAATAAAGAGAGAAAAAAATACTCACCTGCTGAGCTGGTCGGGGGTCAATTTGCTCCATGCGTAAATAAATTTTGCGATCATGAATGTTCACTTCAGCCAATTCCAAGAATTGGACAAAAACATCATTTGAATCGAGCATCTTCTTTTGATTTGCCGAAAAACCTGAGACATGTGGTATAATAGCATACCACAAAACAGTACCTTTTTTAACTTCCTTCTCAACATAAATTCCCATTTTTTCCGGTTCACATTCAAATATTACTTTGACAGCCTGCTTCTTGAAGTCTTCTAGATTATGATTTGAAGGATCCCAAGAAAATCGTAGCTTATCTGGCTGAGACACAACCCTACTGACTTTGATAGATACCTCGTAATTTTTCTTCCTCTTCCGCATGTTTTCCTTCTCTTTATTCTTCTTTTTTTTATCATTTTTATTTTCTTTTTTGGGTAAAAAAAAGACAAAATCAAGATTTATTGCAATTGAGGATTGAGGGATCTGACTAATAATGACTTCATCATATCTGTTGTTGTCATTGTAGAAAGGTGATGGAGAAAGGGGCGGATTGAGAATCAGATCGAGATTAGGAATCTGAGGAGAAAAAAATAAAAAATGAATCAAAATAAAAAAATAAAATAAAAAGAGAAATAAAAACAACTTACATTACTTTAATATAGCAATTGAGAAAAAAAAACCATAAATAAAATAAAGAGAAGAGAAAATAAATAAAGAAAAAAGAAAAGAAAAAATTAATGAAATATAAAAACTAAAACCGGGAGAAGACTTACTTTTGAGGAGGGAGGGGGGAAGACAAAATGGATGTAAATATGGGCGAGAAAGTGCAAAATGGGTGGGGCAATTTCCTGAGAGCCCCCCCCTACCCCACCGACCCAGCTCAGGGGCTGATCGATCAAGTAATAGAATATACGCAAGCAAACCAAGTGTCAACTAGATCCTCATCTAGTGACACTTGCGACAAGCTGGCAACAGACGAATGACAAGCAGTTGGGACGAAAAAAACTAAAAAAATGCTGGGTAAGTTGGGGTGAATTTTTGATTTCTGCACCAACTTTTTTCGATGTAGCTGTAATAATACAGCTACATCGAAAAAACTTTGTGCAGCTTTCCAAAAAATTTGTGCGACATACCCAGCATTTTCCCTCATATTTTCATTTCGCCAACCTGTCACCCGCCGAAAATGCTGGGTAAGTTGAGCAAAATTATGAAAAGCTGCACAAACCTTTTTCAATTTAGCTGTATCCATCTGAATTTTTCTTTGTGAAAAGACAAATAGACATCAGCAAACTTCTTCTCAAATTTAATGCTTGGTAATTCTTAAATCTATTGCGGATCAGTATCTCACGACTTAAATAAGAAAAATTGATGGGAAAGAATATATGGATAAGACATTAAAGTCTATTAAAGTTAATCTCTATAAACTTGTATATATAGTAGTTATATTTGTAGCACGGTGTCAGCCTGTAGAACTCCGGAAAGAACCAAGTTATTGCATTGCTTACCTGTAGCACGGTGTCAGCCTGTAGAACTCCGGAAAGAACTGGAGAACAGGGGACGCCGTGACTACAGACTATATACATTTGCTCACATAACTAAGTACATAGTCCTAGTGACTTAACATCCCCCCCACTTAGTTATGAAAAAATATTAATGATATTCCCCCCATGTAAAATAACCAACTCCATAATGAAAAGTGAAATAATAAAAAAAAGAGAAAAATAAAATGAAAAGGAAAATAAAAGAAAGATAAGAGAAAGGAATATAACCCCATCACCACACACACACATCCTTCCTTCTCAGCATTGTTAGAGATGGGCCCAGTAATTTTGTAAGTATATCAGCCCGCATTTGAGCAGTAGGAACCCATTCCAATGTTGCTTTCTTTAGAAAGAGTTGTTTATTAACAATATAGAAACACCTATCCACATGCCGTGTCCGCTTGTTGCCAGGGTTATCTTTTGCATTGGCAATTGCTCCTTTGTTGTCGCAGAAGATCTTGATCGGGGGAATATCAGGGAAGATATCTTTGAGCAAGTTTGAGATCCAAATCGCGTCTTTCATACCACCCCCAAGTGCCACATACTCAGCTGTGCATGATGAATCACTCACTGTCAACTGGCGTCTTGATGTCCAAACAATTGGGCAGGAATTAAGTAGTAGCAGATGTCCACTTTGAGCTCTTGAGAATTCTTTGTTATTCCAAGTGGAATCAGAAAAAGATAGGAGTTCAAGTGGAGAGTCGCTTTCAGGATGGAGGTGAAGACAGAGTGTGGCGGTGTGTTGAACATATCTAAGGAGGTGATTAAGAGCTATCCAGTGGGTGGCATTAGGTTTGGATGAGAAGCGTGCCAAAAAATTGACTGGGAACGATAGATCAGGTCTAGTTGCAACAGCTACATAACTGAGGGCACCTAGAATGGAAAGATATTTAGTTGTCTCTATAGCTACTTCGTCATCCTTTGCAGTGGTGATTTCCAAATTGTTAGGTAAGGGCGATCTTGTGGTTGATCCAGATGGGTTATGAGTCCGCAGAATCTTGTCAATGAGCTGAAAATTGTGTAGATCAAAACCCTCTGGAACTTCTTTGATAGAAACACCTACTATACCATCAACACTATCATTCCATTTTACTTTCAAACTACCATCTAAACCATCTTCTAATCCCTTTAGCACTTCCTCACTACTACCAGTAACTATACCGTCATCAACATGTATCCATATTACCCCCAAACAATCCTTCTTCCTAAGAACATAGAAACTTTTATCATACTGACTTGCTTTATATCCCAGAGCATCCAATTTGCTGGCTATATGTAGCCACCAGCATCTTGCTGCTTGCTTGGTACCGTAGAGTGCTTTCTTTAAGCGTAACGCATTGCCAGCTTCACGTAGCTGGTAACCTTCAGGAGGACGCACCCAAATTGCTTCATCAATTGGGCTGTGAAGGTAAGCAGCGGTGACATCAAAAGATTTTACAGGCCATTTGTGATAAGCTGCCAAAGTGAGAAGAATGCATTGTGAAGCAAAAGTAGCAGTTGGGGCAAAGGTGTCAGTAAAATCAATACCATATTGTTGTAAAAAACTCTTAGCTACATATGGTGCTTTATAGATTGGAGTTTTGGAAGAAGGATTTTTGATTGTAAAGACCCATTTTGCATTGGTGAGCTTTGCGCCAGGGGGAAGCTTTTCCTCATACCATACATCCATATCTTTCATGTTTAGTAGTTCCCTTTTGCAAGCTTGGTCCCACTTACGACTGTCAGGCGAGATCATAGCTTGCAGATGGGTTCTGGGAATAATGGATGATTGGGACAAACCTTTTGTAACAGTCTCACGTACAGCTTTTTCCTGAGAGATAAGAGTTTCCTCATCCTTGAAATCACCTAGCTTCATATTATTAAGGATATGACCTAGAGAGCCCTTAGATGGTGGTGGTTGATAAGCAGCTTTGTGAGCCGGAAGTTGATCACCAGGGAAAACAGCCATAGCAGATTCAAAGAAGGAGTTTGACTCCGGGTGCCAAAAAATCCAACCTGCATTATTCAGAGAATAGCCTATACACTTACAAATCAAAGCTCGTTGGTCCAGTTTACGTCTAGTTTCTTTGTGGATATGGACAAAAGCTGTTTCACCAAATATTCTGAGATTTGAGTAAGTTGGGTCACAATTGTACATGAGCTTCAGGGGAGTTTTGTCACCAGTATTGACATTTGGGAGCTGGTTGTGAACATGGGCTGCCCATTTGTATGCAAGGCCCCAGAAACATTCAGGTAGTTCACTTGCTAGTAAGATTTTCCTGGCAATGTCACCAATAGTTCTGTTGAAACGTTCAGCTGATCCATTCTGTTCATGGTGGTGAGGACAGGTGATCTTGTGAGTAGCCCCAATGTCAGCCAGGATCTGAGCCATCTGTTTACTGTGCATTTCCCCCCCATCGGTTCTTAATGCTTGTAATTTCTTACCAGTAACATTTTCTAGCTTTTTATAAAAGGTAACAAAAGCAGTTGTGGCCTCAGATTTGGAGTTGAGTAAAAATACCTCACCATAGGAAGTTAAACTTTCTCTAAACATTGCTGCCCATCTTGCCCCATTAACAGTAGGATCCATAGGACCAACCAGGTCTCCAACAATGAGGCTCATCATTGATTCTGGTCTTGATTCCCATGTTGCTGATGGTTTTCTTGTACTTTTGGCTATTAAGCAATCTTCACAGTCAATCTTACCTGGTGGCATAGCAAGGGGCAAGCCAGCACCAATTCCAGTTCTGATTATATTGCGAATTGTGTTTTCACTGGTATGACCAAGTCTTCTATGCCAGTCCATTAGGGAACCTTTTGCAGCAGGTGGTCGATTAATGGTCTCATTCTTTTTTACAGTACTCAGGAGAGAAGGATGCAATGGTAAATGATAAGAGGAAACATTTTTATTGCAGTCACTAGACCTAATTACATCTAAAATCCATCTTCTCCTAGTACTTTCCAACCGCCCTGTCATAATCAGTTTGTCTTAAAAGTAAATCCCTAAATTTTTGTCTTCAGAACATAAATCAAAACAAAAACCATTTTCCACTAAATCAAAGAGAGAAATAAGAGTGGTTCTAACTTCTGGACAATAAAAGACATTGGTAATAGTAACAACTTTCCCATCTCCTTTTATTTTTAGGTCCCCTATGCCACTGATAAATGATGAAGGACAATTAGTTGCTACTTTGATAGGGATCTGATTTTTAAGAGATCTGAAATTGCTGAGAAGGCTCACCTTGCCAGTGACATGATGGGTAGCACCAGAATCTAATATTGCCACATTCCCGGCGAGCATTTCAAGTGACCATTCTGCACTGTTCAGATCAATTTGTTCCAACTGTTCATACAAAGCCTCCACATTTTCCTCAAAGATAGTGACTTCATCTGCTTCAATTTGTACATCCCGTGCCCTAATTTGTCTGCGTTGTGGTCTTCTGTAGGGGATGTATATTGGTTTTTTTTTTGCCTTTGGATCAGCAGCAAGGGTTGTAGCATGCTCTCTCATGAGGTAGAGTCTTGCAGAAAAGGTGGAAGAGTTAAGGTTGTATGGACAGTGGGTGAAGAAATTAGCTGTTGATCTACATTCATGACATTGTCTTTGAGCACCAGGGGGTCTGTAAGAATCAGTTTGACGTTGAGGATGTGTTGCCGCATTAAAGATGGGTTCAGTAGACAAGGATGTTGTAGGGGTAGGTGAAACCAATTCTCTATCTGCTCTGTTTTGAGCTAACAATGGCATAAGTTGACAGAAATCCTCAAAGGTGACAGATTTTGATTCAGGGCGGTTATCGATAGCAACACAAAGATCAACATACAGGTCTTTCAGGGATGACGGTAAAAGTGCATGGGACATTAGTGCTTTGAATACCTTATGATTGAAAGTGATTCCTTGACGTTCAATTGCTTCAAAATATTTGTTGAATGCCTCCAGGTACTCAGTGTGGGAGGTGAACTGTGTTTGCTTTAAATTGATGAAATTACAAATTGCTGTCATTTTGGAGGTATGGTTTGATCTGGAGAATTTGTTGATGATATGAAGATAAGTTGGGCGTGCTTTCCAGTCAGTGGATATCTCATGGCGCAGGCTTGGTGAAATGGAGTGAAGAATTAATAGGTGTGTAACTCTGTCTTCATAGTCATCAGGACCAGTGCCATCATTCAAGGCATATGCTCTTGTGCCTACAAAATCTTTGATCAGGGCTAAGACATTGTTGTGCCATTCAGAAAAATTAGTGCCAGAGCTGTCAAGAGTTGGGATGTATTTTGTGAATTCAATAATATTTCTCAAAGTTCATTGTCTCTCAGTCATACTAACGGGTTGTTGTTGTTGAGTAAGATGAGGTGGTACATTTCTCCTGAAAGGAGATGTGGAGCGAGGAATGACAGGTGGGATATTTGTGTTTTCCATTTCAATAGGGAATGAGTTGAGTAATAAATCCCCAATCGCACGAGTAATGTCGTCGATTGGGGTAGCTATAGGTGCAGATGTATGAGGTGCAGGGGTGTTGCTACTTATAATATTAAGGTGGGGAGCTTCGCTCTGCTCTATGTGTTAATAGGGGGAAGTGGTAGCTATGTGGTGTGGAGAAGGGGAGGGGGTAGCTATGTGTGGTGGAGAAGGGGAGGGGGTAGATGCGAGTGGATAAGGGGGGGAGGTAGAAGCAGAGGGGGAGACGGCCTCGCTTTGTCTCAGGATAGGAGATAGGAGGGAGGTGGGTAGTGGGATAGGAGATGGAATGGAAGAGGGTAGTGGAGGGGCAGTCGCTTGCGAGGAGGAGGGTTTTGACGGGGGAATCGCTTGCGAATGAGTATTCGCTTGCGAATTATTTGGGGGAGGCGACGACGTAGTTAGTATAGGGGGTTTATCTTGTAGAGGGGATTGTGGGGAAGAGAGGGGAAATGGATTGGGTGTCTTCTGAATAGGGGTTAGAGTGGGGGCGGGTGTAATGGAAGGGTGAGCGCGAGTGCCGCGTGGTGGAAAATTTGATTCGGAAGTTGGAGGAATGATGCCGAGGCTACGGAGCTGACGGTTAGAGATTGAGCGAGTAAGTTTAGTTTTACCAGTGCGTGAGGTTGTGTCTTTTTCAGACATGCGCTGGGGGTCTATCGGCTACTAGCGTTCCTAGTGTCGCTAACGCTGGTGGAGTTATCTATGGCTAACGTTTCAATGCCCGCGGGTACAGCCCATAACCTGTAGCACGGTGTCAGCCTGTAGAACTCCGGAAAGAACCAAGTTATTGCATTGCTTACCTGTAGCACGGTGTCAGCCTGTAGAACTCCGGAAAGAACCGGAGAACAGGGGACGCCGCGACTACAGACTTTATACATTTGCTCACATAACTAAGTACATAGTCCTAGTGACTTAACAATATTGGATGTTTTTATTCTGTGATTTTATATTATTCTTTTGACGTATACAATATTGTATAACGTACATTTTAGACGTTTTTCCTTTACAAAACGTAAATTCAGTTTTATTTAACCGTAATGAAATCCCCCCCGAAAAAAAAACTTTTTACTTGACTTCTTGACTCATACGTATCCTGGATCAAATGTTTAAAAAGCTCGGACTTCCCCCCTTCTAAAATAATATCACAATGATTGTATCTATATGGTGCCTTTCTGTATTCATTTGTCTCTCAGTAACCTCGGAGATTGGGGAATGGAGTGAATATCTGGAGATGAAACCCAAGGAGACTGTTTTGTGCCTTGGCACAAAAATCACCTATGAACACCTGGAGGAGGAGAACGGTCAAAAAATACAGATTTCATTATCAAATGAAGACCTAGAAAATGCAAGACTTATAGAAATCTGTGATTCAAATCAAAACTTCTTAGTTTCTTTGCCTATTATTATTGGCGGACAGGTAGAATATGAATATGGCCTGAACCCTGAAGTTCCCAAGCCACTGAAAGTGCGGGCGTTGAAGTGTAGCAATATAAAAGCATAAATTCATGTCCACAGCACAAAGTAAAGAGCGACTTATCCTGATTTTCGTATCTTTTATTGCAGATTGCAGTTATGTATGGATAAAACATTTGAACCAACGGGAATTTTTGCAGAAGAGATCGAGGCGCCTTATTGACGTATTATATAACATTAGGGGGTATCAAAGTTAGAAATCTTCCATTTTAAAATACCTAGTTTTTCCCCCAAATCAACTTTGATTATTTTTTAAAATATGCCATATTGTGCCCCCAAAACACCTTTTTACTGAGAATTAATGTCAACTTTGTGGCTTTCTTTTTGTGTTGGGAAATACCTTTTAAATCATTACAAATTTTTAACTTTGATACCCCCTATTGTTAAAAATTAATATGGTCTCTCTTCTTCCCCTATTTTGTTTTTTCTCCTTTATATTTATCACATTTTTTACTAGCTCTTCTGCTTATAGCTTCTTCTCGTTGAGTTGATAATTATGTCCATCTATCCTCAATATGACTTCCTTATCTACACCTTAAAGTTATCTCAACAAGTAGAAGTCAAATAATCTAATAAGGATGGTAGTTATGGCATATGTGCTTCATCCACTATACACCTGTAATTATTATCTCAGTGATGATATTTGTCAGGCTAAGTTCAAGTACAAGGACGTGAACTAGCTTGAATGGTCAGTTGTCTAGAAGATTTTAATGGTCCTATATGAATACTGTAGTTTTAATCCACTAAGTTGTAAGATATAATCAAATATAAAGGTCTCAGTAATATAATTCTCACTATTCTTATATATGGCTTACAATCTTTGTAGTTGGTAGAAAAATAGATTATATAATTCAGATACTGTTCAAAAGTCTTATAAAAGTACTAATTGATATGTATTGTAATTTATTTGGTTATATTGGTCAAATTGTAATGATAAAGAATGTAGAAACAAGACCCAAAAACCTCCTCCTTTTATACACACTGAGTTCCCCAATAAATCCCTTGATATACCATCCAATACACAGTTAATGACGCCTCAAAACAACTAATAGACCTTCCCATCAACATCCCTAGTGACCCATGACATAATTAGACAAGTAAAAACTGCCAAAATACTGTAATAATAAGGGAAATCCATCAAAATTAAAGAAAAAGACAAAAAGAGAGTATATGCGTATAAAACAATAATATAAAAGACTAAAGGAGACTTTTTAAGGTTAATAATAGCTTAATAATAAGGGGGACTTACTTTAGAAATAATGGGGCTAATCCTGACATTATACTACGTGAAATTCCCATTCAAAAATAACCAAAATTGACTGAGAAACCACCCAAAAACTTAAAAAAGAGCATGAGATGTGGGGTAACTACATGCAGTTCTTGGCAGATGCTTGCACGGGTAAATCCTTTACTAAAATTAGGCAAATTTAAGCGTGGTGATGAAATAAAGTGCCAAGAGTGAGGTTATTAATGAAATTAGTGCATATAAACAAGGTCAATGCATTATTAATTAAGCTAGGACACTAAATAAGCACCTGTTGCCTATTTTAGTGTGTTTCCCCACAGTGGGAGTAGAATGTGGGGTAATTATAGTGTGAAAAAGCTAACTTTGCTAAAAATGAAGCTATTCACTACGCAATATAGGGGGTGGACTTGCTAGCAAGTCCTTAACCTGAACTCAGATGGAACTCAGACTGAACTCATACTGAACCCATACTGAACTCTACTTGAACACCCACCTAAAACTGTTCTGCTGAGTGGTGTTCATCCCTGATTGTATGGTTCCTTTATCAATAGCTCAATGTGTGTTCAATCTGTGGTGAGTTTGGGTCCAAGGTTGCGGACTTGCTAGCAAGTCCGCCCCCCATATTGTGTGGTGATTCACACAGGAAAAAAGCAGGCAGTATGTGGCCAGTACACAGAAGCCATTTCTGGCATAAAAAACACCAAATTTGAAAAGTGTTATTTTTATGCATTTAAATAGCCAAATCAATAGTTCTAAATGAGCCCAATTGATCTGTCAAAGCACAATTTTGATATTCTCAATTTTATAGCGCATATAGTCAACTTTTAAGTGAAATAAAGCGCATTTCTTGTTTTTTGCATAAAACAATGAATATAACAGCTTTAAGTGTACTTAAAAATTATGTAGCCTTATACTTAAGGTTCTTAAGATTACTCTAACATATTCCAACTTAATATTAAGTACATAAGACCTATAAAAGGTGGATATATGTGTGTATATAAGGTGTTATAATGGCATTTTTTGTGTATTATCATAATTTTACTTATGTATACTATTTGTGTACTCTTATTTATTGTTCCCATGTATAGTTCATGTGTTTAACATAACTTATAATCACTTTTTACTCAGTCCTGGAGATATACAGGCTGACAATATTTGTCAGCCAGGCTGTCTCAGGAGTCCAGTAAATTGTTATAATACTTTATTGGAATCATAGAAGGGAATAACATAATGTATTTTATGTATTTAAAATAAAATATTTTATTGAAAAATGAAATTATATAAATATTTTATAAATAAGTAAAATAATTATTATATTAATTTTATTATTAAGTAAATTATTTATTACATATAAAATATATTATATTCTATAAATCATGGCGTATTTTTTATGTATTTAATATTTATAAATCAATAATTAATTAATTATAAATATATATTATAAGTGTAATTATCGGCTGGTCGTCTAGAAGAAGAAGAAGAAGGAGAAGAAGAAATTAGGAGGAAGGAGAAGAGAGAAATAAAAGGGAAGAATAAAATTAAAAGAAATAAAAAAAAAGAACTATAAAGGTATTATTTCAAAGGATAAGTGCAACAACAATTTGGGACTGATGACAGGACGAGGCTTGTAATTTAAAAGGGTACTTATAATCAAGTAAGTGATTTTATTTTCTGCTTAAATATCAATTACAATTACTAATAGACTTAAAGCAACCTATAGGTATTTATATAATCTTTTTTATTAGACTTGTAACATCAAAAAAAAATAGTAATAAAGTATTTAAGTTATTATAAGTAATTTAATGCAAGTGATGGCTGCCAAAGGGGAATTCCAAGGCATTTTTATAGGCAAGGAGGACCTCTGAAGCGCCATAAATGTATGTAAAAAATAGTAGTAATATGAAACAAGAGATCAAAAGAATTTAATTAAACCATAGAAATTAAGAGAAAAATATGAAACAGTAAACTAAACCCATGAGTAATTAAATATCTTTCCCACCATAAAATCCTACAACAATTAAGTGAGTATGAAACATAAGAACTGTGAGAAAAAAATTTTAAACAGGTATTACAATAAGATGTAAAGGGTTTAATTAAAACAAATAAAATTATTTTCACGCCAAAATTTATGTAATCAATTTCACTCAGTATAAAGAAAAATTAATTCATTGTTTTAACTATTTTAGTAATTTAATAAATAGTTTAATTGAAACAAATAATTAATTTAATCATATTACTAATTTAAAATGAGAATTTTAATATTATTTTATTAAATAAGTGTTTTAATTTATTTAATAATTTTTGTCGGTCAGTCGTCTAGAAGAGGTAAGAAAAATAGGAGAAAAAGGAGGAGAGAAGGAGGAGGACAAGGGAAAATAAAGAAATAAATCACAAAAATATATATTTAATTTATTTGAGAGGGAAACAACGGTGAGCAACTTTGAGAGGTGACAAAAACTTAGATTTTATTAACAATAATATTATTAAATGTAAGGGTTCTGCGCGGCAAACACTTTTAATTACTATCAGACTTAAAGCAACCTTTAATTTGTTGTATAGACTTTTAATTAGATTTGTATTACTAATAAAAAAATATAAACGTAATAAAATGGTTATTTAATTTGTTGAGTGTGTAATAAGTGATGAGGCTACAGGGGATTATCCAAGGCCCTTTTATAGGCAATGGGTCCTCTGAAGCGCTACTATATTTGTAAATACAATGATTAGAATGGAATAAAACAAATATATCAAAAGAGTAAATGAAACATAACAATATAGAGAAAAACATGAAACAATTAATTAAAACCCCAATTAAGAATCCAATTTTCCCGTCATTAATTCCCAAATCAGTAAGTGAAAATAGTGAATAACTAAACAAGATTGGAACATAGGAACTATGAGAAAAATAATTCCAAACAGATGGTACAGTCTGATTAAAGGATATTTTAAGTGAAACAAAAAATAATTTGACGCAACAAAACATGTAATTAATCTCAATTTAGTCTAAATTAATTTATTTGTTTTTTCTAAAATAATTAAGGGTCAAAAGAAGCGTCATTAATTATTGTTTAGTATCATATGAGAGGTATTATTTAATATATAAATTTAAGTAATTAATTTAAATATATTATAAGTCAATTTTACACTTATAATTATAATATATGTTTTTCAATTAATTAAATATAAATTTATAATTATTAAATACATAAAAATGCGCCATTATTTGTAGAATATATTATATTATGTTCAATTTAACTGTATATAAAAATTTATATAACCAATAAATTTAATGTAACAATTGTATATAATAAAATACTTATATAATTTCATTATGCAATAAAATATTAAGTTATATTCATTAAATACAATTCTTACCCACTTTTTAAGGTTTTATAAGTTATATATCATTTACTGGACTCCTGGAATAGCCTGGCTGACAATTTTACTGACACAATTAAGGGTAAAAAAAGCGCCCAATATTTATGGATAATAATATATGACAAGTTGTATTATATATATAAATTTTATTAATTAAATTTTAATTACATTATAAGTTAAATTTATTATTACACTTATAATATATTTATATAAAAAATTAATATATTAATTTATAAATATTGTCAGCCAGGCTGCTAGACTTACCCAGTAAAATAATTTATTATTTACTGGGATGAAGCCACACCTTTTTATTATTATTATTATTAATTATAATATATTTACTTTAAATTTACCTGAAAAAAATTAACTAGTTACAAAGAAGTAAAATTAGTAAATAATTAATATTAATATTCATTGTCCCTTACATTTTTATTTCTTAACACCATGCTCAATGACAGGTTAAGAGAAATAAAAATTTAAAATAAAAAATTAATAGTGAAATAAAATTTAATATTAAACATAAAAATAAATCTATACATGAAATTCAAATTACTTATTTAAAAATGAAATTTACAGTAATTTTTAAATAAATCAATTTATTTCTGATATATACAGTAAATACACATTTTAAACATCTTCTTTCTAGAACAATCTAATAATTTGAAAATATTCTTCTGGAATATTCTTTTTCTTCTCTCATACTCCTGTATATAGGATTTTTACCTCCGTGCTTTGTCTCTCTTTTGCCTATATAAGGCCTCCCTTTTATGGTTGTTTTGGACATCCTTTACTTACTTATTATTTTATCAAATAATTTATTAAATCAGATATTTATTAATAATAATAATTGTTTTTAGTACTTACAACAACATAATTCTAAATCATAAATTATAATAATAATTATAAAATATTTTACCTCTTTTTATTGAGTAAATAAAAGAAAAGATAAATCATACATACCTTTGACTTTGAAACCCCAAAAACCACCTATCACTGCCGTTGGACCTCTCACTATGCAATATAGGGGGTGGATTTGCTAACAAGTCCTCAACCTGAACTCAGATGGAACTCAGACTGAACTCATACTGAACCCATACTGAACTCTACTTGAACACCCACCTAAAACTGTTCTGCTGAGTGGTGTTCATCCCTGATTGTATGGTTCCTTTATCAATAGCTCAATGTGTGTTCAATCTGTGGTGAGTTTGGGTCCAAGGTTGCGTACTTGCTAGCAAGTCTTCCCCCCATATTATGTGGTGTCTGTTAAAAACTTCTAGACCATCAGGACCCTTTGAAAAATATTAAATACATAAAAAATGCGCCATAATTTTATAGAATATAATATATTTTTATGTAATAAATAATTTACTTAATAATAAATTTAATATAATAATTATTTTACTTATTTATAAGATAATTGTATAATTTTATTATTCAATAAAATATTTTATTGTAAATACATAAAATACAAAATGTTATTTCCTTATATGATTCCAATAAATTATTATAACAATTTACTGGGCTCCTAAGATAGCCTGGCTGAAAGTAATAATAAAATTAACTTATAATGTAATTTAAATTTAATCAATAAAATTTATATATTAAATAAAATTTTTCATATATTATTATCCATAAAAATTGGGCATTTTTTTGACCCTTAATTGTGTCAGTGAAATTATTAAATAAATTAAAGCACTTAATAAAACAATATTCAAATTCTAACTTTAAATTAGCAATATAATTAAATTAATTATTTGTTTCATTTAAACTAGTTATTTAATTATTTACATAGTTAAAAAAATTAATTAATTTTGGTTTATACTGGATTAAATTGATTACATGAATTTTTGTGTGAAAATAATTTTATTTGTTTTAATTAAACCCTCTACATCTCACTGTAATACCTGTTTTAGATTATTTTACTCACAGTTCTTATGTCTTGGACTTACATAGTTACTGATTAGTTTAATTAATTTTTTTGGTAACTTATGGTGGGAAAATTGATTACTTACTCACGGGTTTAGTTTATTGTTTCATGTTTTTCTCTCAATCTCTATGTTTTAATTAAATTCTTTTGTCTTCTTGTTTCACATTATTAATGTTTTGTATATACATTATTATGGCGCTTCGGAGGTCTCCTTGCCTATAAAAAGGCTTTGGAAGTCCCCTTTGGCTGCCATAACTTACATTACATTATTATACAAATTTAAAATACTTTTATTATTATTATTTGTGACACTATAAGTTCTATAAAAATATTATATAAATACAGTAAAGGTTGCTTTAAGTGTATTAGTAATCTTAGTTGATATTTAAGCAGAAAACAAAATTACTTACTTGATTAAAATACCTTTTTAAGCCATAAATTTTGTCTTGTCACCACTCTCAAAGTTGTTGTTATACTCCCCTTAATTATTCTCTTTATTCTCTTTTATTTCTTTTATTTATTTTATTATATTCTTTACGTCCATTTTTTCCCTTTCCTCCTTCTTCCTCTTTTCTTCTTCTTCTTCTTCTTCTTCTAGACAACCGGCCAACATTATTGGATGAATTTCAAAAGAATGATTGTTTTTTTAGATAGCATGCACTTTATATCAGTTAAGTACATAAAAATTATTACATTCTATTTTCATCAAAGATCTCATTTTTTTTAAAACTGTCCTGACCATCTTACCATCCCATTTTTCCTTTATTAGGGGGTGTCAGTTCTGGCAAATCCGCACTTACAAATCCGCACTTAAATAAGTGCGGATTTCCAAAACACACTAGCCCCAATACTGGTGGATTTCAAAATGAAATAAGTCACTTATTTCACTCAAATCCGCACTTTCTCAACCAAAAGTGCTGATTTCACCATCAAGTCCCATTTCACTGATTTGTCAGCATCATCCCATTCATACGCAGCACTCCGCAGCATAACACTTCATAACTCAAAACATCGTACATCACTTACATCTTAATATCATATCATATAAGAGTCATGCCTTCCTCACTTTCAAATCATGATAAATTACATAAAGCAATGACTTTCATGGCGCTTGAACTGCTCTTGGACTCTGATTCCGATTCTGATCTAGAAGAAGATTTTGTCGTTTTATCAAAAATGGCCACAAAACGTTACCTTCTTCCCAGAAAGCCTCAAGTACTTCATACCCCCAAGTACACCATCCAAACACTTCTTAACCTATCTACACCCAGTTTTAGACAGCTGTTCAGGACTTCTCAGGAATGTTTCCTTAAATTGCTTGAGCTTATTCAGGATCATCCCATATTTCACAATAATTCTCAAAAAGAACAACGACATCCTTCAATTCAATTGGCCATCACACTATGTCGTTTGGGTTCAAATGGTAATGGAGCCGCTTTGAAACGTTTAGAAAATGTCTTTGATTTAGGGTATGGTTCAGTTAACACTTATACCAAACGATGTATCACTGCCATCAACTCCTTGGAATCTCAACTTCTCACCTGGCCAACAAAAGAAGAGCGACTTGAATCATCGCAGGTTATGCAAGCAGAGGGCTTTCCAGGATGTATTGGTTTTGTTGATGGTACTACTATTCCTTTGAGCCAGAAACCTGCTCAAGGTGGAAACAATTACTTTGACCGTAAAAAGAGGTAGATTATTTTTAACTCCTTTCATCCTCCTTGAAACTAACACAAACAAATAAATCTTCTTTATAGATATTAAATTAACGTTCAGCTTATATGTGACGTAAACAAAAAATTTATATCATTCTTTGCTGGCTATCCTGGCTCATGTCATGACTCCTACGTCTTCCAAAGAATGCATATTTCAAATGAACCTGAAAAATTCTTTGATGAAAATCAGTATCTTCTTGCAGATTCTGCTTATGTGAATGGAAAGTATGTACTTCCTGCTTTTCGGGGAGCAGCTTCAGAAGACAGTCAAAATTCCAAATTCAACAATCATTTGGCAAAGTCAAGAGTCCGTATTGAACATTCTATTGGAATCTTGAAAGGCCGTTTTTCTAGTTTAAGGGAATTAAGAAGTCCTCTTAGAAATAAATCTGAAATGGAGGCGGTGATCAACTGGATTCTGTGTTGCACTATACTTCATAACCTACTTGCTGACCTCAAAGATCAATGGTTAGAGCTGTATGAAGATGAACAAGTTGATTCACCTCCAGCTATATCCAACACTTCTATTTCTCAATCAACTAGTATAAGGGCGAAAATCCTTCCAATAACACTCCAACATTTTTCAACGCAATTTTAATTTTTTTCTCTTTCTCTTCAAATTATCAATTTGCATGTATTATTCACTGAGAATGGTAAATTTTTTTGCATATTTTTTTGGTTTTTGAATTTGCTGTTAAAGTCTTATTTTTTTTCTCTCTGTGTTTTCTTTCATCAACTCAACATGAAATCGCATATTTTCAGCAAACACCACGCAATATAGGGGGAGGACTTGCTAGCAAGTCCGCAACTTGAAGTCAGATGGAAATCAGATGGAACTCAGACTGAAGTAATACTGAACTTTCACTTGAAGTATCACACAAATAACAATGGATCTATATTGAAAACATAGTGAAAGTGTGAGGATAACTGAATGGAAGCCAGAAAAAATCATTCCATGAGTCTACTCAATGCAAAGTATTTTTTGAAACAGCTTATTAAAATAATACTTTATTAAATTAATTTGATCAATAAAAATTGATTGACAATATTGCAATTTTTAAATACAATAATTTTATTAAAAAATTTCAGATCACATATAAAAAAAATCAGTGACTTTTTCTATTACTTACAACTGTTTTTACAGAATTGAAAACTATGTTTCAGCTAATATTTTATGGAAGTGAACTCTATTCTTCCCCCGAAGAACAGAGTTCATCCTCCTATTTTCACACTCTGTTTGCACCAATCTCCATCCCTTTCAATTCTATCAACACATGCTTGTCTTCCCTTCCCATGCCTTTCGCTATCCTCCCAGCCCCATTGTATGCCATCCTCTTTTGATCCCCATTTCACCCCTCTCAACCTCTCCCAGACCCTTTTCTTCATTTAAAATGCCTCGGAACCCTTAATCTTCCCTTCCAACTCTTTCCCAACCTTTTCACTACCCCATACACCCTTCCTCACCCCCCTCTCCAGCCTTAGTCCCAAACCTAGTTTCTAGACTTGATCTGCATTTTGGCTTAAGGAATTGTCATTACTTTAAAAGTAGTATACTTGACATATCTTATTTATATATTAATTAATTTATGTAATTATATTAAATTTTGATGACTTTCACCCTTTACTTCAATAAAATGCAGGGGAGGGTATTGCCAATTTTTTAAATCTGACATGTGAAATTGATGACTTAGAAAAATTTGGTGGTACCCACCCCTTGTTTCAATAAAATGCAGGGGAGGGTATTGCCAATTTTTTAAATCTGACATGTGAAATTGATGACTTAGAAAAATTTGGTGGTACCCACCCCTTGTTTCAATAAAATGCAGGGGAGGGCATTGCCAATTTTTTAAATCTGACATGTGAAATTGATGACTTAGAAAAATTTAGATAAGCAAACTTATTGACTAGAAAGTAAAGATAGAAAATTTTTATTATACATTCAAATTTTTGTCAAAAATAACGTACTATATTCTTTTCCTTTTATAAGTCAGCATATAAGAAAATATTACCAAAAAGAAATCAAACAAAATTAAATTAACTAGAAAAACAAATTATCAATTGAAAAGGTCAAGTAATTTTTTAATGTCCTCATAAGATTGGCCATTTTTAACACATTCCATAATGAAATCTTTTTTTTTAAAACTCTCTTGTTTTTCCAATTCACAAGTAGCCATTTCTCTTTGAAATTGACGGTCATTTACTCTTTCCATCTGCTCTACCTCAAATTTTTTTTCTTCCAAATCTAAGGCTTGCTGATCTTTCCTTAGCATATGATCAAACTTCATCTTCTCAAAGTCAAGGGCATTATTTGCAATAGTTGATTTCGCTGAGAAAATTAAATTGAAATAAATAAATAAATGAGTTAATGATTAAGATATATAGTAAACAAAACTTACTTATATCTTTTTTTCAAAATAATCCTCAAGGGAGCCAAATGAGCTTGTTGAAGTATTACCACGTTTTAATAGATGGTTCAAGTTCATTGAAGTTGAGGCTCGACGCTTTAGTTTGGAGTTTGAACAAGAGGCTTCAGGAAGTTCTTCTAAAGCAGCTTCTAAAGAGGTATTCAAATTTCCAGAATTGTGATAATTTAATGGAGATTGAGTTTGAGTAGGAGGAGACTAGAAAGAAAGAGAAATTCAGAGAAGAGTTGAAGAAAAAACAAAAAGTAAACATACATTTAAATTTTGGGCCTCTGAGGATTCAGATCTTCTGCGATATAATTGTTCTGCTTGATAGTTGGGATGATCTTCAGCTGAACTATGGTTAGAAGGTGGAGGGGATTGATCTTCTTCAAGTAAAGGT
This sequence comes from Hemileia vastatrix, assembly GCA_030280995.1. Lineage (NCBI taxonomy): Eukaryota > Fungi > Basidiomycota > Pucciniomycetes > Pucciniales > Zaghouaniaceae > Hemileia > Hemileia vastatrix. The sequence continues at coordinate 34,330,770 of JASXTE010000009.1, read as the reverse complement.
GTGTTGGGAGGATTATAGGAAGGTTTGGATCCAGAAGGTATATGCTTAGTAGTATCGTGTAGAAACCAAGGGTTTACATCAACTTGGGTGCCAAAAAGATTATCCATTTCCTCATAGAAAGGACACATGACATTGAGCTTTTTGGAAACAGTAGTAATTCCAATCTCCAAATCATCATCGTCAATACCAAAGCCAGTTTCATTTACAGCATGATGAGTCTTTTTATATTTTGAATGGTAACTCTTAAATCTCTCCTTCATTTGTTTAGGATTGATATCGATTCTCCCCCTTGTTTTTTTCCTTACTTCATTGGCCATCAACAAGTAGCCATTAACCTTTGAAGAAGGTGGACGTCCAATACGAGTGGACTTTTCACATCCAAAACATGCTTCAAAATTTGATTTTATTATAAGGAAGTTGATTATGATGAGATAATCATCCTTTTTAAGCTGACCTGAACCTGCCTTTGATTTTTCAGGTGTAGGGCTTGCTTTACGAGGAGACTTTTGTGACGAAGCAGATTTTTGAGTTACCTTTTGAGATTTGGAATGTCTGGGAGGCATTATGAAACTGGCACATAACAAGAAAAAAGATTAAAAAGTAGAAGAAATAAGTAAAAAAGAATGTAAACATGCCTGGTCAAAATATTGAAAATGTCAGGAAGGGGTGTGTGCCGAGGATTGATGGGTAGGTAGCGAGGAAGGTCAGTGTGTCACATGTTACAGGGATGGGGTAAGAAAGGAAGGGATGTTTTGTGGCAAAAATGTGGTTGTGAAAAAAAACGGGAAAAAAGTGCTGATTTGAGGTCATAACTGACACTCTTTTTTGAAATAAGTGACTTTTTTGCAAAATTTAAGTGCAGATTTGTAAGTGCTGATTTGGTTTGAAATCCGCACTTAATTTAAGTGCGGATTTGCCAGAACTGACACCCCCTATTGTCTAATTTGTGTAGAGGTTATAGCTTTAAAATTAGAAAACCAAAATAAAATTAACGTTGTACAGCCAATTTGTTAAAGTTGCGGTTCCGAAAAAAAAAAATTCCTCTCACCCCCCCAAAAAAAATTTTTTTTAGTCAGCTGACCATGCAACTCCAATGGATTTGAAATGAATAAGAAGCACGCCTGACCAGTTTCACCCCTCTTTTTTTCTATATTCCACTCCCTTTTCTTTTTGCTATCCATTTTTTTTTGTTGTTTCTTTTCTCCTTGCTTGCTTTCATTATCCTTCTTTATCTTTTTATCAGATATTTTGCTTATTTTTTTATTTTCAAGATGTTTTTCCTAACTCTTTGAAACTATCGGTAAGTTTTTTTTAAATCTCAGTGCTTCTTTTTTTAATTTTTTGCTAATTTTTTTCATGTGGGGGCAGAAAAATGTACTTTAATCAAATATTAAATGCTGAGGATACTGACAGTCCTATTCTTTTAACCAATGATAATTAAAGTTCTCAATCTCATGAGGCAAATAATTGGGCACCTTCTGCACACACTTTATTTCCTGACTATGAACTTCCTCCATATATCCATATATACCTTCAAAATACTACTATTTCCCCAACTACAAAAAACAAGAAACAAGCTCAATTTTCTAAAGCCACTTCCAAGCCAAACAATTTGTGATTTTGAGTGGCCATCCATAAACAAAAATTGTGATCATTTCAAGATGATTGTAATTCTGCAAATCAAAGAGCATGAAAACAGAGATCTGGCATGCTTTGTTGAAGAGAAAAATGATGTGTGGGAAATTGATTGGTACACAAGGATGCCTCACCCTAATTTTTCTCTTTCACAAAAGAAAACATTGAGCAGCCAGAACATTTTTGTTGAATTCGCTCATGCTGCTGTAAGTATCCCACCACACTGAAAGATCTTTCTCTGCCTGGAACAATCTGATCCTGGCAAGGATGCCCAAGTAAGTCTTTTTAATAGTTTATTCTGATTTTTAACTGATCTTCTCTCATCTCTAACTTATAGAAAGAAATTCTGTACCAGACACTGGGCCAATCATATTATTCTTATTCCAAAACTTCTTCATCTCATCATGCTCATTCTCAACCTAATCCAACTCAAATCAATAGTGCTGAATTACATGAAAACTTTCACCAAACATTAGGTTCACTCATTCCACAACCTGATCTCTCTTGTTTGACTGAAACTCTTTTCTGTGTTAATCCTGAAAACCCAAATAAATATTTTGTACTTACTATTGAAAAAGCTTTCCAATGGGCCAAAGAAATGGTTTATCTCATTTTTTTGGTTTTGAAAATTTATTAATGTTTTTTTTAATTAAGCAAATGAACCCAAATGAAGTTACTCATTAAAACCTCCTAAAACTCCCTTTTTTCCAATATATTACTGGCTTTCACAATAAAAATACTCAAATTAAACAACTGATCACATATCAAAACAAAAAAGAGCTTAATTCAATGCCCTTTGATTCAACAGCTTTTGTCTAGCACCTCTGATGTCTCAGATGATTAAAATTCACTTGAAAGATTCTTAAAGTTTTCAAAAGCTGATCCAAATGATACTCAGGTAAAGAAAGGTTTGGATAAATTAAAAATGAAACACTGGAACTATTTGAAAGATTTTCTATTTGAGTGTTTGGTGAAAGATGGTGTTCCAGAAGGACCAGCATGGGCAATGCTTCAGGAAGCAAAGCATTATGGATTGTAACTTAAGAAGAAAAGGTGTAAAACTTGTTCCTAACTTTCTTTTCACAAACATTTTTTTAAATACATGAATACTATATTATATTGATAGTTCTTTAAAAACAAATACAAATTTAAAATACACAAAACTTAAATTGTCTGATATTGACCATATTCAAGAATCTATGAAATAAACAATTGGGTGTTACATTTTTAATAAGAGAATGAATATTTTTGGTGAGATGCATTTGATTATAAAATTTAACTTAGATATAAAAATTGGACTAATAATAAATCCATTAAGGTGCACAAAAATAAAGTGGAGGGCTTTTACTTCATTGAAGCTGAAATTCTTGGGACTTGCTACTTTGCAAAATAAGTAAGAATTTTTTAGTTTGATTTGTGTATAGCATTTTTATGTCAGTATTTTTCATAATACATCATTAAGCATTATATGTGTATACAAAAATTTTAAAACTAGATATATTAAATCTAAATAATTCTTAATATTCACTAGCTCTAAAACTCTTGTGGATTAAATCCTTATTTAATACCATTTGTGCAAAAGTTTCAATAATTTCTCTATCCTTTTTACCACCTTTTAAAACTTGTGCTTGACTTAAATTGGACTTCAAAACACAAAATCCCTTTTCAATGGGGCTCAAATCAGGTGAATATGGAGGTATATAAATTATCAAACTATCAGCATGTTTAATTAACTCATTAACTCTTCCAACCCAATGAATTGGTGCATTGTCAATAAACAAAACAATTGAGGGACCAGGGAATGGTTTCATAATGGGGAGCTGGAAAATAAGCAAAAAAAAGATAAAGAAAATTATATAAAAATAAAGATAAAATTAAACTTACTAAAATAGTCTCCAAGCACTTCTCAAAATCAAAACAGCTCACAGTTTCTTCTTGAACCAAGAAATCAATTAAGCCACTGAGCCCAATTGCAGGAATAATGTTGAATTGGTGCTTAGCTTGTGGCCAGGGTACAGTTTTAGTCTGTTGGACAGCTTGAGCCCAGCCATGCTTTTGGACCACACCATCCATTGAAATACCATATTCATCTGGTATCAAAAAAACACCTGATAATAAAAATAAAATTAATGTATAAATTTAAAAAAAAAACATACCTGAAAAAACAAGCCACAATGACTTGAAATTCCCAACAACTGATATGTGTTTGTCACATTGATCAATATTTTAACTTGGGTGCATATCCTGTGTTAATTTCTTTGACAAATCAAGGAATTCTTGGAGCTCTTTGTAAAAACTTGAGCAGCTTACATGCACCCCATGGGACTCTAGCAAAGCCCTTTGAAGTTCATTAATGTACATAGTCAGATAAGAAGAAACCAACTGTCAAAGAAATTCACACAATTCTTCATCTAAATAAAAGGGTTGTCCAAAATGAAGATAGGTGTTAGGATCCCTAACTACTGCTTGTGTTGTCTCATAAAGGGTAATCCATTGGCAAAGTGAATTGTCACTGATTGAGGTGCCATAAAAATGGCTAATCTAATCCAATTTCATTCCTACTAATGTTTTTGTAACCACATTCACTTTGAGAGAAGCATCATATTTGTAAAAAGCCATAACTTGAAAATTAAAAAAAATTAGAAAATAATTAAAACAAAGAAGCACTAAGATTAAAAAAAAATTACCAATAGCTTAAAAGAGCTAAGAAAAACATCTTTAAAACAAAAAATAAGCAAAATATTTGATAAAAAGATAAAGGAGGATAATGAAAACAAGTAAAGAGAAAAGAAACAACAAAAAAACTTACTCAAGAGCAAAAAAAAGGATAGCAAAAATAAAATGAAGTGGAATATAGGAAAAAAGATAGGGGAAACTGGTGAGGTGTGCTTCTCATTCATTTTAAATCCATTGGAGTTGCATGGTCAGCTGACCAAAAAAAATTTTTTTTGGGGGGGTTGAGAGGAATTTTTTTTTGAACCACAACCTTTAATGAACTAGCTGTATCTCTCACAAGTTTCACACCACAAGAGAATCAATGGAATTTTGTGCTTTTTGACACCCAATTTTTTGACCTGTAAGTTAAGAGCTCTATCATTTATTGGCTTGAGACATTTCTGTTACATGTGGTATAGTAATAGCTTAGTGATTTCTAAGTACATAACATGTATATGGCCTGTGGTTCAGATGACATGTATAACTCTGGTTCACTCCAGACAAAGCACTGAAACATCTACTATAAGTTATGGGCTGTCCCAGATTTGTAAATAGCAGTTATCAATCTTGTATTTCCTGGATTATATTTGTGTGCCCTGTGCCTTCCCCACATTAAATGAGTCTCTCAAATGTGCAAATCATCTCACCAGCACCATTTTTTGAGTGCTACAAATAATTATCTAACATATCTGGCCTTTTAATCCATGCCAGCTGATTCCTCTGAACAAACCCTTTCCAATTGCACCCTAGGATACAATGTGAGCATCCACATCTTTTGTTGCAAAAATTGAGAAATTTGAATCCTCCACTAAATTCTATTAGTACCTGTAATAGAAGCTGTTCTCGCTCCTTCTCCAGCTCAACATCTTCCCCTATATCATCCTCTTAAAGCAACACTACTTCTTGCAAAGTACCTCCACCAGCATTATCTCTTCAAAAAACAGCACCTTTTCTTTCTTCACCTATTCCCAATCCTCTTCAGACTTTTTTCTCTCCTCAGCATTCAAATCCCACTTTCCAACACTCTTGTATAGCCACTCAAAACCCTAGAGCTTCCAGTTCTCATGCAAAGGCATCATCCAAACACTCCTGTTCCTCTAGCCCTTGCCATAGACATTATTCCATCCCACATGGTACCAATTATCTATCTTACACATCTATGTCCTCAAATGTTGAAAAAAATCCTTTATCCTTGTACAAGGGTAAATATTGTAGTGATATCATAGATGATATCATTCATAAGACAGAAAATATGCAAATTTAAAATCTGATGTATCTAATTGGAAAAAACAAGGTTAAAAACTTAAATCTATTTTTAAACCGGCGTGTACATACAATTGAATAAACTAGTGATCCTAATGCTGTTCATGATGCAATTTCAAACTTTGAAGATAAGATGATCTGGAATATCCTCTACTATATTCTTGTTGAAAAACTTCAAGGTTTCATTTATTTTGGAATTGCATGTTATAAAGCTTTTCCTATCCTCAGTTCCAAGTTTGACAAAGCATCTCACACTACTTGGATTGCACTTTTTAATGACCTTCTAAACATCAAAACCTTGCCTTTCACAAATATCATGGACCATGGCTAAAGAGCTAAGTCATTTTAGAGGCAGTTTAATTCTCGGGTTTTGTTTTTATTTTTGTTTTTGAAAAAATGGAAGCAGTTTTCACCCAACTTCTACTACCATTGTCAGTCAATAATTTTGCAACTAAGGAGAATCACCATTTTGAATTATAAAAAGACATCTCTCAACCTTCTTTTGATGAAATGAAGAATGTTCTGCAAAATTCTTTTGTCAATTAATCCAATTCTACATCCTCCACTACTTTTGAACTGGCAACCTTTCTTGATTCAGTTTCATCATTGGCTTTCAGGAAGGGAAAAATTCACAGCTACTGCCCTGGAAATAAAATACCTGATTATTCATGTTCTTACTGCAAGTCCACTGAACATTACCAACAGACATATCCCTATGATACCAACAATAAGAGTTTCAATGTTTCAGCTTGGGGCCAATGTGAAAATTTTGCTTGTGATAATAAAGAGGCTATGAATATCATCCGCAGATCACTGAAAAACATAAAAGGAAATCAGCCAGCTCAAAATAACTCAAAACCCTGTTTAAACAAAGTCAGCTGTAAAGCACTAGATGTTATTACTACCACACTGAAAGAACTGGATTTTGGTACTGATAGTTTTAAAGAAGAGAAAGATAACAAAGATAGTCAAGGTGTTTTTGATTCTGGTGCCACACATAATGTCACTGGTGATTTACATCTTCTCTCTCACCATACAATATGGGGGGCGGACTTGCTAGCAAGTCGGCAACCTTGGACCCAAACTCACCATAGATTGAACACACATTGAGCTATTGATAAAGGAACCATACAATCAGGGATGAACACCACTCAGCAGAACAGTTTTAGGTGGGTGTTCAAGTAGAGTTCAGTATGGGTTCAGTATGAGTTCAGTCTGAGTTCCATCTGAGTTCCATCTGAGTTCAGGTTGAGGACTTGCTAGCAAGTCCACCCCCTATATTGCGTAGTGTCTGACTTCAAAAGTTTGAAAACTTCTATTGCAGTCAAAACAGAAACTGATTCTGGTACTGCTTTCATTATGGGTCATGTAAAATTTTTCATTAAAGGATCTGGAGGAGAATTAGTTATCATCAGGGGTGTCTTTTATTGTGACAAAGATGAACCTACTTGTATTTCTCCTTTTAATCTTTTAGATAATTGAACTTCTCTTTCCTTTAATAGAAATCATGATTATATTATTTCAAAAAACAAAAAATTATTATTTCTTTCTTTTAAATCTTCTTCTGGGAGAAAATGGATGGTTAATCTGGTTTATCCTTGTGATATAGAGACCAATATTTTTGAAATGAATTATTTTAACTTTAATCATCTGCTACCCTTCCTGCCCCTTTTGTTCCCTCAACCACTTAAAAATTTCCTTATCCCACAGAGTTTCCTGACTCAATCATGTACTTTCATCATTGTCTTGGCCACACTAGCACCAGAGTTCTACAAAGGATTTCCCAAAAAGGTATTTTCAAAAATACACCATCTTTTTCCCCTTCATGAAAATTACACTGTGATGTTTGTGAAGTTTCAAAAAGCAAATGAAAAAATATGTGCATAGCATCGAAGCATTCACATGAGCTCATGAATCTAGTGGTTTCTGACTTAGTAGGTCACATTATTGATGTCACAGTTAAGGATGAAATTTATGTGGCAATATTCAGAGAACCTTTTTCAACTTATGGAGAGATATTTGTTCTAAAGAAAAAGTCAGATGTTTTTGAAGAATTTATTAATTTCAAGACTAGGGTAGAAAGCATCACCAACCACTGTCTTAAAATTCACCAAGCTGACAATGGCAAAGAATAAATGAACAAGAAATTTTATGAATACCTCTCACAACATGGCATCCTCCATGAAAATTCCATGCCTTATTGTCATGAAAAGAATGTGATGGCTAAAATTTTCAACAAAACTATTGGTGAAATTCCTAGGACTATCTTTCTTGCATCAAACCTTCCTCCCAACTTTTGAAAATTTACTTGTTGTTGGGCATCTTATATCCAAAATAAATTAGCAAATGTGAAATTTACCAAGAGTACACCATATCAAATCATTTTCAACAAAAAAGAAGATTTTTCACCTATCAAAACTTTTGGTCAATGGGCATATGTCCATATTCCAACTGAAAAGAGCACAAGAATTGAGGTTGGGTAAGTTTGTTTCAGAGTTATTGGTTTTATAAATGGTGGTAAAGGTTGGATTTTATGGCATCCAGAGCCTAATTCTTTTGGACCATCAGCCATGGAAAAGTTCATCTCTGAAGGAGAAGTGGAAAATGCCAGATAACTCACATTATCATATCCAGTGGAATCTCAATCTAAAGGCAATTTATCATTCATTGTAAATCAGCTGAAATTTGGTGATTTTACAGCAGAAGAAACTATTGTGGCTTAAGATTTTATGGTTTATTTCATTAAAAATAATGATTGTGAACTTTCTGATTGCCTGCCTTGAACCTTCAAGCAGGAAATGAAGAAAACAGATTCAGTTTCATGGAAATCAGCTTGTCTTCAAGAATCAGATAAAATGTCTAAAATTAATGTATGGGATATTGTACTTCTTCCTCCTGGAAAAACTATCACTTTTTCTAGGTGGGTTTTTGATCTCAAAAGAGATGAGTTTGGAAAGATCATCAAGCACAAGGCAAACTATGTGGCTTGGGACTTCAAACAAATTGAATTCATTTATTTCAATTTTTCTTTTGCTCCCACAGCTAAGTTTGAATCCCTGTGTTTAATTCTAACTCTGGCAGCTACCTACAACTGGCCAGTCAAAACTTTTGATGTCACTGTAGCTTATCTTCATAGTGATCTTGAAAAAGAAATCTATTTCAAGCAGCCTGAAGTTTTTGAGTCTATTAATCCAACTAATGTCTGAAGCTTAAGAAAGCTCTATATGGTACCAAGAAAACAGCCAGGTGCTTGTGGAAACATCTCAGTAGAATTATAGAAAATTTGGGATAAAAGTCAAGAAAACAGGATGAAAGTGTATATGTGCTATCAAAATATGGTTCCAAAGGGATTCAATGGAATCATATGGATGATGGTTTGGTGGTGGGGAGTAGTGATGCAGTTTTGAAAGCGTTGGAAATGGATATGGGAAGTAGTTTTAAGGTGAAATGGCCTGATGGTATCTCTTCTATTGTTGTTCTAGCTGTTTAAAAAAGCTCTATGGTTTTACTATTCACCAACCAGCCCTTTTCAACAAAATTATCATTGGAAAAAATGCAGCAAGTCTTAATTATCACTCACCTTTGCCAATGGGTCTTTCATTAGTTTTTTTTAAAGAAAAAACTAACCCTCCACTTGAACCTATAACAATTTTGTCTATCATTGGTTCCTTGTCATACCTGGTAGCTGTATCAAGGCCTGATTTGGCATATCCTGTCAACTTCTTGGCAGATTATGCATCAAAACCAGGTAAAGCTGAATAGGATGCACTTAATCATTTGCTGAGATATCTGCAGCTCACCAGAGACATGAAATTTAATCTCTTCCCAACAATCAACATCAATCCCTTAAAAGAAGTTTATTGTGATGCTAATTGAGCTGGTGAATTCACTAGAGCTACAGGTGGTCATGTTCTTCAAATCAAAAAATGTCTCATCTTGTGGCAATCAAAACATCAATCAAGTGTAGCTACAGCTTTCCTTCACTCCAAATTGATGGCAATGTAAGATGCAACTGGCCAAGCTCTGTGGATGAGAAACCTTCTTCAAGAAGTGGATTTGTGTCATGGACCAACAAATCTTTATTGTGAAAACAAAAGTGCTATTTTTGCAGCTACAGATAACCCTTCAGACAAGTTTTGTAGACATGTTGAATGTGATTTCTATTTTTTGAATGAGAAAGTTCATTGACTTGAAATAGACATTAAATGGGTTTCAACTAAGAATCAGGTGGCCAATTTATTGACAAAAAATTTGGGACCAAATGTATGGAAGGAGAAGAGATATATATTGGGGTTTATCTAGTTACTTTTATATTACTTTTTCTTTCTCTCTTCTGAACTACATTAATTATGGTTGTTTCTAGGTAAGTCGCTAAGAGGGGGGTTTTAGCTGTAGTATAGTAATAGATTAGTGATTATTAAGTAAATAACATGTATATTGTCTGTGGTGCAGCTGAAAAATCTAAATCTGGTTCACTCAGGATGAAGTGTTGACACCGCTATCATAATTTAAAAAAACTTTTATTGATGGAAGAGACTGTTGATTCTGACATGTTGTAGGAAAAATAAAAGTTTTTTGAAGTTTCTTGTCACGCGCCACGTGACACTCGAGGCGAAATTAACTCAATAAATCAATAATATCGAGTCCTACATCTATACTCAAAGCGCAGAAAGCAATTCTCCATAGCAACTGCGATTTTTCCTTTGTGTACTTACTATTTAACTGCGCTAGCCTAAACTCTAAATCTAAATTAGTCAATCTCCCAATAGGGTACCTTAGTCCTTTTTCATAAGCGACGCACAGCGCTAGGATCAACGAAATAGTACAGTAGTAGTTTTTTCATTAAAGTTTTGTTAATTAATTAAAAAGGGGTATATTGAGCATGGACGGATATTTAGTGAAGAGGGTCTAAGTGTATGTTAGTAATGGTCAATGGAATGGGAATACTGCGATGGAAGGGAGGTCAATGCGAGGAGGAACAAAGGATATAAAAGGAGTTGGGTATTTGGTTCGATATTCCTTAGAATTAAATTATAATATCGTATTTACATTAATAGTGGAAAACCTTAAAAGTTAAAACATTGTTATTGTATCTTTCTTTTACCTTCTCAATATTCATTTCTAAATCCTAAATCTTTGACTATTGAGTTTCCAACCCTTCGTGAGATTTTAAGAATTATTATTACCTTGGAACTAGTTTATAATTCTTCTCGAACAAACCTCGAACCTATAGCTATTACTTCGAGTGACCTTTGAATAATTTACTCGAATCATTCCTCTGTGCTTTGAAGAAGTTTCTAAATCCCTCATCTCACTTTCAGGAACATCCTAGACCTTGTGCGTAGGTCGTCCGGTGACAGTATAATTTAATTCTCCGTAGTTCTCATTCTTTGCACTACCACGTCTTTTTTAGGTGCTTCTAAAAATTTTAAATGGCACCTGTTCAACGCACTCCTCCTACGGGCGCTACTACTAGAGCTCGCGCTAGAGGCAGGCCAACAGCCACAAGGTCTGTTTCTCGCACTCACTCTTTGGAACCACTCGACCTTAGGGAACGGCAACACTCAGTTCAATCTGTAGAAGACATTCCACAAGATTTTGAGGATTCTAGTGATGAAGAAGAAGGAGAGGATACAATGCATGAGGCACCATCCGCCCCTGCCAATCACCCTTCTGGCCAATCCTCAGAACCAGGACCATCTAACTCTCTGGAAGATTTCATGAGACTTTTTATGAAAACCCTTTCAAATCCAACGTCTTCAGAGGGATCTAAGTTCAAAACTCCTTCTATGAAATCTCCTGACAAATTCGACGGAGATCACCCCAACAGATTGCGACCCTTCTTGCAAACCTGCAAGCTACTGTTCCATAATGACCCTCGAACTGTTAACAGCGACCGATCAAAGGTTTTTTACGCTTCTTCATTCCTAGCCGGGAAAGCAGCAAGATGGTTCGAACCTTATCTACTCATGCTTTCTTCGACAGAAACCCACTTACTTATCAATAATTGGGAAAAGTTCGAAGACCAACTTTTTACGTTGTTTGGGGATCCTAATGAAACGGACAACGCAGAAATTGAACTTGATTTTCTTCGCATGAGTGATAATGGTAAAGCCTCTGAATATATCTCGAACTTCAGAGCACTTCAAACTCGAGTAGGTTGGAATGATGCTGCCCTTAAGTATCATTTCAAGAAAGGACTTCCTTCGAGGATTCTGGATCAATTAAATCTTCACGGTCAGAAGATGACTACTTTAACGGATTTAATGGATCGAACCCTCAAACTTGACGGCGTTTATCAAGGACGACTTCAACATCGTCGATATGCCAACAAATCTCAAGGCCTAAATTTTAAATCGGGACCTTCTTCACACCCACGACCAAATCAATCCTCCTCGACTCAATCCAAACCCAATAAGGGAAAGGATAAAACTCGACCAAAAGGCTCAACCCCAGGCGATATCAGCAAAGTACTGGATCCTAAAGGGGAACTTAAAGAAGCTGAGAGGAAGAGAAGAGCAGATAATGGGTTATGTATGTATTGTGGGGGTAAGCACAAGTTGGAAGACTGTGTAAAGTTGAAGGAAAGAGAAGGTACTAGTTCGAAGTCAAAAAACTAGTAGATAGTTTACTTGTGTGCAAAGCAAACTATCTTATCTCTCCCAGTGCACAGAACCTCCATGTCTTAAGGACTGGAGTTGCCTTAAACCGCTTGAGATTCATTCTTTTTAAGGAGGATATCCCCTTCAGTTGTCTTATAGACTCTGGAGCTTCAATTTCTTTTGTTAGTTTATCTTTTGCCGAGAAGCTTCAACTAACATTTACAGATATCGATCGAACTCCCATCTATTTGGTCGAATCAGAGGAACCCAAATATTGGGTAAGTAAGAAAGTTTTATGGGTTTTCAACTTTCCGAATTTTCCCCCCTTCGAGTGGGAATTATCAGTCTTGGACGCCCCAAGGATGGACGATACCATTCTTGGCCATGAATTTTTAACGTATTGGAATCCCGAAATTGATTGGACCCGGGGATTGATCACCCCACGCTCTAAGTATATTTCTGATTCTTTAATGCAGGTCAATAGGGAGTTAAACAACCCGCCTGACAACGTCCTGCTAGAGGACAAATCTCTGCAAGATGACTTGCAAGCATCTGTACCTTCTTTAAATGAGCAATTGGCTAACCCTTCTAGCTCGATGACTTCACTTGAAGAGGATTTAAATTGCCTCGAAGTAATCGAATTATGCTCTCTCAATACAGGTATCACCTCGACAGATTCTCTCGAAGATGAAGAGGATGACCAAATCAACGTTGAAGCCATTAAATCAACTCTACCGGAAATCTACCACGATTTCCTCGATGTTTTCTCAATCCGCAAGGCCGATAAGTTACCACCTCATCGACCCTACGACCATCAAATAGAGTTAATAGGCCCAGTACCTCCGGCAGGTCCTGTCTATTCTCTATCGAAGGATGAATCTCAAGTTCTTCAAGACTACATTGCAGAGAATGTAGCCAAAGGTTTCATCAGAGCCAGTAAATCTCCAACCGGCTCCCCAGTCCTCTTTGTAAAAAAGAAGGACGGTAGTCTTACGTTGTGTGTTGACTATAGACAGCTCAACACAGTCACAAAGAAAAATGCATATCCTGTTCCTCCTATGTCATTACTTCTTACCCTTTTCAATGGTGCTAATTTCTTTTCTAAAATTGATCTTAGAGGCGCTTACAATCTTATTCGCATTGCGGAAGGTCATGAACCACTGACTGCAATGCGCACTAGATTTGGTTGTTTTGAATATTTAGTTATGCCTTTTGGATTATGTAACGCACCTTCAACTTTTCAAACTTTTGTTAATGATATCTTTCAAGATGTTGTTGAACAATTTGTAGTCGTCTATTTAGATGATATTTTAATATTCTCGAAAACACTGGATGAACATATTCATCATGTTCGACAGGTCCTAAATCGTCTTCGAGATCATGGTCTCTACGCCAAGCATAATAAATGCGAATTCCACCTCAAATCAATTGATTTTTTGGGGTTTACGTTGTCCACTGACGGTTTAGTCATGGATGACAAAAAAGTCCAGAAAATCCTGGAATGGCCTGAGCCCAAAAACATTAAATCACTCCAAGGATTTTTGGGTTTTGCAAACTTCTATAGAAGATTTATTAAAGATTACTCTAAAACTATTTCCAATCTTACTTCTCTTCTTAGAAAAGATATTCCTTTTGTTTTTACTTCTACAGCGCGAAAGGAATTCGAAGCACTAAAAACGGCGTTCACCACAGCCCCAATTCTTTGGCATTTTGATCCTTCGGCCTCGACAATAGTTGAGACAGATGCGAGCGATTATGCTATTGCAGGGGTCATCTCCCAATTAAATCCTGAAACAAATTTGTTTCATCCTGTTGCTTTTGAGTCACGCAAACTCATAGCCGCAGAATTAAATTATGAAATTCATGACAAAGAGCTTTTAGCTATTATCCATTGTCTTAAAAAATGGCGTTCTTTTCTTCTCAGCCTAGATAGTCCTTTTCAAATTTTAACTGATCACAATGCTTTGAGATACTTCATGTCTTCTAAAGTGTTAACCAGGCGTCAAGCCAGGTGGGCTGAACTTTTGTCTGAATTTTCTTTCTCTATTTCCTATCGCCCAGGAAAAAACTGCATTGTCCCAGATATCTTGTCACGTCGGGACGACGTTTACCCACAGCGGGGGGACGCATTTGCTGACAAGAACCCAGCAAATGTGCAATCAATCTTCAACGAATCAATGTTAACAACTCATCAACTTAATTCGATGACAATTCAATCTTTTCGAAATCCACTATCCAACATCCTCGAAGCTCAGTCGAAGGACGATTATTGTTTAGGGTTAAAAGACAAAATACTCTCAAAGAAAGGGGCCAAAAGATTTAGTATTGAATCAGGTCTATTAGTCTTCGAAGGTAGAGTAGTCATACCCGACAACAATGAGATAAAATTATGGATTTTCAATAGTCGACATGATTCTCCGTTAGCTGGTCATTTTGGGGTTGATAAAACCTACCAGTTAATAGCGAGGGATTATTTCTGGCCAGGTATGACCAAGGAAATCAAGGCCTATATAAAAGCTTGTTACGAATGTAATAGGAATAAGGCTCCCCGTCACCGGAAGCATGGGTTGCTTCAACCACTTCCTATTCCCTCTAAACCTTGGGAATCTTTATCGATGGATTTCATTTCTCAACTTCCTATTTCTAATGATTTTGATGCTATATTAGTAATAGTAGATAGATTTTCAAAAATGTCTATTTTTGTTAAAACCACTACTACTGCTACAGCAGAAGATTTGTCAAAATTGTTTCTAGAATATGTATTTTCTAAACACGGCTTACCAAATGACATTATTTCAGATAGAGGCTCATTGTTTGTATCCACATTCTGGACCCAACTGTGTCGACAACTCAATATCACGAGGAATCTCTCCACGGCCTATCACCCTGAAACCGATGGTCAAACAGAAAGAGTTAACCAAATCCTCGAACAATATCTTCGAATGTATGTCAGTTACCAACAAGACGATTGGACCACATGGTTACCATTGGCCGAATTTGCTTATAATAACTCGACTCATTCTTCGACACGACAATCTCCCTTCGAAACCATTTATGGACGACATCCTCGATTCAACTCAATTCATGTAGGAACTAATCATCCTGCAGAACATTATCTTCGAACTATATCACGACTCCAAGAAGAACTTAAAACAAATTTGGAATCAGCGATTCGAAGATACAAGGAACAGGCCGACAAACATCGACAATCTGCTCCTTCCTTTAAACCAGGCAACAAAGTATGGCTCGATGCACAAAACATTCGAACAACAAGACCATCAAAGAAACTGGCTGAAAAGCGCTTGGGACCATTCGTAATCGACTCTGAAGTCTCTAAAACTGCATTTCGACTCAAGTTACCTCCTAAATGGCAGGCGATTCACCCTGTTTTCCATGTATCTCTCCTGGAACTGGCTTGAGAAATATACCGGGGTAAGAACCAACCCCCTCCGGAACTGGTTGAAGTAGAAGATCATCTAGAGTGGGAAGTAAGTCGTATCCTTGATTCAAGAATACGCAAGGGGAAACTTCAATACCTCGTGGAATGGGAAGGCTTCCTCAATGACTCAGACAAAACATCCTGGGAACCAGCCATCAATGTTTCTAACGCTCCTGAACTCCTAAAATCTTTTCATTCAAAATATCCTTTAAAACCAAAACCTTAAAATTTCTTTATTTAAAATTTTCTTTTCTTTTTCTTTCTTTCTTTAAAATCTAAAACACCTCTTAAATTTCTTAGCCTTGTTTTCTTTTTTCTCTCTTCTTTTTTCTTTCTTCTCCTTCTATAAATTTCCTCCAAAACCAACTAAAAATAAAATCAAAAATAAAATTAAATACAATAAAATAAAAAAATAAAATAAAATCAAAATTAAAATTAAATTAAATTAAATTAAATTAAATTAAATAAAATAAAATAAAATAAAATAAAATAAAATAAAATAAAATAGGATAAACATAAATAATAAAATAAAATAAAAAAACTCATAAATCTCTCTAAATATTTTCTTTCTTTTCTTCTTCAATTCTTTAAATACATTCTTTTCTTAAATTTAAAATTCTCTTCAAAAATTTCTCTTTCAAAAAATTTATTCTCTCTTTTAAAGACTTTCT
The DNA here is from genome assembly GCA_030280995.1 of Hemileia vastatrix. Taxonomy (NCBI): domain Eukaryota; kingdom Fungi; phylum Basidiomycota; class Pucciniomycetes; order Pucciniales; family Zaghouaniaceae; genus Hemileia; species Hemileia vastatrix. Next base: position 34,314,445 of record JASXTE010000009.1, on the reverse strand, counting down.
TTCCTTTGAATCATCAAATCCTGTATGGCACGACCATTTCCTCGAACTTAACTTCAACCCCAGAATCTCCCTATAATAATTCTTCGAAACAAATAAATCTTCTTTTCAAACTCTCTTAAATTCTACACTTTGTTTTTTTTTCTCCTCTTTTTTCAAACTAAAATTTCTTAAAAAAAAAAAAAAAAAAAAAAAATTTAAAATCCTCAATTTAACAAACTTATCTCAATCACAAAACCGTTTCTTTTTCTCTCTCTTTTCTTACATAAAATTTTTTCTTTTAAAAACACTAAAACTTCCTTCAATTAAAACAACCTTTTTCTTTCTTTAAAATTCTTCTTTCAAATTCTAAAATTTTTTATTTAAAACTTCTTTTTTCTTTTTTTTTTCTCTTCTTTTTCTCTTTCTCAAATCTTGTAAAATTAACAACATTCACCTACAATATAAAAAAAAAAATAATACTAATAATAAAATAAAATAAAAATAAAATAAGACTAATATACAATTTTTTCTTCTACTCCTTTCCATCTCCTTTTCATTTTTCTCGAACCAATCTTTTCATTTTCTCCAAAACTACCCTTATCTCCTTCCTGCATTTATCAAATACCTCCTCCTCTCCTACCGGAACCACCTCTCCAATCTCCAAGAGCTCCTCCGCCACGTCGAAGGAAGCAGCGTCAATAATAGCGTCGACCTCCCCACATAGTTCTTCCGCAAACCTTACTCGTCGACCTTGACGAGGTTTCTTCGACCACACCTGGTCCAGGGTGTCTTCGGGCTCTTCAACCACTTCCGTGGCCGGAGGGTTTGCCTCAGTTGGTATAACCGGCGCAGGTTCCGCAATCGGCTCTTCCAGGTTATTTGATGTCTAAAACGCGACTCATCAGTAACTTCATCGTTGAAATAAAACAATTAAAACTTACGTCGAAGATGGGATCAGGCTCCAGAAATAACCTGGGCACCACTCCGAGTTCTACCTCTCTCTCTTCCTCATCGTCCTCGATGACCACCCGACGTTTCTTGGGTGCCCGCCCTGGAACAGGGACTTCATCTTCATCCTCCTCCACCAATTCATTGACCTCTTTCTCGACACCTCGCTTTGAACTCGTGGCCTGGGTTACCCAGGTTGAGATCTCGTTGTTCATCTCCTTATCATTTTCCCCCACCGATTGTTCATCTTCGATCGAGACATCCCAAATGTCTTCGACCAACTCTTTAGTCTTTGGAACTACCCAAAATTTTGTTTTTGTGAATCGATTTTCGATTTCCGCGTTCTTCGTCAACGCATCGCACGCCACTCGCCGCCGACGGCAAAACTCGCATTTCTGGCGAGGGCCTCGAGTCGCCGTAACTTCGACACAGAAATATTCCATGCTTTCACAAGCCGTGCAAGTCCGTGAAAACTGTCGTGTGATTATTCCCCCATCCGCTTTAGGGTGTGGAGGCGTGGGTGTGGGGGTAGGGCAGTTCATTATAAAATAAATAATTGAGAGATGCGGGAAAAAAGTATTAGACAAGTGAAATTAGTGTGGGAAGATGGTTCAAGCTCAACGGAGTTCGCGTTCTTATACCCGGGCATCTGTCACGCGCCACGTGACACTCGAGGCGAAATTAACTCAATAAATCAATAATATCGAGTCCTACATCTATACTCAAAGCGCAGAAAGCAATTCTCCATAGCAACTGCGATTTTTCCTTTGTGTACTTACTATTTAACTGCGCTAGCCTAAACTCTAAATCTAAATTAGTCAATCTCCCAATAGGGTACCTTAGTCCTTTTTCATAAGCGACGCACAGCGCTAGGATCAACGAAATAGTACAGTAGTAGTTTTTTCATTAAAGTTTTTTTAATTAATTAAAAAGGGGTATATTGAGCATGGATGGATATTTAGTGAAGAGGGTCTAAGTGTATGTTAGTAATGGTCAATGGAATGGGAATACTGCGATGGAAGGGAGGTCAATGCGAGGAGGAACAAAGGATATAAAAGGAGTTGGGTATTTGGTTTGATATTCCTTAGAATTAAATTATAATATCGTATTTACATTAATAGTGGAAAACCTTAAAAGTTAAAACATTGTTATTGTATCTTTCTTTTACCTTCTCAATATTCATTTCTAAATCCTAAATCTTTGACTATTGAGTTTCCAACCCTTCGTGAGATTTTAAGAATTATTATTACCTTGGAACTAGTTTATAATTCTTCTCGAACAAACCTCGAACCTATAGCTATTACTTCGAGTGACCTTCGAATAATCTCCTCGAATCATTCCTCTGTGCTTCGAAAAAGTTTCTAAATCCCTCATCTCACTTTCAGGAACATCCTCGACCTTGTGCGTAGGTCGTCCGGTGACATTTCTCAAGCCAATAAATGATAGATTTCTTTACCAAAAGGTCAAACAAGCAGGTTATGAAGAGCTCAAAATGTCATCAATTCTCTTGTGGTATCAGGTAAAGGTAGCCATCCTAGCAGAGACAGTAATATGGTATTAATGTTAATTAGATTACAAAAAAACAACTATTTATCATTACCTTTATAATGACAAAAATGAATATTTATTAATGGTATATTTCTCAAAAGTCTCATTCAAATGTAGCCAACTTATAACATTAAAACATCAGGAATTATCAAGTACAAGAAAATTAAAGACATATCTAGCAGAGACAGAAACGTAGTGTTAACATTAATGCAGAAAATTGTATTTAGACACTGACATTTAAAAATGTTTCACCCTTCCAAGAAATAAAAAATGAGTAAAACATTAGAGCATCCAAACTTGATTGGTTTTGTAACTACCTCTTACATGCATATTACTTCTGAGTTGAAAATAATCATGATATCATTCCACACTCATTTTTCAAAAATTCACTATTTGAAAGTTACACAAAATATTCATCACTTGTGTTTCTAATTTTATTCAATAACATCATTCCTACCACAGAATTAATTTCTTCTATCCCTCCTTCTACTGTACTCATTTTTCTTTGCTCAACTGTTGCATTTCCCATGCCATTAAATTTTCTTGATGATTTATTAGACATGGAAGAAAAAGATTTTCTTCTTACATATTTTTTAACTAACCATTACAACAATAAAGAATATAATTCAACTACACTTAGACCAAAAAAAAATTATAGAATGAGATTAATACACTGGTAATGCACACTCTATGAAAGACTACTTTGGGGAAATCCATTTTCAATTTTGTTGGAGTTTTGAGGTGTAGAGTTGGTTTAGAAAGTAATATAATATAATAAAGTGATAATTTTGGGTGTGATGTGATGATCAGAAGTGATAAAAGTAGTGTTGAGTAAGAGAATGATAATTAATGTAGTGTTTGGTAAGAGTTAAGTTTTAATGAATTGGAGGCAGTAAGGTATTACAAGGTTGAGCAAGTGAGATGAGTTACTGAAAAAATGTCAGAGAAAAATTGAGTTAAAAAAATGGTTCAATAATTTGTGGAAAGATTCATGATTTACTAAAAATATTTCTGTTTGACCCTTTACCAAAAGACTGAAAATAGATGAGTGTGGAATTTTACCAGCTATTTTCAGTAAAATATGAATACCAAATATAACTTGACCTGCAAGTGTGTATTCTCTAAATGTCAGCCTAGGTATCCCCAGGACTGATTATTTCTTATGCTTAAAATAAGATAACTTTAATTAAATAAGCTTATAAGCTAATATTATGGTTATTATACTTATATATATTAATTAAACTATTAAATAACTTATATAAGTTTAAATAGCTTATCAGTAGCCCCATAATACTTATTAAGGCTCTAATGGAGTCATGATATACTTACCTTAAGTGATATTCAGTAATTATAGACATACATAAGCTTATATGTATGCATAAACCTAATATTCAGTGAAATATGCAGTTATATTGAGGGGTGTCAAACATTAACATACATGCCATTAAAGAAAGCCTCAAAAAAGGTACTAAGTAAGTCATTTTAATTAAATTAAATACTCCATTAACCAGTGTGGTACCTGTATCGCAGGTAGTCTACTTTTTGGTCCAATCAGATTTTGTGTTTCAAAAGAATAAAGGGGAATCATAGCGCAGAAGATAGCGCTATTATAAATATGTAATTGTGTGCTCAGAAGAACAAAGGAAAAGGGAAGCATGGAAGAAGGTTTAGGGTCTGTGCACTTGGATTTTGTAGAAAGATATGCTGCACAAAGGAAATTGTGTTCTACCAACTTAGGAGTGCAAATGCTAAACATTATGGATTTGTACTTTCCAATAATTGTGTATTATGTGTTAAGGAAGAGATTATGGCTCAAGGAAAGCCTCAAGTACATGGTATACTTCACCGCAGCTAGTGTGGTAAATTACTGAAACAGGAAAGATAAGTTTCAGAGGCTAACTAGTTAGGTGATGGTCAAAATTATGGACTCAGTAATGAAGCAAGGAGAATGGGGGTTTGATCACAAAACTACCCAAGAGTTGAAGAGGCAAGGGTCAGTGCTAAAAGGTGTCAACATGAGAAGTAGAGCTGAAACAATGCAAATGTATAGTCATAAGTGTGCATGTGGAACATGAGTGAAACAAGTTAGTACTAGTATTAGTAGGCATAGGTTATGTTTAGGAACTGTAGTTGTTACAAGCAGTGTATTTACACCACACAATATGGGGGGCGGACTTGCTAGTGAGTCCACAACCTTGGACCCAAACTCACCACAGATTGAACACACATTGATCTATTGATAAAGGAACCAAACAATCAGGGATGAACACCACTCAGCAGAACAGGTTTAGGTGAGTGTTCAAGTAGAGTTCAGTATGGGTTCAGTATGAGTTCATTCTGAGTTCCATCTGAGTTCCATCTGAGTTCAGGTTGAGGAATTGCTAGAAATTCCACCCCCTATATTGCATAGTGTTAGTTTACTAATAGATTAGTTGTTTTTTTACTAATGTGGCGCTAGAGACAGCGCTGGAGATCCAATAGGGAACTGTGTCCGGCGCGCTGAAAAAGCATAAGAAGAAAGGGCTATCTAATGGAAGAGAGTACTAAGTTAGGTCAAAACATTCTGAGTCTTTAGAGCTCATGCCTCTGTGTGTGTATTTCATATAGTATAGTGAAAAACAAAAATAAAGCGCAACATAGAGAGAATATAGATTCAGTAGGATAAGCTATTATTAGAGTTATTTTATTGCTATAATAAGAAATATTTAAAGAGAGGGCTTCAAGAGAGAGTAGCTGTGGATACTGGCGCTTATTAAGAATAGAAATATCCAGATAGTAATTTTTGTTTTTCCTTATCTTCTAACTCATCTCTCAAACTTACAAACTATCTAGTCAGATATTAGAGTTACACATTATTGCGCTTTCTTTAAAAATAAGAGTGGCAGGCCCTTCTTTTTAGAAATTGAAAAGAAGCACCAACCCATCTCACATTGTGTCTACTGCTTAGTATAGTAGAGCTCTCTATAATTGGTGTCCCAACAGTGGCATAATTGTAATTAGTGTTTTGATTAGATTGTTTTGGTTTTCAGGGTTTTGTGAACAGGGAATAATCAAGCCAGCGCTTCAGTAGAAGATTCATAGGGTCTACAACAAGTGGATCAATAGCCGTTATCAGATGGTAGCATAGGACTGTATTGCAAATATAGTTGGGTTAAGTTATCAAGTGTGTGTTTATTTTTGTGGATTCTGTTTCAATTTTTATTTCAAAAATGGAACCTACTGCAACTACATCAAGGGGAAGTCAGGAGAGGGTTAAATCACCCAATTTATCAGTGTTGTTCCCACAGAAGGTAACTACAATTATTAGGTGTAAAGATGAAAGCTTGGGTTTTGTGGGCATTAATACCAAGAAGTTCTTATGTAGGTTTGAACAGGCAACTGAAGTTCATGGAGCAACCAAATATGACATGGTGCTCCAAGTACTGTTCTTTGTTTCAAATGAGTGCAAGGACAATCTGGATGATCTAAAGGTTCATGAAGAGGGTGATTGGCCTGCTCTAAAGGAACAGATGCTTAAGAGATGGCCAAAAATTACCAGGGAGACTAGGTACACAATTAAGGATCTAGATGTCTTGGTAAAGAAGGCCAAAGCTGGAGGGGGTGTTTGAGACCCTAAGGAATTTAAAAGTTTCAGGGAAGAGTTTGATCAAATGGTTGAGTATTTGGCCAGTAACAAATATTTTAGTGATAATAATGCATCTTTACCTTGTTTTTGTGAAGCTTTAGCACCAGGAATGGAAGACTGGGCGAAAAGGAGCTTGGATAATGAAGGAAATTTAGTCAAGAAGAGGGACGGTAATTATAAGTACCCTGGATTAGAGGAAGTAGAAACAGCAGTGGAAGCTGAAATGAAGTTGCATCAAGTTGAGTGTCACGCAGTTAGAATTGCTTTGGATAGTGAGGAAATGGACCAGGATGCGTCTGATGTGCAATTATCTCCTCAGGTGTCATCTCCTAAAATTAAAGCTTTTACTAAAGAGCCAGATTATGTTATGGCTAGTATTGAAAAATTGGAGAAGAAAATAATTGAAGTGGGGAAAGTGAAGGAGGTGTTTAGGCCCAAGAGTCCTTCCCAAAAATTGTGTTTTGCTACTATGGTATGTTACTGTTGTAATAAAGAAGGGCATACTGGGATGAGGTGTAATGCACTTCAAAAGGATAAAAAAGACAGGGAGGTTTTTGAGGATGGAATTGCACTTATGTTGGAAGATGGAACTAAGCTTTTTAAAGACAAGGATCAAGGGATGCAAGCCATGGTCATCAATCATATTAATAAGAAGTCCATGGAGGGCAAGTCAAGCAAGGGTAAGGAGCCTAAAGCTAAAGAGTAAGGCAAGGATGCAAAATCAGTCAATTTTGCAGTCACTTGCACAGTATTGGATTTTAAAGTGAAAGAAGGAGCAGTTGCAGCACCACTTATTGCAGCACGTTTGGAGATGTTTGCAGCAAAACACAAGAAAATGGCCCCACCAAGCTGGTGCTAGGTATGCAAATCCAGAGGATATGGAGGAAGTAGGGTATACTACTAGAGAGAATACACCTGTGCCTATCAAAGAACTTGAAATTGACAGTATGGAACCTGATGGGGATGGTGTGGTTCATCAGGAAGAAGAACAATCTGTGATGATGGAGGAGCCAGAGGTAGTACAGAAAAGGTCATTACCAGCTGAAGGAATGCCAGGAGCAAGGCATGATACTCCAAAAAACCCACCTGGAAGAGCAAAAGATGGTGCCAAGGTGACACAACCAAAATGGAAAATGCAGCAACCATTTCATGCAGATTTTCCTAAAGAAGCCAAATATTTAGTTGCGCAGTGCTTAAAAGCCGCAGTTTGGGTTCCATTGGGGGTATTGACAGCAGTAGCACATGATGTAACAAATGGAATTGTGGATAAGTGCAGGAAGAAAAGGATTGCTAATTGTGCTGAATTTGATGTAGGAGAGCAGTCATTCCAGCCAGTAGCTGGATCACCAAGGGCGCCACATTAGGCAGGTCCCTTAGGGTATTTGACAATTACTGTAAATGGTAAGCAGATTAGAGAGTTATTGGATACAGGTTCACAAATCAATGCGGTTTCAGTGGATGATGCTGTGGAGTTATGTCTTCCTGTAAAAGATGTTTGGGGCAATGTTTCAGGAATTGGTAGAGGTAGGTTGCCTGTAATAGGTGTAGCAGAGTATGTACGCACTAGGGTTGTGGGAACAATGAGAGATATTGACTTTTATGTTCCAATGGGTGTAGTTCAACCAGTTTTAGGAACACCATTTTTAATGGATTATTCTGCAACTATTGATTATTGTTTGAATAATACTATTGGAATAAGGATTATGGGTGATGATGGTATTCCAGTGACAGAAGTCTTAGTAGCACCTAAGGATGGTGGCTAGGAAACTAAGTACTCTGGAGCTGCAAGATTGGAGAAAGAAAGAGAGATTTATGAGGAAGTCTCAGAGGATGAGAAGGGGAAACCGCTAGGAGGGCTCCAACATTTTCATTAGGGACTGGAATTTTAGGTGTTACTATCTCCCAGGATGGGAAGAACCTGGATAGTGAACAGTCAGTCCAACAAGAAGGGATACTTAAAGTGGTACTTTATAGGTGTCTTGGTAATACTACAGTAGAATGTATTATACCCAGGCTTTTTGATATCTTTGATTATGTATTTTGTTATGCTTATATTAAAAAGAAAAGACAAAAAACTAGGCGATTATGACATGAAGAAGTTTTGTAGCAAAAGTAGTCTGCAACTTGAATTAGGGAGCGCTGATGTCAATGTAACAACAAGGAGTGCACTGGAAGAGATAGCGGAAGAATCAGATGACAAAAACTACTCAAGGGGAAGTCAAGATAGTAATACTCATCTAGAGAATGGGGAGTATTCTGAAGATGATGCGCTTGCTGATGAGGAAGCAGAATTGTTAAGTTTATATCTGGAAGGTAGAATTCAACCAGATTTTTGTGGTGAAAAGGTTTGGCTCAATATTGAGAAGCATGCTAAAAATTATTTTATTAAAGATGGGAAGTTATGGAAGAATCAGTCTTTGTTTCCTCAGTTAGTCATTCAAACTAGGGAAAGGAAGGAGAAAATACCCAGGGAGTTGCATGAGAATTCAGGTCATAGGGGTCAAGATGAGACGTATTGCAGAGTCAAAGAAAGATTCTGGTGGCCCAATATGAAGAACGAGGTGAGTGATTGGGTTAAATCTTGTCCGGAATGTCAGCGTAGGAGTTACCAAAATCCAAAAGAGAATGGTAAAGCGGTGGGCAAAGATACTATTTTTGGTAGGATCAGTTTGGACACATTTCATATAAAAGAAGGACACTTTAAATACTTGGTAGTAGCCAGGGATGATCTATCAGGATAGGTCAAAGCAGCGCCATTGGTAAACCTTAAGGCGAGTAATGTAGCTTATTTCTTAGAAAGAGAATGGATTTTTAGGTATGGGGTAATGAAAATGGTAACCATGGATGGAGGCACTGAATTTTCTGGAGAATTCCAGGATGTAGTCAAAGATATAGGCGCTAAGCTACAAGTGGCAACACCATATTATCCTGAAGTGGAAGGAATGATCAAGAGAGGACATCAAGTTATGAAAGATGCACTGGTTAAGTTATGTGGAAATAATGGTGTGAAGTGGAAGAACTATTTGCCATTAGTTTTGTTTACAGACAGGATTTCAGTTAAAAGGACAACTAGGTTTTCACTGTATGAACTTATGTTTGGTCAAAGGGCGGTACTACATATTGATCTAGAGGCTGGATCTTTTCTAGGATGTGATTGGGATCAAGTGCACTTGACTGAATATTTGATTCTAGCAAGGGTAGTGCAACTTGAAAGGAAAGAAGAGTTTGTTGAAAAGGCATATGATATAATGATGCAGATCCAGGATAAATTAGTTAAATATGATGAGTGCTTAGTGCATAGGTTGAGAAAGCCATTGAGCCCAGGAGATTTGGTTTTGGTCTATAATAGAAGTCTAGAAAGCCAATGGGGTAAAATGTTTTCTGACAGATGGAATGGTCCTTATAGGATAAGGAAGAAAATAACTGGAGGGTCTTATTTACTGGAGGAATTGAATGGTACTGAATGAAAGCAGTGTGTTGTTGCAGATCAGATCAAAAGACTCTACCTAAGGGGTGCTCCAGTGGTACAGAATAACCTCTGGGATGAGAGAAAACTACCTGAATAACCTCCAGGAAGAGGTTAAACTAACAAGTTATGTTTAAGGCTTATTTTTTTAGGGGACTCACTGGAGGATTTGACACAGTTGTGACGGGTAGAGAGCACTAAATGGAAGTTAGGAGGACTATGGCTGAGCTGGAAATTGGAATAAGTGCTCAGATGAGGGCATAGAGAAAAATGGAATCTTATATTTTTTCATCGTTCAAGGAGACATGACAAAATAGATAAAGGAATTGAAAGAGATGCAAACCATGTAAAGGAAAAAGATGCTGGGAATTTAGCCAATGGGTTAATTAACCAGGAGTGGAATAACAATTTATAGATGGGGTGCTCTACAGCTCAATACTTATTTACATCATGTATTTTTTTATTGCAGTAAAGGTGGTAAAATGTTTAAAGTTTATTCTATGATTTTTTTACAGGGTCTATAGTCTTGTAAAGAAAGTAGAGGGATAGAAGTTAGGCACTCCAAATTTTAAAGACAACTAATATTTAAGACAGGTGTAAAAGAATAGCACCAAGTCTAGAATGTTTATTTAAAGGCATAGTAAAAGATGGAGACTATGTACAGGAATATTGGAGAAAGAAGGCTTATAGGAAAAGCGCTAGTGGATTATTCAGTTTTGCTGTTAAAACTATTAGGATATCCTTTCCATTCTTCAGGCATGACAAAGCAACAAGGATCAGCGGGGAATCCAAGAATAGTTGAAGAAATGATTTCATTCATGAGCTTACCTATCATTTCTATATGGGTATAACAAGCTACAAGCTCAGAGTCAGAAAAGGCTTGTGCGTGATCATAGAATAGAGAAATAACATCGTATATAAGGCAAAGTTGAGAAAAAATTTGCATGGAATGTACAAAAGGTAGTGGAATAAGAACCCATCCCAGGGAGATGGATTCAGTGAAGCCTACAGGATAGACCAGAAGCTAGTAGGGAATGAAGGCGTAAGTGTAATAAAAGGAACTTACTTGCTAATAAGTTATGGGGGCGCGCTGACAGGGAGGAGACAGCAACCGCATCAGGAGCAGCTGTAGAGGAGCCTGAATGCATAGAAGCATTGGAGCTAGGGGAAGAAGAAGGTGCAGAACTGGGCTGAATGGATATTTCGCACCTGGAATAAGCTGGAAGTGATGAAGATTTGTAAGGGATATCAGTAATGGGAGAAGAATTAACAATGGTAGGACTAGTAGTGGTTATTATAGGAGCACTACTGGTGGAACTAGATGGGAAACAAATGTAGCCAGTAGGCTGAGAGCTATTTTGATTTAGGAAGGTATAACAGGTCTTATGACATCTAAAACAATTATCACAGGCAGGTCTAAAGGAGGCATAACCACAAGGTTTATAAAAGGTGGAATGGAAATTATGACTTTGCAAAAAGAGCACTCTTGATCCCTGGGAACAGTTCAATATTGAGTCATAATACTAAAATAATGGAAATGTTGATTATTAGATGGGCTATTTATAGGCTAAGAATGGCATTACAGAAAAGGCATCAGTTGCGCAATCTCTAATTTGAGCACTGAATGGTCTCTAATGAAGATGTAAAGGATTTTTGTCATAGAAAAAGGAACCCAAGCGAAGAATGGAATCTGTTGCAGTCAAGGAGAAGTCATATATTGTAAAGATCTGAAGATTTCAAGGGAAATCATGCGTATATAATGTAGAGAATATATTTGCTGCTATGAGGAATAGCACTGATCTTAAGTTTTTTTTATTATTGTTTCATCTTTCATAAGCACTAAGTAAAAAGGGTGTACAGGTAATTTTGGAAGAAGGAGGATTTTTTTTTGGTAACTCATCATGTAATTGAAGGGCTCTCACAAAGAATTTAAGATAAGAATATACAATACTTTATTACTTTTACAGACTATGTACATGTTATAGGAAGTAGGGTACAAGGATAAAGAATAAAAAGAAGATTTTTTTTTAGTATTCTGCATCATTGAAGATTGGGATGCAGAAAGCCCAGTCATTAACAGCCTCTTGCATGTTTTGTTTCAAGGTAGTGATTAGCTTTGTACGTTGATTATACTTGGTGCGAGTATAGACAGGGACAACCTTGAGAAATTCCTCAACAGCAGTGAATATGTTGTTCATTTGAGGCATGGTTGTGTTGTATGGAGCGCAGGCGATATGCTCTGCAAATTCCCAGTTCCAAGCTATGGAAGGCTCTTCCTTGTTGTTGAGCAGAGAGGTATTGACAGGCCAATCATCCAGGATGAAGGCATCTTCAACTGGTTGCATAGTAGTCCAGTCAGGAGTCGGTGTACAAGGTATGGACTCTGGAATAGTGGCCGCATCCCAGGTGGGATCTTCTTCCATACTAGGAAGGAATAGAGGTACCTTTGGTGGAGGAGGGGTCAAAGTGTAAGGAGTTTCTGGCATATCCTACAAAAGAAAAGAAGGATATTAGTGTTAGGTCAGAAGAGGAAAAAGAAGAAAAAGGAACTTACGGTATGAATACTCTCTTCTGAAAAGAGCAATCTAGGAATTGAAGCGACACTACTGGGAGTAGGCGCTTGGAAACCAACCTTGACACTTTTGTTGTTAGGTGGAGTAGCAGATGCAGGGGCAGGACATTTGAAGGACATCTGACTCATCATGTCAGTAGTCAAGGCGTTTGGATCTAAACCCGCAACGGTGGGCGGCCCATTGTAGCTAAATTTATCTTTGCAACTTTTGCAAAAATTGCATGACTAGGAAGAAAGAGAAATAGAATTTAATGACAATAGGATGAAAGGAAAGGAGGAAAAATGAAGGGAAACTTACATTAAAATAAGTGTTGCCATGGCGGGATTTTGAAAACTGGCAGGGAGATATGCCATTTTCAATGCAGCAGGTGCATCTGTCCTACCCATCAGAGTAGTGACTTGCGTCATTGGAGGAGAGACAGGGGGCTGCGTGCGCACAAACTGTCAAATAGCGTCCACAACATTGGCGGTATTCTGGGTATTAACTGTTGTAGTTTGTGTCTTCATTATTTAGAAGATAGAAGGGTATACAAAAAAATAAGAAGGTATAAGAAGTAAAAGAAGAAGAAGAAGAAGATTTATTAGAAAAGTAGAGAATAATTTGGAAGATGGAGGAAGGAAACACTGCAAGGCACAGGTTATTTATAGGCTCCTGGGGACAGTCGCAAGTAGAGGGAGGATGTGGTACGCATCTTTCAGGTAGTCTACTTTTTGGACCAATCAGATCGTGTGTTTCAAAAGAATAAAGGGGAATCATAGTGCAGAAGATACGCTATTATAACTATGTAATTGTGTGTTCAGAAGAGAAAAGGAAAAGGGAATCATGGAAGAAGGTTTAGGGTCTATGTGCTTGAATTTTGCAGCAAGATGTGCAGCACAAAGGGAATTGTGTGCTATCAACTTAGGAGTGCAAATTCTAAAAATTATGGATTTGGACTTTCCAATAATTTTTTATTATGCGTTAAGGAAGAGATTATGGCTCAAGGAAAGCCTCAAGTACATGGTATACTGCACCGCTGCTAGTGTGGTAACCTACTAAAACAGGTAAAATAAGTTGCAGAGGCTAACTAGTTATGTAGATGGTCAAAATTATGGAATCAGTAATGAAGCAAGGAGAATGAGGGCTTAATCACAAAACTACCCAAGAGTTGAAGAGGCAAGGGTCAGTGCTAAAAGTTGTCAACGTGAGAAGTAGCTCTGAAACAATGCAAAGGTATAGTCCTAAGCGCACATGTGGAACATGAGATAAAAAAGTTAGTACTAGTATTAGTAGGCATAGGTTATGTTTAGGCACTGTAGTTGTTACAAGCGGTGTATTTAGTTTACTAATAGATTAGTTGTTGTTTTATTAATGTGGAGCTAGAGAAAGATCTAGAGATCTACTAGGGAACTGTGTCCAGAGCGCTGAAAAAGCATAAGTGGAAAAGGGATATCTAATTGAAGAGAGTAGTAAGTTAGGTAGAAATATTCTGAGTCTTTAGAGCTCATGCGTCTGTGTGTGTACTTCATATAGTATAGTGAAAAACAAAAATAAAGCGCAACATAGAGAGAATATAGATTCAGTAGGATAAGCTATAATTACAGTTATTTTATTGCTATAATAAGGAATATTCAAAGAGAGGGCTTCAAGAGGGAGTAGCTGTGGATACTGGCGCTTATTAAGAATAGAGATATCCAGATAGTAATATTTTTTTTCCTTATCTTCTAACTCATCTCTCAAACTTACAAACTATCTATTCAGATATTAGAGTTACACATTATTGCGCTTTCTTTAAAAATAAGAGTGACAGGCCCTTCTTTTTAGAAATTGATAATAAGAACCAGCCCATCCCACATTGTGTAAACTGCTTAGTATTGTAGAACTCTCTACATTGGTATACTTCAACAGCTTTCTTTTCCCTACACATGCCATTTGTTGGGTACATCCAAGTCCGTCAAGCACTTCTTCCCCTTAACTTGATTATTCAGCATTAGTTACAAACACTCATACCTTAAAATTTTTAATCACCTAATTCTTATGAGCTTATTCATACACACACAGTAAATGGTGTATCAAGTCTTAAGGCTCCATAAAATCTTTATCCCACCCTTGATTACTCTTGCTCTTATTTTCTTCCTCCAAACACTAACATGACTCCTTCTCTTTATCAAAAGCTTCAAAAAACTACTGATGCTCTAGCCCTTGATCTTTTGGTTGAGTCTGATACAGATTCTGATACAGATTCAGATTCTGAGTTTAATTTTTTTGTATGAGTTACCTGTTAAAGAAGCTTTCAGTATGAGTTCAAGTAAAGAAATTTGAATAGCTTGAATAGTCAGTTGTCTAGATAATTTTAATGGCCCTATATGAATACTGTAGTAAAAATCCAATAAGTATTAAAATATAACTCAATATAATGGTCTCAGTAATTTTAATCTTACTAATTATAAATGGTTTACAGTCTTATAGTTGGTAGAAAAATATATGTAATTATTCAGAAACTATTAAAAGACTTTAGAAGTACTATTTATATGTATTGTAATTGTATTGGTTATATATTTTTATTGTAATGATTAAGAATCTAGAAAATAAGACCAAAAACCCCCCTCCTTTTATACCCAATAATTCTCCAATGTATCCACCTGGTTTACCAGTCCTATACATGGCTAATGATGCCTCATTCTAGCTAATACACATTCCCAAAAGCATGAGTAATGAACAATAACATAATTAGAATTATATCACCTTCCAAAATCCTAAAGTAATAGGGATAATCCATCAAAATAAAAGAATAAGCAAAAAAGAGAGTATATGTGTATAATAACTTAAAATAAAAGACTAAAAAAAGAAAGAATAAAACTAAATATTACACAATATTAAGGGGGATTAAACGGAGAGATTATTTGTCTAATTATTTCAAATTACTATGTGAAATCCCCATTCAAAAATAACCAAAATTGGCTGAGAAACCACTGAGAAACCCAAAAAAAAGATTTGATATGTGAGGTAACTGAATGCAGTCCTTGGAAGGTGCTTTCATGGGTAAATCCTTGACTGACTGTGTAAAATATAAGTGTGGTTGTGATTTTATGGCACCAATCTTGAGGTTGTTAATAAAATTAGTGCATATGATGAGGTCAATGCACTTATAAATAAATTAGGACACTAAATAAGTGCCTGTTTCCTATTTTAGCATTTTTCCCCATATTGGGAATATGATGTGGGGATAATTAGAGTGTGAAAAAGCTAAATTTTCTAAAATTGAAGCTATTCATGTGGGAAAAATTCAGGCAGTATGTGACCAGTACACAGAAGCCATTTCTGGCATAAAAAACACCAAATTTGAAAAAAAAAATTATTGAATTTGATTAGCCAAATAAATACTCCTAATTGAGTAAAATTTATCTGTCAAGGCATATTTTTAATATTATTAAATTTATAGTGCATATATTCAACTATTAAGGGATTTAAAGCACATTTCCTGTTTGTCACATAAAACAAAAAAAATAACAGCTTTAAGTCTACTTAAAAATTATGTGGCCTCATGTTTAAAGTTCTTAAAATTACCCTGGAATATTCAAACTAAATATTAAGTACATAAGACTTATAAAAGGTTTATATATGCATGTATATAAGGTGTTATAATGGCATATATTGTATTTTATCATAATTTTCACTTATGTATACAACTTGTGTACCTTTATTTATTATTCCGATGTATACTACATGGGTTTAACATAATTTAAAAATACTTTTCACTCAGTCCTGGGAGTATCCAGGCTGACACTTGCCCACCAAAAACAACAAGAAAAAATGATAAGTTATTCATTTTTTTATTTTTATTTTTCAGGAATTCAGAAAAATCTGTAGCATTAAAGATTAATTATTTAAAGAAATAAAACATAAATAAATATTATGAGTACTGGTTTTTAACCCCTCAGCTGGTTGAACAGAATTATAATTTTGTTTAAATTTTTTAAGAAGGGAGGATAGATTTAAAATTTCTTTTTCAGGTATCCACTTATCAAATTCATTTGATTTTCCCTTATATCTTAATAAATACTCAGTTCCTTTCTCTTTAGTAAGGATTATTTTCTTGACTATTTTTTCAATCTCTGCTTTTTCCACAAGTTCTTCAGGTTTCTTTTTAGGCTTTCCTCTTCTTTTTGGAAACAAGTCAGGATCATTTGCATGGTAAAGTTTTAATAATGAGATAGGGAAAACTGGATGTTTCCTATTATATGGAGCATATAATATGACTTTCACAGCATTATTATCAACCATTTTCCTAACTACAAAAGATCCTACAAAAGGATCTTTTAATGTAACATTATCTTGTAAGTTAAAATGTAGTGTTAAAATCAGGGCCTCATCTCCATTTTTAAATTCAAATTCTTTATGAGATTTATCCCACCTTTTCTTTTCATATTCAAATGCTTTTTGAATTCTTTCCTCTACATGATTTATACACATTTTTTGCATAAAAAAAAGATTTAGTACCAGGGTGTATGTCTAACCTTGGTAATTTTTTTAAATGATTTACTGGTGTATCTGGTACATATCCCAGACAGACAGAGTTTAAATGGTTTTTTCTCTGTTACAGAATGAGTGGTGCTATTATAAGCAAATTCAAGGCCAGGAATTAATGTTACCCAGTGATGTGGGAATTTTTCATTGTATTTTTATTCTAATCCAAAGGCACAATATCTTCTGATCATATCTTTCAGAGTCTGTATCATTATCTCAGCCATCCCATCAGTTTGTGGATGGTGTGCTGGAGACAATTTCAATGGACAACCTGATACTTCCATCAAAGATGTCCATAACTCTGAAGTAAATTTAGGGTCTCTTTCAGAGATTATGTCTTTTGGTAACCCAAAAGTATTCATCATTTGAGTCCACCATATCAATTCCAAGTATTTTTTAGATACCTCTTTATGGGTAGAAATGAACTTACAAATTTTTGTTAGTCTATCCACATTTACCCAGAATTAGTTGAACCTTTATTCTCCTGCTAATGGAAAGCCAATTAAAAAGTCCATGTTTATAATTTCCCATGGAGCTTTTGGCTGCTCTATTTGTTGCAACAACCCAGCTCTCTTCCCATTTAATCTTTTAGATTTTTGGTAAGAGTCGCATGTGTGAATGTATTTTTGTACATCTACTCTCATGTTTATCAAACAGACTGTTTTTTAACTCTATTTAATGTTTTATTGAAATATTGAGTTGGGTGGAATCATACATTAATTCAGTTTTCTCAAGGTTCTGGATATATAAAAGATAACTACTTCAGATAGGATACCATTTATTATCTGTTTTTTCTATAAAGCAGCACCTGAACCTGTAAAGCTTGAATCAGTATACAAGATAAAAGGGAGGTTAAAATCTGTAAGTCCCAATATTGGGGCTGACACTAAACATTCCTTTAATTTATCAAAGACATGCTGTCTTTCATTATTCCAAATGAAAGCCATCGTTCTGATGAAAAACACTATCCATCAATTTTTGGAAGACTTAAAGGGCATTTTTTGGGCCAAAAGGCATTCTCACATATTTATATATCCCCATTTGTGTGGTTATGAGTAATAAATTCCAAAAATTCTTTTCCATAGGAATCTGGTGGTAAAATTTGTTTCCATCCAGATAGGAAATGTATTTTTCTCCTTGTAAGGTAGCATAGATAGAAGCTATCCTTGGTAGAGGGTAAATATGATCCATGGTGAATTTATTCAGAGCTCTGTAATCACCACATAATCTTACCTAATCTTTTTAATAAGAGATTAAAACTGGTGAACTAACACAATAATTACGTGTTGTGTCTACTTTTTTAACAACACCAGTTTCTAACAACATCTTAATGTTGTCTTAAATTTCTTTCCTTTTTGCAGGAGAAGCTGGGTAAGTTTTCTTTTTTAAGCTTCAAGGTATTTTATTCAAATCACAACTTAAATAGATTTTCATCTCATGTTCTTTGACCTATCCTAGTTCATTTAAACCATAAGCAAATGCCATAGGATAAGATTTTATCAGTGTCAAAAAATTGTTTTCTTCAATTTTTGAGTGTTGAGGACTGTAAGAGGCTTTTTGAATTTCAATTTCAAACTCAAATATTTCAGAGGTAGATCTCCCACCTTGGAGCTGCTCTTCTTCAGGGGAAATGAAATAAATTGAATTTTCAGAGCAAATCTTGAATTTTCTTTTTCCATTTACTCCTATAGTGAAGCAAATATTTGCAGGATCTAGTTTAATGCCAAATTTGGTCAATTAGTCATTGAAAATAATAAAACAATCACTACAGTAATTATTATCCATTACTAAAAATTCACACACTTCTCTTACATATCCATTATTATATTTAAAGAATATAGCAGTTTTTTATTTGCCAATCACACATAATTCTGAACCAAAACCCCTCCAGTTCTTTTTCTGTACAGGCTCCAGTTTTTCTTTTTACTTACTATCAAGTTTCATTAAAGTATTAACATAAATGACACTACCAGAAGCCCCAGTCTCAATAATGGCATTCATTTCTTTTCCAGGTATAATAGGGGGTATCAATGTTCAGGGATCAGCAATTAAATTAATTGCGGATAAAAATCCTTATACCCCAATTATCTTCCGCAATTATTTTTGCTAATAATTGGGTTATTAGACACTTTACCTGTCAATGTTCACCTCTTATCTGACATTTTTATCCTCAATATTTCATAACCACATCTTGGACAACTTTCTGGATATCCCAGCCTTCTACCTTGCTGCGCACTTCCATTCTCATCCCATCCTGTTCATTCTATCCGCTCAGAATTTCTCCCCATTTCATCTATTTGATTCTTCTCCTTTTCATCTTCCTATCTCATCTGCTTGTTTCTGCTCCTTTTCATCTTCATTTATAATAACATTCCTTGTCATCCTAGATCTTCTCAAAGGCAGCCATCACCCAGTTGTTCTTCAATTCCCACTGCTTCTTCTTTCCCCCGCTCAGCCAAGAAATCAAAGACCGTTCAATTAAAAAAAGATGACCATCTCATTCTTATCAACTGGATGAAAACCAAATCTAACTATGATTCTTGTTTTGGTGCTGAGTATGCCACTAAAGTAGGACGACCCCCTGCATCAAAAGTTGATGGCTATCTTCTAATGGCAAATGAATAATGGAATAAGACCAAGGGAAGGATTGATCTTTTGCCTAAACAGATGTCTGAACAATTCAAGCATTACCGAGCAAAATACAAGAAGGAAAAGGCTCTTTCATCTTCCACTGGTTTTGGGGTTACCAACAACGATATAACTAAGGGCATAAAATTCATAGACGATAAACTTGAAACTTTATGTCCTTACTTTCAAGAGATGGATGCAATTTTTGGAGAGCGAGCCGATGTTAATCCTGTAAACATGTTGGATGGTGAAGATCCTATCTCTGAACATTATGTTGAAGCAAATCTTTTCCCATCCTCTTCCTCCACTCAAGTCTCCCCTTATTTGAATGAGACATATCTAGATAGCTTTTCTGTAGATCCTATAGGTGATTTAACCCAACCAAATCTAACTCAGGTCTGTTTCTTTTTTCTTTTATCTTATCAATTCTATTTTTTATTTACTTATCTTTTTCTTATTTCTTAATAGGCTGATGAACAAACCCAGGATCCTCAATCAACTGAGTCTGAAGGTAGTGACAATGATGAGGAGGAAAATATGACCTTGAACAAGAAGCATAGGGCTTCAAGTAGTCTAAATTTCCACTCACAAATAAGAAGAAAAAGTGATACTTCATCACAAACCCCTTTTTTGTCTATGGAAAATTTTTTACAGAAACATGATGCTGGTAAGTGATACCATACCTCTTATTACTTTACTCTACTTTTCTTCCACTTTATATTAATTTTTATTATCACTCTAGAAAAAGTAGAAATTGCTAAAGAGACTCTAAGCTTTGAAAAGAAGAAATATGAGCTCTCTTTAAGGAGGGATGATAGGCTACAAGATTTGGAAGAGAGGAAGTACGAGCTCTCTTTTCGGAAGGATGATTGGGCCCAAGATTTGGAGGAGAGGAAGTACCAGCTTTCTTTATGGAAGGATGATCTTGCCCAAGATTTGGAGGAGAAGAAGTTTGAGTTAACTCTAAGTATTGAAAAATCAAAAAAAAGAGGAGAAGACACTCAAACATCAAAACCTATTAGAGCAGATGAAATATAAGTTTGACCATGAAGAAAATTCCAAAAAGAAAGATTTCTTGATAGAATGTGTTAAAGCTAATAAATCTGTTGAGGAAATTGAACGTTTAAAGAAATTGATGGATGACTAGTCTGTTTTATTTCTCTCACACTTCAACTTTTCATATTTATTTTTACATGAAATTTCTAATAACTTCCTTTATTTCATTACTCTATCTATCATTACCTGAATTTTTGTATTTTAATGTTAAATATTCTTTTTTTAAATAAAATTTTCATGTCTCCTTTGAAAATTTGGCAATCTCCCACCCCTGGATTTTTTTGAAGTAAGGGGTGGGTATCACAAAAATTCTTTCATGTCATGAATCTTGAAAGTCTTATATGAAACTTTGGCTTTACTACCCCCTGCATTTTACCGGAATCCCAAAAATTCTTACATGTCAAGAATTTCACAAGTCTTATAAGAAATTTTGGCAAAACCCCCTCTGGATTTTATTGAAGTAAGGGACGGGTATCACCAAAATATTTACAAGTCAAAAAAATTCTGTATCTGTTTTAAAAAATTGGCAATACTCTCCCCTGCATTTTATTGAAGCAAGGGGTGGGTATCACCAAAATTTTTCTAAGTCATCAATTTCACATGTCAGATTTGAAAATTTGGCAATACCTCCCCGTGCATTTTATTGAAGTAAGGGGTGGAAGTCATCTAAATTTAATATAATTACATAAATTATTAAATAAATATCTAATATATATCAATTTCCCTAGTTTAAAGTAATGACAATTCCTCAAGCCAAAATGCAGACCAAGTCTACAAACAAAAGTTTGGGACTTTCCACAGGTATAGGCAAGAGAAACCCCATGAAACAAATAAATGTTATCATGATTACCTGTTATACAACCAAAGGTCGTTGGCTCATCACATTACTTGAGCAAATTGATATATAAAAAATATTTATTAAAAATTTATGAAAAAATATAAAATTTTTGATGACAACTCTAATCCCCATACTTTTTGGATCTAGATAAAGTTTTTTTAAATTGAATAACTTTACCTTCTTTCTTTACCTTATTGATTCTTTGAATCAACTTATGACTGATTTGAAATGAGCAACCAAAATGTGATAAATGTTGACAGGATTCCAAACCAGGAGGAGCTTTGGTCGTTTGATGATTATCCTTAGAAGAATTCCAAATAGTTTTGATGGACCATTTCCCAAACCAAAATCAATGATGCACCAGTGGTCTGGAAAATATAAACCATGTCCTTTGATTTTAGCTGGAGATGGTATTGGGTGGCCAGTTATTGGATTGATATATGAGAATATACCAAAAGTAAGAAAATTGGCATCATTCCTATTGATATGAATCCTATTGTGGAATCCAGAATGAGTGATAATAAAATTAGAAAAAAAAAGATATTTGTGGCTGATATCTTCCCATTTGGAGTCACACCAATTTGGTATTCCAACTTTGGTTGAAAGTTCATGATTTTCTTCAAATGCTTTATAACAGAGCTTTTTGAGTCGAAAAGCAAGAAAAGAGTTAAAGGAAGGTAGAGTGTCCCATAAGCAAAAATCTTCATCTTTTTGAGCTTTAGTGATATTCTTGACCAACAAATATATGCCTATCTAATTGAAATGCCTAGATAATAATCATATAAGAGTTTCAGAATCCTTATCCTCTAAATATGCAATATAAAAATGTGAAATAAGACAAGTGAAATTTGGAAAAAAGGCTCAACTTCAAAGGTCAAAATCTCAGCAACCACTGAACCTAATTCAAACCTGTTTGTGGGAAATGAAAGATATGCTTTAGTAGAATCTTCAGTTAAAGGACATGTGATTTAAATAAACCTAACCCTAATTTGTTACATAAAAAAATGAAATAAAAAATTTAAATTGGGAAAAAAAAGGCTCAACTTTAACGGTCAATATCTCAGCAACCACTGAATCAAATTCAAATCTGTTTGTAGGAAATGAAAGGTAGCCTTCAGGAGAATCTTCAGTAAAAAGAACATTAGATTTGAATAAAAATAACCCTAATTCCGAGGCTGATTTTCAAAATTTTACAAAAACTTGAAAAGTGGTAATGAAGATGAGATCAAAAGGAGTTTTATAAGCTCACTGTTATCCAGATAAGAGTCATACATATATTTGAGTATGAAGTTTTCATAAAAGGAATGAGATATCATATAGGCATGAAAAAAAGGAGATGAAACTTACCTTGATTGAAAAGTAGGAACAATAGATAGAGAAAGATTGATGTTGGAATTGTGGGGAAATTGAATATGGAGTAAGTGAAATGCATAAAGAATGTGCAATGTATGTGTTTCAATGAAATGGAGCCAAAAAAAAGTGAAATAAGGGAAAGGGGGGATAATGACAATGCCAAGGAGGGATGAAGAGTAGGTTGATGGAGCTAAAAAAGAAAGTAAGGAGGGAGAGAAGAAAAAGGTTAATTATACCATTGAAATCCAAAATAACCACTTACAAAAAAAAGTTAGAAAAAAAAAATAAAATAAACAGAAAAAAACAAAAAAAATTATAATTAGTAATCAAAAAATCAAACAAAGAATAAAATGACTTGCCTGGAGAGATGAGATGACAAAATGAATGAAACCAAATTGTTTGAGGGATGTTGGAGGAGAATAGGAAAAGGATATGAGGGATGAATGAAAAAAAAATCACTGACAAAATATGCAATTTCATGTTGAGCTGGTGAAAGAAAACCAATGAGCCATCCAAAAAAAAGATATTCACCGTAAATTCAAAAAAAAAATGAATATGCAACAAACAAAAATACAAAACCAAGTGAATAAAGTACACAAAGAGGACATTTGGAAAGTATGAAAACATAAAAATTAAAAATTAAAGGCGTTGCAAAGTGAAATGTTGGAGAGTAATTGGCATTATAATGGAGCATATGCCAGTTGATTGAATGATTTGTGAATCAAGGGAGGGGAGTGCCAGTGGTGGTTCAGGATCCTCTTCTTCATAAAGATCATTCCACTCATCCTTTAAATCAGCTAGAATATTGTGGAGTATTATGCAAGTCAAGATCCAATGATTTGCAGTTTTGATCTTCAATTTTTTTTGAAATTGGATTCTGAGCTCCCGAAGACTAGAAATTTGTCCCTTTAAAATACCTATAGCATGTTCAATTCGTACTCTTGATTGTGCAAGGTGATAATTAAAGGCAGTTTTGCGGTCATTTTCTGAAGTTGCACCACGGAAAGCAGGTATCATGTACTTTCCACTTGCATATGCTGAGTCTGCAAGGAGGTACTGAGATTCGTCAAAGTATGAGTCAGGGGATTGAGAAATCCTCATTCTTTGGAAGACGGAAGAGTCATGACATGATCCAGGGCAGCCACTGTGAAAATCAATAAATTTTTATTGACATCGCATACAAGTTGAACGGCAATAGAGTATCTAGAAAGAAGATAAAAAGTTAGATTGTGAAAGATGAGAACTTGGAGAAGATTTTGAAGAAACCTTTTTTTGCGATCAAAATAATGGTTGCCATCATGAGCAGGCTTTTGACTCAAAGGGATTGTTGTTCCATCAACAAAACCTATACAGCCAGGGAAACCTTCAGCTTGCATTACTTGAGAGGATTCAAGTCGCTGCTCTGGAGTTGGCCAAGCAAGAGTTTGATACTTGAGGGAAAGGATAGAAATCATACAGCGCTTGGTGTATAATATCACGGTACCATATCCTATGTTAAAGAGATTATCCAAACGTCTTACGGCAGCACCATTTCCATTTGAGCCAAAGCCACATAGAGCAACAGCAAGTTGGATGGCAGGATTACTCTGTTTGTTATGAGAATTGTTATGGAAGATAGGATGTTCAGAAATGAGTTGATAAAGTTTGAAGAAAGAATCGGGAGAAGTTCTAAAAATTTGTGTGAAGTTTAAAGAGGAATGTTGAGAATGGAGGCCAGATCGTATTCGGGATCAGGATAAAGATTTGGCCCCCTGGTGATGATGTAACGCTTTTTGGAAAAAAAACACATATAAGCTAAAGCATCTTCCAAATCAGAGTCAGATTTATAGTAAAGAACTAAAATAAATTTGATAGCATTCATTGTTGAGTGAAGTAGCTTCCTAGTAGAGAGGTGCTTCATTGTTGTTGGTGGAAGGGATATGTGATGAGGGAGGTGGGAAGTGGAAATTCACTGCCAAATGTGCAGTTGAGGTGTGTAGATAGAAAAAAACTTAAGTGTTTTCCACCAAAATTAAGTGGCATAGAGTGAGGAAAGACTTAAGGATGGAATCAGCAATTATGAGTCATGTGACTTTCTTGCAAATCCATCATGGATGTGATGAGTTTGGGATCAGGAATTAGGAATGGAAATTGGGGTATAAGAGGCAGGATAATGCATTATTGTGGATTCCTTAACCACTAGCCTTGGGGCTAGTGGATAAGAAACTTCCACAATTAATAATGTCTGATCCCGGGAAAAAAAATTCCTGATCCCTAATTGCGGATCCCTGAAAATTGATACCCCCTAATAACAGGTGCTCTAATAGGTGTGATTTTGTAAGTATCATGACTTACATCTTTTATTATTTCAGATTCCTCAAGAGAAGTTAAAGATGCATCTGTAGAAGTTATTGCTTTATTAAGGAGAATAATATCCTCTTCTAATACAAATATCTCATTTTCATCATCACTGTAAGAAATTTTATTTTTAGAATCCTCACTAGACTCCTCCTTTTCATCCTCATGATAACTGGGTTCAGAATCTTGTGAGTTTTCAATAACATTTATTATCTTCTTACAAGTATGAACTTTAACTCAAGGCTCATTTAATTTAAAATACCATTGATTCATCCTCAGAATTTGGATCATATCTGGTTTTTTCATAAAATATTTGTTGAGTGATTCTAAATTTTGGGACAGAAAATTGTCTTTCAATTAGTGCATTCCTTTCAATCCAGGAGTAGTAAATCCTAACTCAATACAGATTAAAACCATAATAAGGCCACATCTGTAAATAAAAGTATTAATTTTTATGTAATTTCTTCATCAGGTAATTTTTATGAAAATTTTAAGTTATCAATCATTTGTATGAATTGTTTCCAATCAGATTTTTAATACCCATTAAAAGAAGGGTACTGATCTAACTTAGGCCAGTTCTTTTGTTTAGTTCTGACTACCTTAACCTGAGGAATATTTAATAATTCACTTACTTTTGATAGATGATCATTTATTTCATCTTTTACTGATTTTTTTTGTCTCAGTGTCACACACCATGTGACACTCGAGGCAAAAGCAGTTCATTAAATCAATAATACAGAGGTCTAAATCCATACTTGAAGCACAGAAAGCAATTCTCCATAGCAACTGCAACTTCCTTTGTGTACTCACTATTCAACCGCGCTAGTCTAAACTCTAAATCCAAATTAGTCAATCTCTCAATAGTGTGTCTCAGTCTTTTCTTAAATAAGTGATGCACAGCGCAATAGTCAATGTAATGGTGCACCAAAAGGTTTATTAAATGTCTGTGAATTATTAAAAGGGGTAGTGAGCATGGACGGAATGGATATTGGAGGATTAGAGGGTTAACGGATGTTAGTGAGGAGGGTCCAGGTGTAACGGGTGTATTTTAATGGTCTGTGGTGTGTGGAATAGTGGATGGGTATGAGGTCAATGCGAGGAGGAGTAAAGGATATAAAAGGGGTTGGGTTTTTGGTTCGACATTCTTTAGAATTAAATTATAGAACGTATATATAGTTAACCATGGTAGAGCTTTAGCTAAATCATTATTATTGTATCTTTCTTTATTTTCTTAGTAATCATTTCTAAATCCTAAAACCTTTGATTATTGAGTTTCCAACCCTTCGTGAGATTCTAAGAACTTTAATATTACCTTTAACTTATATTAGAATTCTCCTCAAACATATCTCGAAGCAGTAGCTCTTCCTTCGAGTCATCTTCAAATCACTTCCTCAAACATTTCCTCTGTGCCTCAACAAAGTTTCTAAACTCCTCTCTCCATCTCACTTCAGGAACACCCTCGACCTTGTGCGTAGGTCGTCTGGTGACACTCAGAGACCATGACACTTTTTTCTTTTTCAATCATTGGTTTTTCATATGAATTTTTTATATAAAGTGGTATATTTTCCACATAAGAGGTGTTGTCATTTGTTTTGTCAGTATTTTTCAATATATTATCTGCTCCAGTTTCCAATTTTTTCAGCATATCTTTTATTAAAGGTACATGAGATAAAGTATCATTTACATTTGAAAAAGAAAATTTTATATGTCCTTCAATTGTAGCCATTATATTCTGAGAATATTCTAATTTATTATATAAATGGTTGATATCACAGGTTAATTTTTTATTTTCATTTGTAAATTCATTATTTGAATTTTCAATGAACTTCAATTTATTGGTAGTAGTACTCAATGGTTGTGTAAGGTTTGATAATACACTTTCTGTGTTATTGTTAGACTCTTTAGAGAATTATTCTAAATTTTCAATTCTTAATAATAATTTTCTGATGATTTTTAATTCCATTTGATTTTCTTTCAAAAAATATTCAATTTTATCTGTGTCCAACTCAGAAGACTCATCATTGTTATCAGGCCCAAGATTTAATTCATTTGGCTACATTTTATTATTCCTAGTATTATATTTGTTATCCATAAAACTATGTACATTGTCATCATTTAAAGAAAAATTTTAAATTCTATTTTCAACTGAATTATCCTTTAGATCATTATAAATTATATTTAGTAGATCCCTTTCAATATCATTACTTATGAGTATATCATTTTTATTATCATATGACTGATCCTGAGAAGATGGATGACTTACCAAGGTCTTATTCCATTTCTCCTGCCTCTCCTTACCTCTCCCTTGTAGGGGTGAGCTCTAAACCCTGCTGTGGAGGGTGGTTGCAGTTCTGGGAATACCAGTCCCATTTCCATGTTCTCACTCTAATCTTCTGGTCCTCCTCTTGGGCTGGAGGTGCTGCTGTTGCAACCGTGGAAGAATTTGATACTACTGTTGTTGGCTGAGCTTTTAATTCTACTAGAGCTTGATTGACTTCTATAAATCCCTGTGATTCTCTTTTTAAAAATTGTTCATCTGGTTTACCATGTTGTTGACTTTTATGGTGAGGGTATTTAGAAGAGTTTAAAGGGAGTGAACTTGTTCTTTTAATCTATTTTTTGTTTTCTTTATTGATACTTGTTTTAGAAGTTTTACTCTTTCCACCAGAGACATCTGTTGAAAGATGCTGTTTTTTGAAGATACTTACTCCATTTGAATGTCCTGTAACAGGTCTATCAGCTTCAGGTCTTAGATTATAAGGTTTTGCCTTATTACTCACAATGTCTATGTTGTCAGACATTTTTACATAGAATTCAAATCAAAAAATTGAAATATTAGTTATTAAAACTTCAAAAAGGAGTTTTATCAGTATTATTTAGCACTACTGAAGACAATTTAATTGATTACTTGTAGATCTTAAGTGAATTTATAAGTGCCGAAATTCAAATATGATTTTATGTGGTAACTTGATTTAAGTTGTTTAAAATATGTAGCCATGTTTTTATATTTAAATGAGAAGTTTGTCAGTAATATTCTTTTTAAATCTTAAATGAGTTTTACAAACCAATAAACAGGGATTAAAATTCCTGTTAAAATAAAAAATTAATCATTTTTAATTATTTGGTTTATTATCTGCAAAAATCACAAAATTAATTGGTCTATTTACAGACTCCCACTAAGAAAAATTTTATGTTCACTTAGTGGTAAAATTGTTGATTAAATATCACAAATTTACTATATAACAAAGCTTAATTTTCTGAAATCACTATATAAGTGACCCCATCCTGTTTTAATTATCCAAATATTTCTATAGGGATTTTTATTTACTTAAAACCTCTTTTGAATTTTTTACTCACTGGAAGATAACCAACAGAATTCTTGAGGAAAGGTCCACAATTTTCAGGCTGAGTTGAAGTACAGAGACCTGAATATTTTGAATAGTTGGTTTTCTAGAATATTCTAATGGTCCTATATGAATACTGTAGTAAAAATCCAATAAGTATTTAAATATAACTCAATATAAGTGTCTCAGTAATTTTAATCTCACTAATTATAAATGGTTTACAACCTTATAGTTGGTAGAAAAATAGATTTATTTATTCAGACACTATTAAAAGTCTTTTTAAGTACTATTTATATTTATTGTAATTGTATTGGTTATATATTTTAATTGTAATGATAAAGAATCTAGAAAATAAGACCAAAAACCCCCCTCCTTTTATACCCAATAATTCTCCAATGTATCCACCTGGTTTACCAGTCCTATACATGGCTAATGATGCCTCATTCTAGCTAATACACATGCCTAAAAACATGAGTAATGAATAATAACATAATTAGAATTATATCACCTTCCAAAATCCTGGAGTAATAGGGATACTCCATCAAAATAAAAGAATAAGAAAAAAAGAGAGTATATGTGTATAATAACTTAAAATAAAAGACTAAAAAAAGAAAGAATAAAACTATATATTAAACAATATTAAGGGGGATTAAACAGAGAGATTATTGGTCTAATTATTTCAAATTACTATGTGAAATCCCCATTCAAAAATAACAAAAATTGGCTGAGAAACTACTGAGAAACCCAAAAAAAAGATTTGATATGTGAGGTAACTGAATGCAGTCCTTGGAAGGTGCTTTCATGGGTAAATCCTTGACTGACTGTGTAAAATTTAAGTGTGGTTGTGATTTTATGGCACCAATCTTGAGGTTGTTAATAAAATTAGTGCATATGATGAGGTTAATGCACTTATAAATAAATTAGGACACTAAATAAGTGCCCATTGCCTATTTTAGCATGTTTCACCATATTGGGCATATAAATTGGGGATAATTAGAGTTTGAAAAGCTAAATTTTATAAAAATGAAGCTATTCATGTGGGAAAAATACAGGCAGTATGTGGCCAGTACACAGAAGCCATTTCTGGCATAAAAAACACCAAATTTGAAAATTATTATTTTAATGTATTTGATTAGCCAAATAAATATTCCTAATTAAGTAAAATTTATCTGTCAAGGCGCATTTTTAATATTATTAAATTTATAGCACATATATTCAACTTTTAACTGATTTAAAGCACATTTCTTGTTTGTCACATAAAACAATGAAAATAACAGCTTTAAGTCTACTTAAAAATTATGTAGCCTTATGTTTAAGGATCTTAAATTACCCTGGTATATTCAAGCTTAATTTTAAGTACATAAGACTTATAAAAGGTGGATATATGTGTGTATGTAAGGTGATATAATGGCATATATTGTATTTTATCATAAATTACACTTTTGTATACAACTTGTGTACCTTTATTTATTCTTCTGATGTATACTACATGTGTTTAAAATAATATATAAGTACTTTTTAGTCAGTCCTGGGAATATACAGGCTGACAGAACTTCTACTTTACTTCCCAATCCCCATCCATTTGCCATCAAACACAATATACACTTCACAAACTTTCTTAAATACCTGAACCCAGTTTTCAGAAAACTTTACAAGCTACTTATCATGGTTTTAAATACCTACATGATTTGATTCATGATCATTCTATTTACCACAACAATTCACATTTCCCACAGAGGGACCCTGAAATACAAATCTCTGTGGCACTTTGCTGATTTGGTTCAAATGGGAACAGTGCTTCTATAACTTGTCCAAAGAACCTCTTCAGTATAATTCATGGAAAAATAGAATTATAAACCAAGAAAACCATCAATTCTATAAGTTCACTTCAAACACAACTCCTCACATGGCCCACTAAGGAGTTTAGACTTGAAAAGTCACAGGTCATGCAAAATGAAGGATTCCCTGGATGTACTGGTTTTGTTGATGGCACAACCATTGCTTTGAGCCAAAATCCTGAAAAGGATTGAAATAATTATTTTGATTGGGAAAAGAGGTCAGTGCTTATCTATATCTTACATATTCTTACATATAAAACAAATCCTCTCTTACTTTTTCTTTTTTCAGTTATTCTATTCTATTGCTCTCCAATCAGTTTGTAATATAAATAAGAACTTTATTGAATTTCATGCCAGATTTCCTGGTGCTCACCATAACTCTTCATTTTTTTAACAAATGATCATTTCTCAAAACTCTGAGAATTACTTTTATGAAAATCAATATCTTCTTGCTAACTCTACTTACACCACATAAATTGGCCTTGAGTATCTGGATTGAGATTAAGGACATCACATTGTAAATGATGCCATTGACAACATTTACAAGTTGAAGTGTATCTCTTTACTCTGTGATTTTCCACACAATAGTAATTGGACCTTTCACAATACGTTCAAGGAATTCAGAATCCCCTTGTAAGCTTATAGTCTTTCGTACTATAGAATTTCACTAGAAATGACAAGATGAAATCTTTGAATTTTTCTAGAAAGCTACTACAATTTTTTGGGGGAAGGAACTACCTTTTATATATTTGACACTTATATTTCTGTAAATCTTTTTATTTTGAAATTTTTATTTTTTTGTACCATCTTGAGGATCAAGACATAAGTAGTTGTATTTTTTTTGGATTGTGCACCTTCTGCTTAAAATGCAAGTAAATTCATGTTTCATGCATTTTTAATCTTAAAAGGGAGATTTTTTGTCTTTTAAGTGTATATAAATTTAAAAATAATTCCAACCAAATCACACAAAGAAAAAAATGGCAATACCCTCCTCTACCAAGTCAAAAAGAAAAAAATGGCAATACAAACCCCTGCAATTTACTCTAGGATGGGATCAGGATTGCCAAATTTTCATTTTAGTTTCATAAATGAATAAATAAATCATTCAAAAAATATAATCAACCAAGTAAAAGTAATGGCATTCAGAATACTACCAGCCAATGAGTTCAGATGTGATCAAAGCTTAAGAATACATTGACATGGAATCATATTTTGAGCTCATTGAATCAATTAATTGTTTGAATGACTACCTTTATACAGAAGCAAGGCTGGATGGCTTATTACCTAAAGTTAATGATTTTATTTAATGAATAATTAATTTTAAATTTACAAAGTAAAAATGAATCTTTTTAAATCCTTTATTTAAAATACTTAGCCTTCCTACCTGTAGCTCTAATTTTCCTCAAACCTTCTTGCCTCACTTTACTTACACTCTTTATTATATTTTGGTTGATCTGAAACGAGAAACCAAAATTAGTAGACTTTTCATAAGATTCTAACCCAGGAGGAGCTTGAGTTGTTTGATGGCTGTCTCATGAAGAGTTTCAAATTTCTTCCACCAGACCATTACCTAATCCGAAGTCAATAATATATTTGTGATTGGGAAAGTATAATCCCTGACCTTTGAGTTAAGCAGGTGAAGGAATTGGTAGTCCAGTAATAGCATCAATATAAATGAAAATCCCAAATTGAAGAAAATTAGAATTATTTTTGTCCACATGGATCTTGTTGTGAAAGCCTCCATATGTAATAATAATGTTAGATGAAAAGATATAGTCATCTTCCAGATTGACCCATTCCATATCTGTCTAATTTGGTAAAAAAAATTTTTTTTATTAAAAATGCTCTGAAATGTGCTGGGAATGCTACCAGCACATTTCAAAAGAAAAAAAACAAACAAAAACTTACCAAAATTCTCAGAAACAGTCTAGAAATGTTCTGGTACTGTTTCTGAATTTATTTGGAAAAATATAAAATGTTAGTAAAAATTCTTGGAAATGTTCTGGGAATGCTGCCAGCATGTTTCTGAGGCAAAAAAATAAAAAATAAACTTACCAAAATGCTTGGAATCAGTCTATAAATTTTCTGGTACTGTTTCAAAATTGATTTGAAAATTAAAATTGTTAGTAAAAATTCTCAGAAACTAACTAGGCATGTTGCCACCACGTTTCCAAGGCAAAAAAAAACTTACCAAAAAGCTCAGAAACAGTATAGAATTTCTCTGGGACTGTCTCCAAAGCGATTTGGAAAAAAAACCCAAAAAAAGAAAAAAAAAGAGAAAAAAGTAAGTAAAAAGAAAGTCAGGATCAGGAAACACTCACCTTAGGTAAGTGTTGGAAGGGGCTTGAAGAGAAAAATGAGGAACATGTGAAGCTGTGAAGAAAAAGAAAAAAACATAGCTTGATGAAAGGGCAGAAAAAGATGTAAAGAGGAAGAGAGTTGGGGGAATCTGGAAGGAGAGTTGCATGATGATTAGGATATGCATTATGAAATTTTTTCAGAAATGTGTTTTAAAATTTGTTCTGAAATTGATGAATATATAAATTTGAGCAGGAGTCCAGGATAATGTGAGATAAGGGAAAAAGGGGTCTGATGTACAGTGGGTTGTGGGAATGTGTGTATAGGTGGGCTGAATTGTGGTTGGGGTTATGTTGCAGGAATAGGAAGTATTTTATGAAGTATTTGACCAAATGTTAGACATTTCTAACCACAAGTCTGCCATTTATGATGGTGTCTTGTAATGGAATTTTGAGACTGAAGTCCACCAGGTGTATATGGTAATGTTTGATACCCCCTATTATGTATATATAGGCCTATATAAGGGTTTAAACCTCTAAATAGACTATAAGATTTATTTTCCTGCTTTTTTTAGTTTATATGGATTTATTAAATGTACTCGACACGCCTACATAAGCATATACACCTTTTTCAGGCATAATATCCAGTTTGGACAACCTAATCTGCTTCCTTAAATGGATTTTCACAGATTTATGGGTTGGGATATGATTACTGAGTTAATGTGGATTCTTGGGGATGCTATTGGGGGCTTGGATAGTTGATTTGGTTCCTTTATATGCTTTTTATTTCATATTATTGTCTTTGGATGAGTTATTGTACCTGTTTCTTTATGGTATCCACTTTTATCTGTTTTCTCTATTTATGGTATGGGTGTATGATATCATTAATTGTGATGAAGGGTTCTTACTGGAGGTCTGGTTGTTGAAACTTATTGAAGTGGACAGCATGGGGAGGTGATGAGCCCTCAAATTGCTGTAATTGCTGGGGGTAGCAGTGACATCATCTGGATTGAAGGCCTGTGCCCTTGGGGGGACATTGGTATAAGTAAGGGAGGATTTGACAGGTTATTGGACATCACTTACTTACTACACATAAAATAAAGATTATTAAACAATTATTATCATATAAAAATATATTTTAAAGCCCTTATAAATTGATATTATCTTTATATTAGGTATAACTATATTTTGTTAGCCTATTTTTCACCACTGGTCTGCACCAATCCAAATATTGTGAGCTAACAATTGAGAACAACAAGGCTATTAGTCTTTCCCTGAGGCTTAATATATAAATAATTTAATATTAAATAGCAGGACCATTAATATTTACTATTAAATCATACTTAAATACTAGCATACACTTACACTTAATATGAGATTATTATTAGGTCTTATCTTATTAAAATTAATTAAGAAATTAATATTTAAATTATGACTATAGGAAAGCTTCTTGGAACTACTGAAATATTTATGTAAATAATAGGGGGTCTCAAACATAGCAAATGTTAAAATATACTAAATTAATTTAAAGTGATTAAAAAGTAGGTATCTTCTCTAAGTTAAGTTGTCAGCATGGATATTTACAGGACTGAGTAAAAATTTTTCATAAATTATTCTAAAAAAATGTAGTACACATGAAAACTATAAATAAAGTATACAAGTTGTATACATAGGTGAAATTATTGATTAAACACAATGTATACCACTATAATACCTGATATACATGCATATATCCACCTTTTATAGTCTTAAGTACTTGATATTAAATTGGAATATGTCAGGGTAATCTTAAGAGCCTTAAAAATAAGGCTACATAACTTCTTAGTAGATTTTAAGCTTTTGTTTTCAATGTTTTATTGAAAAACAAGAAATGTGCTTTAAATCACTTAAAAGTTGAATATATGCACTATAAGCTTGAAAATATTAAATATACACCTTGAAAGATCAACTTGTCTTAATTAAAAATATTTATCTGGCTATTCAAATGTATTAAAATAACGCATTTTCAATTTGCTGTTTTTCATGCCAAAAATGGCTTCTGTGTACTAGCCACACACTGCCTGCATTTTTCCCACATGAATAGCTTCATTTTTAGTAAATTTGGTATTTTAACACTATAATTACCCCAAATTGTATGCCCACTATGGGGAAACATGCTAAAATAAGAGACAGGTGCTTATTTAGTGTCCTAATTTGATTAATAGTGCATTGACCTCATTATATGCCCTAATTTCATTAACAACCTCAAGATTGGCCCCTCTAATTCACTACCACACTTAAGATAACCTATTTAGTCAGGGATTTACCTGTGCAAGTGCCTTCCAAGAGACTGAATTCAGCTACCCACATTTTTCACCTTATTTTGGGTTTCACAGTGGTTTCTCAGCCGATATTGGTCAAATTTGGATAGGGATTTCACATAGTAAATTGGAATAATTAGCCCCATCATTTCTACTGTAAGTCCCCTTTAATAATATTTTATATTTATTGTTATTCCTTCTTTTTTTGGTCTTTTATTTTAAGTTATTCCACGCTTATACTATCTTTTCTGCTTATTCATTAATTTTGATGGATTATCCCTATTATTACAGGATTTTGGTGGGTGATATCATTCTAAATTGTGTTATTAGTGATGCCTTATTTTTATGGGCAGTTGTATTAGCTAGATTGAGGCGTTGTTGGCCGTTTATAGGATTGGTAACACAGGGGAACATATTGGAGAATTATTGGGTATAAAAGAAGGGGGTTTTTGGTCTTATTTTCTACATTCCTTATCTTTAAATTAAACCATATAACCATTACAATTACAATAAATTTCATTAGTGCTTTTAAAGTATTCAAATAGTGTTTTAATTACTATCTCTATTTTCCTAAAAACCATAAATTCTAAACAATTTATCATTAGTGAGATTAAATTACTGAAACCCTTATTTTGAGATATATTATTATACTTATTGGATTTTGTCACCGGATGACCTACACACAAGGTCAAGGGTGTTCCTAGAAAGTGAGATGGAGGGAGGAGTTTAGAGACTTCTTTGAAGTACAGAGGAAATATTTGAGGAAGTGATTTGAAGATGAGTCAAAGAAAGAGCTGCTTCTTTGAGATATTTTTGATAAGAATCTCAATATAATTTAAAGGTAATAATAATATTCTTAGGATCTCACAAAGGGTTGTAAACTCAATAATCAAAGATTTAAGTTTTTAGAAATGATTACTGAGAAAATAAGGAAATGTACAATAATAATGATTTAACCTGAAGCTTTACTGCTATTAACTATATATGCATTTTACAATTTAATTCTAAAGAATGTCAAACCAAAATCCAATCCCTTTTATATCCACTACTCCTCCTCACATTGACTTCATGCCCATCAATCATTTGGCACACCACAGACCTCTGGAAAACACCCGTTACACCTGGACCCTCCTCACTAACATCCGTTAACCCTTTGACCCTCCACTAACCATCCCGTCCATGCTCACTACCCCTGTTAATAACCCACAGACACACAATAAACCTTTAGCGGAATATTGCATTGGCCGTTGCGCTGTGAGTCAACTATCAAAGAAAAGACTGAACACACTATTGAGAGATTAACTAATTTAGATTTAAAGTTTTAGATTAGCATGGTTGAATAGTTAGTACACAAAGGAAAGTTGCAGTTGCTATGTAGAATCACTTTTGGGCTTTGAATATGGATTTAGACCTTTTTATTATTGATTTAATGAGCTGCTTTTACCTCAAGTGTCACGTGGCGCATCACAGATTTGTGCTACAGATCATATAGGACTATTAAAATCTTCTAGAAAACTGACTGTTCAAGCTATTCATGTCTCTGTACTTGAACTCAATCTGACATAAGTTTTCAAAAGAAATTTTTTAAGGAGTAAAGAACATGAAGATTTAAGTTTTATTTTCCATTTTTATTTTTTAAAAAAATGGGATTTTGTAATGCCTGATTTGCCATATTTGAGAACCCCTAATGAAATAATGAAAATCTAAACAATTAAGACCCATCAAAATATGTTTTATTATATATTAAAATCTAAAGGGAAAACTTCATTTCATTCTACAAGCCTAATTGTTCCATATTGTTTCTTTGAGTCTAGTCATAATATATTTGATTATATTTTGAAATATCAGATTTTCTGAAAATATAACATCTATTTTTCAGACTTTTAAATTTGATTTTTAAATTTTTAAATTTTTAAATTTTTAAATTTTTAAATTTTTAAATTTTTAAATTTTTAAATTTTTAAATTTTTAAATTTTTAAATTTTTAAATTTTTAAATTTTTAAATTTTTAAATTTTTAAATTTTTAAATTTTTAAATTTTTAAATTTTTAAATTTTTAAATTTTTAAATTTTTAAATTTTTAAATTTTTAAATTTTTAAATTTTTAAATTTTTAAATTTTTAAATTTTTAAATTTTTAAATTTTTAAATTTTTAAATTTTTAAATTTTTAAATTTTTAAATTTTTAAATTTTTAAATTTTTAAATTTTTAAATTTTTAAATTTTTAAATTTTTAAATTTTTAAATTTTTAAATTTTTAAATTTTTAAATTTTTAAATTTTTAAATTTTTAAATTTTTAAATTTTTAAATTTTTAACTTTTTAAATTTTTAAATTTTTAAATTTTTTTTTGTTTATAAAGGTATCTACACTTGTTTTGGTAAACCTTCTTTTTATCCATATTTTGACCTCATTAACAACAATCATGCCACCAATACCCTTCGGTAAGTCATCATTTCATAAATATTTTGGAAGATCTCATTAATCCTTAATAACCACACTCACAATTTGTCTGTAACTGTTGGGACACCAATTATAGAGAGAGAGTTGTGTAATACTAAGCTATAGAAACAATCTGAGATGAGTTGGTTCTCCTTTTTAAAACTAATTTTAAAAAAGAAGCACCTGCCACTCTAATTTATAAAGACATTGATAACAAGTATGTAAGTGTGGTGGATGAAAAGAAGAGTAGAATTATTTATATATAAGAGAGTAAAGAAAGAAGTAATAACATATTTTAATATAAGTAATCTTACTGCTGGATGGATATATTCTCTGTCACTCCCACTTTGAAGCGCTCCCTCTAATACTATCATTACTGTAGAAATAAAATAACCTTACAGTGCTACTTCTGGCTATGTACACCCATTAATCACACAAAATAATAATATATATATATATGTTTCTTTATCTCTAATCTAATTACTCTATATGTATTAATTTTAATCTAATCTCTTTTTTTAAGAGTGATTTCTCTTTTATATAGCTTGTATGTTTAGTGCACTTCCCCTATGCTCTCTTTCCCTACTGTTTTTCTTAAACAAGTTCAGCACTTATCTAAGTATATCAAAGGGGAATCTAATTATCTCAGTAATCTAAGTACAGCATTAGAAAAAGTCTGTTCTAATAGTGTCTTTATTTTTTAGGCAAAACCAATATTAGTGCCTATCATTACATACCCTATGCTTCCTGAGATACTAAGCTTCACAACAAGTACTTTACCGCCTTCTGTACTTAATATGGAAACATGTGCTTGCCATGTGATTATCCACTAATTGTGAGGCCCTCAGCGCTGAGTAAGTACTTCTTCCTATCTAGAGTCTTATCTTTACTCTCTTATCATTGAGTGCTGCATATTTGGCTCTTTTGTTAATGGCTTATTTTTCTAGCACCATGTTTGATCATCCTTGTGTGTCTCCTAGTATACAAATGAAAGATTTCTATGGACTACATTTATTTACTGTTACACCTATCTTAGCATGAAACCTGTACCATCACTTGACCCTGCTTCTTAAGTCTATACTATGCATTTAATGCTAGCCATGATTTCCTCAAGTACATAATGTGCTCTTGTCCTATAGTCTAGCATGCACTTTTCTCTAGATTCTACTTTCTGCGGCATTTATATCCATACTACACTAAAAAAACTATGCCTTGAGAGTAAACTTTAACTGCACTTTTGAAGACCCCTTTGTTGTGCATTTGTAACCTTCCTTCATAGCAACTCCTTTATTGCTCTTTCTGCAAACTGAGACCTTGCTGTGTTGCTGCAAGATGTGTACCACAGTGGAATACTACTAGCGCTAACACTAGCCTAAGAAAAGGTTGAATATGTTGAAGACAGAAGTGAGACTAACTAAGACTAACTATTTTGGGGCTTCCAACAGTTAGGGTTACAACTATATGAGACTAAGAATTAACTGGATTACTAATTAAGTTGTCCAATGAGGAATGCCCCACAGCACTTACCCCATAAAACCCCTTATGCAATATCCCTCCTTTCTGCCTCTTACAATGCATAGCGCTTAAGGCGCTCCTCCTCCTCACCTCTCAACCCAGATACTAACATTAACCCCTCTTTAAACCTTTCTTCACCCTTTACTTTTTATCTAACTCCTTTAAACTTCCCTTAGCATTACATAAAGTCTCTAATGGTCCCCAAAATCTATCTCCTACTCCATAAACTTCTCAATGCACAAAATATTAGACTTTTCCCCTGTAAATCTTCTTAGCAATAATCTTTTACACATTGAGCTCCTCTTCATTTCCTGCATAGACTGGCACTGGTGGCTAATCTGGGTGTACTGGTATTTTATCTTCTTGGGGCCTTGTGAGTAATGAAATATTTGACACTGGATGCACTTGTCTCATTGAAATTTGTAGTTCCAATTCATATTCTAAGTCAGATATCCTGTGCTTAATCTTAAATGGGCCTACCTTCTTGTGATCTAGTTTAGCGCTTGGGCCTGATGTATAAAGAGATCATGATCTTAGCCAAACCTAATCACCTACCTGTAGTACCTGATGCTGAATTTCTCCTTGATCATGATGGTTCTGCATTGAATGTTAAGATAATTTGAGCAGTTATTCTAGCTCTTGACTTATACTCAGTATTTTCTGAATCTGTTTTTCAGCTTCTGGAACTTGCAGTGTTGATGGGGTACAAATTGAGAATTTTGGGTGGTATCCATAGTTTTCGTAGAAAGGTGACATGTCTTTTTTAGCATGTTTTTGGTTATTGTATGAGTATTCAGCCATTTGTAGCAGCTGCACCCAATCATCCTACTGGTAGGTAATAAATTGGAGAAAAGATTGATCAATTGTCTTATTCATTAACTTATATTACATGTCAGTCTGTGGATTTCATGCTGTTTATAAAATGGGATTAAAGTTTAGTTTCTCATACATTGCCTTCAACAACTTAGAGTTGAAATTACTTCCCCTTTCTGATACTATACTGTCAGCAGATACATGTAACTTCAAGAAATGTGCCACCATTAAGTCTGAAATAGACTCTGATGTAACCTTGGTAGAGTTGGGGACAAAGTTCACCAACTTTGTGCAGAAGTCAGCTACTGTGAGGATATAATTCTTTCCTTGCAACTTGGGTAACTCCAATATAAGATCATAAGAAAGCCCCCTCCATGGCTGCTTGGGTATGCCTAATGGGGTCAGTGGCATAGCTGTTGGGCTCACCTTGTTCCTCTGGTAAGAGCCACATTCTACTACATAGCGCAGGACATGTGCCTTCATGGACTTCCAAAGAAATTTGTGATTTACCAGCTTCACTTTCTTCAGAGGTCCTGGGTGTCCTTCCATTGGAGAATTTTGCCTTGATTTGACCACCTGAATTTTGAGCTTTTCATTGTTTAGCACCAATATCCTACCATTCCAATAAAGTGCATCCCCTTCCAATTGATGCTCTTCCAATCCCTTCCTTAACAGTACCTCAATATATAACATTACCCTCACCAACTCCTGCACTCTCTCATAATTTTCCTGCACCCTCCTTATCCATTCAATTAGATATTCATCTGGAAATACCACCTCATCTAGTATTACCCCCTATTCAATATTCCCCTTCATTAAAGTATTTCCAATAGTGCATAGCTGGTTTGGTTCTTGGAACAGGTCAGGGTGTTTTGTTAGTGAATTACGTTTTCCAATTTTCTTCCTTGTCGGAATTGAACAACAAATTTGATGCTACTTAGAAGTTCTTCCCAATGCGCTTGCCGGCAAGTAAGATTTTTGTGGTCAGGAAGGTTTCCAAGTTTTTGTGATATTTGTAGATAATAACTTGTAAATGATGTGTCCCCCCTTCCAAATTGTGACCCCAGGTGCATACTGCCTCTAATAATTCCAATATCTCCTTATTGTATATTTCATAGTTCATTTTGGTGCCTGGCAGTCTACATGACAAATATGCTACTGGTTGTAAGACTTTTTTAGAACCATATTTGGAAAATACTGCACTTAGTTCAAAATCTGAGCAGCCAAATTACAGAACAAATGGCTTTAGTAAGTACAGGATCACAAGAATAGGGGCCAACGAAAATTGTATTTTCATGTAGTCAAAAGCATTTTTTTGGCTACTTTTCCATATGAAATTTTCTTCCTTCTTTGTGAGGTGGTGCAGTGGGCAGTAAATGTGAGAATAGCTTTTGATAAAACAGAAGTAAAAATTTTCAAAGCATAAGAATCACTGGAGCTCATTTACTGATGCTGATGTTAGCCACTCTGTTATTGTTTTTACTTTCTCTTGGTCCATCTTCCCACTATCTTTTGAAATGATCATACCCAGATAAGGGATTTCACTTACTGAGAAGACACATTTTTCCCATTTTAACCATACTTGTGCCTCTCTCAAGCTCTTCAAACAATCCTTTACTCATATATTGTGTTCCTTCATTAATCTGGAGTAAATCAAGATTTTTTATAGATACACTTCCACATTTATTCCTATTCTATCTCTGAATATTCTATTGGAAAAGTTTTTGAAGGTGGAAGGTATTCTACTTGGACCAAAAGGCATCACCAACCATTCAAAGTTCCCAAACTTAATTCAAAATTCCATTTTTTGTTCATCTTCTTCCTTCAAAAAATTTTTGTGGTGACCTGCCCTAAGATCTAGGGATGTGATAATCTATGCATCTTGAAGACTTTTAATTTTCTCACTATTCAATTGAAGGGTATATACTTTCTTTATTGTCAGTGAATTTAACCTTCTGGAGTACATGAAATGTTTCAATGACCCATCCTTTTTATCTGAAAAGATCACAGGGGATTCCCAGGGAGATTTTGATTCTCTTATGAAGCCATTATTCAAGTTTTCATAAATCATTACTTTTAGTGAAGCTGAATTCAGGGCTTAAAATGGGATTATTTGACTAAATTGAGGAGTTGCACCTGGAAGTAGGTCAATGGAAAAGCTGTATGGTCAATGAGGTGGCAAGGTCTTGACTCCTCCATCTTCAAAAAACAGTAAAAATTTTCTATAGGCTACAGGGACCACTTCCTTGCTGCTTTTTTTTGACTTTGAGGACTAGACCTTAGCTGCCATCTTGGCAGATATATTCCAAATTTTTGCATCACATTACAGCTCCTTCTCTTCCTACAGAACCCCCTCCAAGTCCTGAAACTTAGCATCAAGAGAAGGTATCAGTTCTTGTGGCAAGTCTACTGATAATAACAAAACCCCAGAAGACCTTCCAGGAGGGTTCCCTGACCCCTGATGGAGCCAGGGGGCCAATACTTTTTCTGTGCCATCACCCCTTTCATCACTTTCCCTGCCCTTTCTTTGTTTCCCCTTTCCTCATTTTGGTGACCTTCTTCCACTCTCTGGTCCTTTCTGGAACTCCTCATTTGTGCCCTATCCCTAGCCTGCTGCTTAAAATCAAGAGAAAGCATAAGGTCTGGTGGCAAGTGAACTGATTTTAACAGAAAATTAGAATACTTTTTTGGATGGGCCCCTGACCCCTGAAGGGGAAAGGGGGAAAATACTTTAGTGCCAGTGTCCTCTTTCTTTCCCATTTGAACCTTCTTATCCCTCCAGTAAATTTGTGGGTTATATTGATCCAGCCATTTCATACCCAGTACCATGTTTTACTGCTCCTTCAGGTTTTTTGCATTGCCTTACATTGGGACTTTTTTACATCACACCATAATCTGCATAAAACCTTCTCTCTTACTTCTCCCCCCCTGGTGATCCATCAAACATAATTATATTCATGGGGTGATTCAACTTTTATTTTTCAATTATATTCCTTAGTAAAGAATTGTTTGAAATAAAAAAGTCTGTGGCCCCACAGTCCATCAGGGCCCATAAATTTGATGTGGTGTCAAGGGTTATTATAAGAAGCTCAATATAGTATGATTATCATTTTTTTAAGTGGCTTACATGCTGAAAATTTTTCTACCAACTCTACCTTATCTTTTCCCTCTAATCTGCTCAAGGGGGGCACAAAATTCACTCCTGAGCACTTAATTATACCTGCACCTATCCTGCACTATCCTTCACTTCATTTACCCTCATTTTCCCTCTACATTTCCTTTCTAAGTGACCACCACTTCTGCACATTAAAGAAAAACCTTTTCTCATGTGCCTTTGGTATTCCTAATCTGAAAGCCTCCTCTTCTAATTAGCACACTTTTTGTTTTCTGCATTGATATCCTTTGAAATTGGGGCCTGAGTACTGCACCCACTTGATGTGAAAAGGTTGTGCCAGATATGAGCACCACTCCCACCATCCATTTGCTGATGTGTGAACTCATTATCAATTTGGATGGCCAGCTCAAATAGCACTTTGAAAGAGGTTAGATGTAGGTGAATTATTAAAATATTCTTGATTTTTGGCAAAAGTCTGTTTCTGAAGTGAAACATGAGTGCTCCTTCTCCCCATGCTGTAACGTAACTGGCATGGCCATGAAACTCTGACACATACTTGGTGGCCAAGTGTTTTTGAATTAGCTGATTTAGTGCATGCTCCAAGTTTGTGGCCATTCTGGGATCACCAAAGGCTATGTCAAATTCCACCATGAACTGGTAGAAAGTTATTTCTCACTGTGTGTCTTCAAGGAGCTCTTTGGTATATGGCCTTGCCTAGTGTTCCACATCATCTGTGAGGTATGATATTGCAAACCAAATTTGAAACTGTTCATCTGAGAAATAATTACCATTAATCATGAGATAGAGGATTACCTGAAATTTGTACTGATATTTCTGGGGGCCTCTTTTTCCATTAAAGATTTCTGGGACCGCAGTTTTTGTGCCTTTGAAAAGTGGCTCTGGTGTTGCAGGTGGTGCCTGCACTTTAGCTTCAGCAGAACCCAACTCTGCTTCTGTGGGGCCACAATATAAAGGCATTTCCTCCACTAGACATTCCATGGGTCTGGAATTCTGTTCCTGAAATAATTCCATTTTCTCTTGCATTGCGGAAAGGAGTTTGGAATAGTATTGACCTGAGGGGTTTATAATTATTATGTAGTGCACCAGTTTTAGATCAGAAAAAATGTTAAGACCTAAGAGGGATGACTGCTACTAGCACTAACACTAGCCTATAACGGGACCAAATATTCTGAAGACAGAAATGAGACTAACTATGACTGACTATGTTGGGGCTTCCAAAAGTGAGGGTTACAACTATAGGAGACTAAGAAGCTACAGGATTACTAAATAAGTTGTCCAATAAGGAAAACCCTACAGTTCTTGCCGCATAAAACACCCGTATTATATATCTCTTTCTTCTGCCTCTTACTGTCACATGCCATGTGACACTCAAAGAAAAAGTCAATCTTTTAATACATAAATCAGT
Source organism: Hemileia vastatrix (assembly GCA_030280995.1). Taxonomy (NCBI): domain Eukaryota; kingdom Fungi; phylum Basidiomycota; class Pucciniomycetes; order Pucciniales; family Zaghouaniaceae; genus Hemileia; species Hemileia vastatrix. The sequence continues at coordinate 34,270,500 of JASXTE010000009.1, read as the reverse complement.
AAAAAAATCCATACTTGTAGTGCAGAAAGCAACAACAACATATCAACTTCTTTTTCCCTTTGTGTGTCTTGATTCAAATGCCCTAGCAAAAACTATATTGAAATCTTAAATCTAAATTTTTCAATCATATGCTTATATTTTCCAATCTTAAGCAAATTTGCAATGTATTAGTGCCATGGTCATTGATATAACTTAAAATGTTGGGTTATTGTGTGTCTGAGGGTAATTGAAGTTCTGTGAGTAGAAATAAGAGTAAGGTTAAAGGATCTGTGGGTTATATTATAGAATCAGTGATAAATTAAGGGCCATCTATTAAAGGGGTCAATGTGAAGTGGGGTTGTCTATATAATTGGGTGAATTTGATTTGACATTCATTAGAATTAAATTATAATATTGTAGTGATAGTAGTTAAATTTATAAAGATATTATTGTTTTCAACCTTTCATAATAATAAATTTTATTTCAAATATTAAAACTCCCTAAATCATTTTTGATTTTTGAGTTCCAACCCTTTGTGAGAATAGCCAGAATATTTAGTATCACTTTAAATTACATTATTATTCACCTTGAACTTATCTCAAATCAGTATTTATTTATTATTAAATTATCTTCAAGCCACTCCCTCAAAGTATTCCTCTGTGCTTCAAAGGAGTCTCAATCCTCTTTTCAAATCTCAAATACTCAGGAACACCCTTGACCTTGTGCATATGCCGTCTAGTGACAGTATAATTTAATTCTCTTTAGTGCTCATTTTTATTTTCAGTACTATGTATTTTTATGGGCTAAGTCTAAATGAAACCCATTCAAAACAAGCCTCCTATGGGAGCTACTACTAGAACTTGCACTAGGGATAGGCCACCCACATTTCAAACTACTCCCTGCACCCATTCTCTTGAACCTCTCAAATTAAGGCAAAGGGAACATTCCATTCAATCTGTGAAGGAAATTCCTTGGGATTTTGAAGATTCTAGTGAAGAAGAAAAAGAAGGCAAGGATACTATGCACAAGGCATCATCCACCCTAGCTACAAACCCTTTAGTAAAAACCTCTAAGACTGGTCCAGCCCCTTCATTGGAAGATTTCATGAAATTTTTTGTAAAATTGATTTCTAATCCTTCACCTTTAGAGGGCTCTATATTTAAAACTTCTTTGATGAAATCTCTGGATAAATTTGATGGAGAACATCCCAACAGATTACAACCTTTTTTTCAAACCTACAAATTATTTTTTCACAATGACCCTCAAACATTTAACACAGATCACTCCAAGGTAATTTATGCCTCATCATTTTTATCCGGGAAAGCATCAAAATGGTTCAAACCATATTTTCTCATGATTTCTTTGACAGAAACCCATTTAATCATTAATAATTGCAAGAAATTTGAAGATCAACTCTTTATGTTATTTTCTGACCCTAATGAAATCAATAACACAGAAATTGAAGTAGATTTCCTTTGCTTGAACAATAATGGGAAATATTCTGAGTGTATCTCAAATTTAAGTGATCTTAAAACTTGAGTAGGTTTCAATGATGCAGCCTTAAAGTATTATTTCATGAAGGAACTTCCTTCAAGGATTCTTGACCAATTAAATATTTATGGTCAAAAAATGAAGACTTTAATGGACCTAATGGATAGGACTCTCAAACTTGATGGAGTTCACCTAGGCCATCTTAAACAAAGGTGCCATGCCAATAAATCTCACAGTCCATACTTCAAATCATCCTTGACCAACTCAATCATCATCTCAAACAAAGGCAATAAAAAGGGTAAGGAAAAGGCTTGACCCCAGGTGATATCAGTAAGGTATTGGATCCAAAAAAGAAATTAAAGGAATCTGAGAGGAAAATAAGATAAGATAATGGGTTTTGTATGTATTGTGGGGGCAAACACAAGTAGGATGAATGTACTAAATTAAAGGATAGAGAAGGTAACAGTTCTAAGTCAAAAAACTAGTGAATAGTTTACTTGTGTGCAAAGTAAACTATTTTATATCTCCCATTTCACAGAACCTCCATTTCCTAAGGACTGGAGTTGCACTTAACCATTTGAGACTAATTCTTTTTAAGGAGGATATTTCCTTCAGTTGTCTTGTTGACTCTGGAGATTCAATTTCATTTATCAGTTTATCTTTTGCCAAAAAACTTAAGCTGACATTTGTAGATATCAACCAAATTTCAAGTTATCTGGTTGAATCAGAGGAAACCAAATACTGGGTTAGTAAGAAAGTTTTATGAGTTTTTAAATTTACAAATTTTCCTTTCTTTGAGTTCAAATTAAAAGTCTTGGATGCCCCAAGGATGGACAATACTGTTCTTGGAAATGAATTTTTACAGCATTGGAATCCTGAAATAGATTGGTCACAGGGATTGATCACCCCTTGCTTTAAGTATATTTCTTATTTATCAATGCAGTTCAATAGGGAGTTAAACAGCCTGTCTGGACAAGTCCTTCTCAAGGACCCTTCTCTGCCAGATGTATTGCAAGCATCTGATCTTTCTTTAAATGAGCACTTGGCTAACCATTCTAGCTCAACTAATTTACTCAAAGAGGATTTCAAAAGCCTTGAAGTAATCAATTTTTGCTCTTGAAATACAGTTCTAACCTTGAAAGAATTTTTTAAAGATGAATAGGAAAAAAAAATCAATATTGAAGCCATTAAATCAACTCTACCTAATTTTTTACCATGACTTCATTGATGTTTTTTTCAATATTTAAGGCAGAAAAGCTACCAGCACATCAACCCTACAATCATCAGATAGATTTAATAGGTCCAGTACCATTGGCAGGTCCTGTCTATTAATTTTCAAAGCACAAATCTCATTTTCTTTGAGACTACATTTCAGGGAATGTAGAAAAGAGTTTCATTTTAGCCAGTAAATATCTAACCAGCTCTCCAGTTTTTTTGTTTTAAGAAAAAGGATGGAAGTCTTAGGTTATGTGTTGATTATAGAAAACTCAACGTAGTAACTATGGAGAGCCCTTATTCAGTTCCTCCTGTATCATTAATTCTTACTCTGTTTAATGGTGCTAATTTCTTTTTCAAAAATTGATTTCAGAGGTGCTTACAATCTTATGCATATTGTAGAAGGTCATTAACCTGAAATTGAAATGCATACCAGGTTTTGTAGTTTTAAATATTTAGTAATGCCTTTTAGAATGTGTAATGCACCATGGAAGTTTCAAACTTTTTTCAATTATATCCTCCAAGATATTGTCGAACAATTCATTGTTGTCTATATAGATGAAATTTTAATCTTCTTAAAGACCCTCAAAGAACATATCCAACATGTCAGAATGGTTCTTATTCAACTTCCAGAAAAAGGTCTCTATTCCAAGCACACTAAATTTGAATTCCACCTAAAATCTATCAACTTTTTGGGTTTTAAATTTTTTACTGATGGTCTGGTCATGGATGATAAAAAGGTTCAAAAGGTTTTGGAATTGCCAGAGCCAAAAAACACTAAAATCATAAAAGGGATTATTTTGTTTTAAAAATTTCTATTGGAGATTTATTAAAGATTACTCTAAAACTATTACAAATCTTACTTCTCTTCTTAAAAAAGATACTCCTTTTTTCTTCACAGAAATAGTGTGAAAATAATTTGAAGCATTGAAAACTGCATTCACTACAGCTCCAATTGTGTGACATTTTAATCCTACATCCTTGAAAATAGTTGAGACAGATGCTAGCAATTATTCTATAGCAGAGGTATTATCCCAATTAAATCCTGAAACAAAATTGCTTCACTCTGTTGTGTTTGAGTCACCCAAATTAATTGCAGCAGAATTAAATTATGAAATTCATGATAAAGAGTTATTAGCTATTATTCATTGTCTTAAAAAATGATGTGCTTTTCTTTTCAGTATAAATAGTTCTTTTAAATAATAACTGATAATAATGCTTTGAAATACTTCATGTCTTTCAAAATACTAACTAGACTTTAGGCTGAGTGGTCTAAGTTCTTATCTGAATTTTATTTTACTATTACCTACTGACCAGGAAAAAATTTTGTAGTTCCAGATATTTTATCACATTTGGAAAATGTTTATCCGCAGAGAGGGGAGACATTTTCTGACAAAAAATCCAGCAAATGTGAAATTAATTTTCAAAAAATCAATGCTAACAAATCATAAACTTAATTTTATGACAAAAAAATCAATTAAAAATCCACTATCAAACATTTGAGAAGCTCAATCAAAGGATGATTATTGTTTAAGGATTAAAGACAAAATACTCTTGAAGAAAGGGGCTAAGAGATTCAATATAGAATCAAGTATGTTAGTCTTCAAAGGTAGGGTAGTCATACCCAACAATAATGTTTTAAAGTTATGGATTATTAATAGTAGACATGATTCTCCATTAGCTGGTCACTTTGGTGTTGATAAAACCTACCAGTTAATAGTGAGGGATTTCTTCTGGCCAGAAATGACCAGGGAAATTAAGGCCTATATTAAAGCCTGTTATGAATTTAATAGGAACAAGGTCCCTTGACACAGGAAGTATGGGTTGCTTCAGCCACTTCCAGTTCCCTCTAAACCATGGGAATAAATTTAAATGGATTTCATTTCTCAATTACCTCCATGAGATAACTTCAATGGTATATTGGTTATAGCTAATAGATTCTCTAAAATGTCTATTTTTATTAAAACTAATACTAGTGCAGCTGTAACTGCAGAAGATTTAGCTAAATCATTTTTAGAATTTATATTTTCTAGACATGGCTTACCTACTGATATAATTTCAGACAGAGGCTCATGGTTTGTTTATTTTTTCTGGACTCAACTTTGTTGACAATTAAATATTATCAGTAAACTTGCTACTGCCTATCATCCTGAAACCAATGGACAAACCAAATAAATAAACCAAATCCCTGAAAAATATCTTTGAATTTATGTCAATTACCAACAAGATGATTGGACCACATGGTTACCATTGGCTGAATTTGCTTATAAAAACTCAACACATTCTTTGACAAAAAAATCTATGGATAACATCCCCAATTCAATTCAATTTATGTGGGAATTAACCATCCTGCTGAAAATTATCTTTGAACCATTTTACAACTTCAAGGAGAACTCCAATCTAACCTTGAGGCAGCAAATAAAAGTTATAAGGAATAGGTCAATGAGCATCAAAAATCTTCTACACATTTTAAACCAGGCAATAAAGTATGGATTGACTCTAAAAATATTTGAAAAACTTGACCATCAAAGAAAATATTGGAAAAGCACTTGTGCCCATTCAAAATCAACACTGAAGTCTCTAAAAATGAATTTTGACTCAAGCTAGCTATAAAATGGCATAAAATTTATCCTGTTTTTCATGTATCTCTTCTGGGAATTGCTCTTGATATACACCAAGGCAAGAACCAACCCCCTCTGGAACCAGTCAAAGTAGAAGAGAGTCTAGAGTTGGAAGTAAGTCAGACTTTTGATTCAAGAAGGCACAAGGGGAAGCTTCAATACCTTGTGTAAAAGGAGGGCTACCTCAGTGACTTGAATAAAACATCTTGGGAACCAGTCATTAATGTTTCAAACACTCCTGAACTTTTAAAATCTTTTCATTTAAAATATCATAAAAAATCTAAACCTTAAACACAATTCTCTTTTCTTAAATTTTTTATATTTAAAGCAAATTTTTAGAATTTCTTTATCTTTTTTCTTTTTCTTTCTAAAACCTTAAAAAATCAAAACAAACTAAAATTAAAATCAAAATCAAAATAAAATAAAATAAAATAAAATAAAATAAAATAAAATAAAATAAAATAAAGAAAGCAAAATAAATTAAATCAAACCCAAATCAAAAAAATTATTTTCTTTCTCTAAAGTTTATTACATCAAATTACTTTTTTATTTCCTTCCAATATTTTTTCTTTTTCTTCTTTATTTATGCTACAACTTCAATTCAAACTAAATTTTTTTCTTTTTCTTCTATCTAAAAAATTCTCAAAATAATCCATCAACATCTTCACAAAACAACTCCAAACCATATTACTTTTCTATTATCTTCAAACCTAAAATCGTTTCCTTATTTAAATCATTTCTTTTTCTTTCTAAAACTTTATTTCCTTTTCTTTCTTCCCTAAAAATCTTTTTTTATTTTTTTCTAAAAAACACATTTTTTTCTTCTCTCTTTTCTACACTTCAATTTTAATCTAAACCAAACCTTTTTTATTTTTCTCTTCTATCTATCTGAACTACTAAAATTGAACTAAAACTTCAAAATAAAATAAATTCAAATAAAACTAAAATTTCTTTCTTGCTTAAATCTCAATTTTATTTCTCTTTTTAAATAAATAAATCTCAATGAAAATAAAACAACAAAATTTATCAAATAATCAAGATAAAACTATATAATTTTTTTTCTCTCTTTTCTTTTTCTTTCTATTTCAATATGTTCTCTTTTATTTTTCTTCATTTTCTCCACCACTTTTTGGATCTCTTTTCTACCCTTCTCAAAAACTGCTTCCTCCCCAACTTGCACCACCTCTCCTATATCCAATAACTCCTTGGCTACATCATACAAAGCTGCATCAATAATTCTGTCAATTTTTTTGCAGATTTTTTAGAAAAAAGTGGTTTGAAAAGCCTTTCCAGGCTTCTTTGACCACACCTGGTCAAATTTGAACTCCCCATTTGAAGCATCAATTGGGAGTGTAACTCTCAAAGTACCTGCTTCAAGTGGTTTCTCAGCTTCAGGTCAAGGTTCAATGACTGTATCCAACTCTGGTTGGACAGTAAATCCTTCATTGATTTCTGCCTCCTAAAATAAAGAATCAGTTAACTATTGACTCAAAAAAATTTTAAACTTTTAAACCACTTACTTCAAACTCAGTATCTATTTCAATAAACAAATTGGGCTTAGTGGGTTCAACTACCTCCACCACCTCATCTTTTTCATCTTCAACAATCAGTCAATGTTGCTTCCTGGTAAAAGCTACCTCTACTACTAGATGCAACCCATCTTTGACTAATTTTTTGACCTCATCTTCTGGGGCCATTGGTCACTTCCCATTATTAAGGCTGGTGACACAACCTAATATTTCCTTCCTCTCCTCCTGACTTAGTATGTCTGCCACACCATCCACCACTGAATTTTTTTTGACAGGCACCTCCCAGATGTCCTCAATGATGGCCTAATCCCTAGAAATCAACCAAAATTTGGACAAAGTGAATTTTCCCTCAAAAATTTCATTCTTTGCTAATGCATTACAGGCTACTTGACGCCATCAACAAAGCTTTCACTTCTTGCAAGGACCTTGAGACACTGTGCTTTTGAGATAAAATAGATCCATAGCTACACAAGACATGCAAGCTATCTTTAATTCATGAGTAGGTATCCCGCCATCAGCACAGGGATGAGGAGGAGTGGGAGTCAGATTGTGATGTTCAGGCATTATAAAAAGATATTAAAGTATTATTTTTTTTCAAGAGACTCTATTAAAAATTTTCAAGAAAAAAAATTAACAAGGAAGATAAGGTTCATGGAGAATTCTCACACTCAACAGAGATTTTGTTTTATACCCGGGTATCTGTCATGTGCCATGTGGAACTCAAAGCAAAATTCAATCTTTTAATCCATAAATCAGTACACAAAACCATACTAGAAGTGCAGAAAGAAAAATCTACATAGAAACTGCTTTTTCCCTTTGTGTGTCTCAATTAGACTGTGCTAGCAACCATTCTATCTAAATCTTAAATCTAAATTAGTCAATCATATGCTTATATTTTTTAATCTTAAGCCAATGAACAATGTATTAGTGCTATGGTCAATGATATACTTTCAAATGTTGGTTTATTGTGTGTCTGAGGATAATTAAAGGTCTGTGAGTAGGAATAGAAGTAAGGTTAAAGGATCTGTAGGTTATATTGGAAGGTCAGTGATAAATTAAGGGTGGTTTATTAAAGGGTTCAATGCAAGTTGGGGTTATCTATATAATTGGGTGGATTCAGTTCAACATTCCTTAGAATTAAATTATAATATTGTTGTGATAGTAGTTAAATTTTTATAGCTATTATTGTTTCCTACCTTTCTTAATAATCATTTTCATTTCAACTTTTAAAATTCCCTAAATACTTTTTGATTGTTAGTTCCACTCATTCATGAGATTAGCCAGAATATATTGTGTCATTGTAAATTACATAATTATTCACTTTGAACTTATCTCAAAGCAGTATTAATTTATCATTGACTTATCTTCAAGCCACTCCCTTGAAGTATTCTTCTGTGCTTCAAAGGAGTCTCAATCCTCTTTTCCAATCTCACATACTCAGGAACACCCTTGACATTGTGTGTAGGATGTCTGGTGACACTTACAATGCATAGTGCCTAAGGCACTCATCCTCCTCACCTCTCAACCCAGATCCTAACATTCTTAGTCTCCCATAGTTGTAACCCTCACTGTTTGCAGTATCAACATAGTCAGTCTCAGTTAGTCTCACTGCTGTCTTCAGCATAGTCAGTCACTTCTTAGGCTAGTTTTAGCACTAGTGATGGTCTACCCTCTTAGGCCTTAACAGGGACATCAACACCCAAATTGAAAATGTGACACAATTTTGCCCCTAGTGTTTGTAAAACTCTGATATTATGTACTTTAAATTGACATATGGGTGGTGGGAGACAGTAGGGGATGATGTGAAAAAGTGAAGAGTGCCAATTAATATTGTTGTGTACTGTTTAAGGTGATGTGAAGTGTAAGCTAAAAATGGGAAAAGTGATTGGTAAAGTTTGAGAGTGTCAAGAGTTGCAGATGAGTTTGAAAAAAAATGGCTGGAGTGGGCGTGAGTTACAGATGGTAAATCTGTGTGTGTCAGTAAATTTGTTATGTACTTAGTCTAGGTATCTTAGCAGGTTAGTATATAAACCTGTAAGGACGCTTAGTACTTTTCTCCAGTTCCTCTCAGAGTAAAGATACTGACACTGTTCTTATAGGTTATGGGCCTTCCTGTTCTATAGAACCATCCTTTGCTGTACTGTGCTAGTACCACACAAAAGTGTTGTATTCCCTTGTCCGAGCTATACATTCGAAACCCGCTTGAAAAGCATTAAATAATTCATCTATCCGACTGGTCATTTCCCTCCCTCCTTGAATGGCTCCTTCCCCCTCACAATCAGAAATTCCTGACCCATTTAAATCTAAACCTTGCATTCAAAGAGACCACCCTTTTCTTCCACACGGAGCTAAACCCTCTGCGAGCACTCATTTTCTTTGTTCCTCATCCACCCCTCCTGTTCCACTTACCCCTAATCCTTCCTGCCATTCATCTTCCGACAGTTCCTCAACTCAGCGGGCACTTACTCCCGACAGTCCTGATTCTCCTGAACCCAATTTTCAACCTTTCCCTGATATGTCTTCCCCTGCGGGCTCACAACTTGCCAGTTATCGCGGAGAGCTGTGCCATGTTTACATGGGCGGCGTCATCAGTGCAGCCTAAAAGCTACCTAAACTTGATGAAGAAGGTAACAACTGGTCAGAATGGCGCAAGATTATATTGGTCTCTATGAGACAGTGGATTGGCACCACAGACTATTCCATTTTAGACATGGACATGTCATTGCTTACGTCTATATTTGAGGACCAAGTGGTGTGGACCCTGATTTTCAACACCTTGCTGGGCAAATTACTTACTCTTGTTGAAGAATATGCCTCCTGTTGCAAAGTTTTCAGCTCCCTCTGTGATCAGTTTGAGGCCTCAACCCACACAATCAGATCCACATTGTTTCGTGAGTTGCTTGAAATTTGCAACGGTACTTTTTTTGAACATGTCCATCCACCTTGAAAAGGTCAAGATTGGCCTAGAGAAGATCAAGCAATGAATGTTCACCTTTACCAATGACTCTATGTTGTCTATCTGCGCTCACATCTTGCTCCCAAACAATGCCAAGGAAATTTTTAAGGCTGTCAATTGTCATTTTGAAATTCAAAATGTGTCTCAACAACCATCTGCAAATGTGATGATTAAGGCTCTCAAAACCGCTGCCTCTTCAATTGAGATTGTGTCCCCTACCACAATTACCCCTCACAGCACTGCCCTCAATACCAAAGTTGATGCGTTAGCATTCCGTCCTTGCAAAGTGGATTTTTATTGTCCTCCATATGCCAGGCCCAAAGAAAACAGATGTTTTATGTGTGGCGCTACGGAACATTTCCTTTCATCCTGCCCTTACAATCCAGATTGCTCCGCATTCAATGCCAAAGTATGGGCTCTCCCTGAAGCCAAACTTAAAATGGCTCGCCCTATTCTAGATTGTCTACTTTGCCAAATCAAAGCTACCAATGCCAATCCAAAGTCTTCTTCATCGACAGCAAGATTCACTGAAGTTGATCCTTCTTCAGTCAAGGCCTTGCTCATGACTTTGGATGGCATTACCATTTACAACAAGTGGCTTGCAGATAAAATTCTTTATTTCACGGATGCTTTATTGGATTCAGGTGCAACCCACCATGTTCCTGGAAACGTAAGGGTTTTATTTAACTTTAAACCTATTTCACCAGTAAAAGTAAATGTTTTAACTGAGTCAGATCCTGCTTTTATTACTTGGTATGGAGACATAATTATTTCCAGAGTCAATGGCAAGAATGTGTTGATCAACAACGTATTCTTCTGCGAGAAGGCAAGACATACCCTTGTTTCACTATACGATCACATCGGCAAAGCCATACATATGGTGTTTGATCTAAATGACAATATTATTTTCTCAAAAAATTCTGTTCCTCTTTTTATTTCAACTATAGTAAAAGATCAAAGAAAATGGATTTTAAAAATAAAAGCATCTGTAAATACAAAAATTACAAAAAATAATATTTCTAGTAATGTAAACGCCCTTGCCTCTTCTCCTTATTTGCATGTTGCACTTGCTCCATTTGTTCCTTTTCCCCGTTTTTCAAATATTCCACATCCTTCAGCACCACCCAACTCACTTTTATACTGGGATCGCCGATTTGGACATGCAAGTATACGGGTTATACACAAAATTCTGAAATATCAATGTTGCAACAATTTACTGCCTGATCTTCCTGCTGGTAAATTTTTTTGTGATGTGTGTGCGGTAGCTAAAGGAGTTAAGGGCCAAACTGCTATTGTGTCAAAGCGCGATTTCAACCTTATGGAACTCATTGTTTCCGATGTTGTTGGTTATTTGCCAGATATTGCTTCAGGTGGTGAAGTGTTTGCAGTCCTTTTCAGAGAAAATTTTTTGACCTACGGAGAAGTTCATTTGATTAAGTCAAAAACAGAAGTGCTCCCAGCTTTCATAGATTTCAAGAATCAACTGGAGAACTTCACTGGAAAAAAGATCAAGATTCTCAGGACTGATAACGGTACTGAGTACTACAATAAAAAGTTCAGCAATTTCCTATCTGAGAATTGTATTTTCCACAAACACTCGATTCCATATCATCATGGCCAAAACGGATCTGCAGAACGTTTTAACAGGACAATTGGTGATATTGCAAGAACTGTTTTGGTAGGGAGTGGATTTGATGTCAACATGTGGACTTTTGCCTACCTATGGGCTTCTTATGTTCATAATCAGATTCCTAACATCAAAACCGTAGACAAAACACCACATGAACTTGTTTTTGTAAAAAAGCCCTTGGTTGGAAACTTTAGGTTTTTTGGCAAATGGGCCTATATACACATTCCCCAAGAAAAAAGGAATAAGCTAGAACATGGCAGTTTGAGGTGCAGAGTTGTTGGTTTTGCAAACAGAGGCAATGGGTGGATTTTTCTACACCCTGAGACTGGTAAATTTGTTGCATCAGCCATGGCTACCTTCAGCAGTGAAATTGTTGACCAAATTTCAACGCCTTCTTCTGACAAGAGTTCACTGAATTACATCCTGAACAGTTTGGTGCTAGGAGACTTCTCTGCAGAAGATATTCTAGATCATCAAGATAAGTTAGTTGATGAAATAGAGGCTAATGCGGAAATTCTGAGTGAACCTGTTCCACGTACTTTCATCCAGGCTTGCATGTCTCCTGATGCTGAAAAGTGGAAACTTGCATGCAGAGAGGAATTGTCCAATCTGAGTGCCATGGGTGTATGGGATATAGTCAACCTTCCACCTGAGGCAATTGTCCTTGGTGCATGCTGGGTTTTTGCCATAAAACGGAATGCTGACGGCGAAATCTCAAGATACAAAGCCAGATATGTAGCTCAGGGATTTAAACAAATAGAAGGCATTGATTTCAGTGATACTTTTGCGCCTACTGCAACATTTGTTTCTTTGTGTATCCTTTTGACTTTGGCAGCTAAAAACAATTGGGTGGTGAAATCTTTTGATATCACTGCTGCTTACTTACACAGCGGATTAGAAGAAACTATTTACGTCAAACAACCAGAAGGTTTCACCAATGGCGACCCCACTCAAGTCTTCAGACTGAAAAAAGCATTATATGGCACAAAGCAGGCTGCCAGGTGTTGGTGGCAACATTTGGCCAAGATTCTAGAGGGTTTTGGGTACGTCAGCAGCAAGCATGACACTAGCTTCTATATCTTTTGGAGTAGAGCTAAAACCGGTATGTTTTGGGTTCATGTAGATGATGGAGTTGTATGCTGTAGTGATGAAACCACCCTTAAAAATTTGGAGTCTGATTTGGATGGCAAGATGAAAATTTGATGGTCAGATGGTCTAGATTTGGTAGTTGGTCTGAAGGTTGAGAGATGTAAACAAGGTTTCTCACTCTCACAACCAGCTCTGGTGAATAGGATCCTGCGAGATTTCAACTCGGATGGTTTGACTGCCAGATCCCCATTGCCATCTTCGATGAATATCACTGCACTCAAATCTACGGGAGGTCGTGACAGAAAGAAATTCTTATCAATAGTAGGGGCACTAAGTTATCTGGTGGCTGGAACTAGACCCAATCTAGCGTACCCTGTAAACTTCCTGGCACAATTTGCTTCCTGCCTGGGCGACAATGAATGGAAGGCAATATCACATTTGCTATGATACCTTCAATTCACCAAAGATTTGAAGCTCAACATCTTCCCAACAGATGGCCCAATTTTCACTGAAGCTTATTCCAATGCCACCTGGGGTGGACCTTGTGCGAGATCGACAAATGGCCATATTTTGCTCTTGAACAGATGTCCTATTTTGTGGCAATCGAAACAGCAGTCTATGGTAACTTTGTCTTCCATGAGCTCATAGTATATTGCAATGGCAAATGTGACTAGGCAGTTGATGTGGTTATGAAATTTATTACTCAATTTATTTGATAGTTTAGATTCCAGTTTACTATATTGTGATAATAAGAGCGCTATTGTAGCAGCTACAGATAATCCGGGTGATAAGAGGTGTAGACACATTGAAAGAGCTTTCTATTTTGTCAAAGAAAAGTTGAGGGAAAAGAAAATTATTGTCAAATGGGTTTCTTCTAATTTACAAATAGCTGATTTGCTGACTAAATCTTTAGGTCCCATCATCTGGGCCGAAAAGAGGAAGTCTTTATGTGTTTTCTAATATTTTTTTTTCTCTCTATTAATTTTCTTTTTCTTCATTTTTTTGGTTTGTATTGTACTTGCTAAGCGGGGGAGTGTTATGTACTTAGTCTAGGTATCTTAGCAAGTTAGTATATAAACCTGTAAGGACGCGTAGTACTTTTCTCCGGTTCCTCTTGGAGTAAAGATACAGTCATATTGGCAACTCTTGGTGCAGCAAGCCAACAAGAGGGCAAGTTAGGCATAGCATTTTTGACTGACAGAGACTGACATATCTGACATTTATTACAGTTCTGTCAGTGTTCGGCAACCAGTCTACGATTGATCAACACCACCATGCTGCCACCAGGTCTCCCCTACCCAGGTTTCCCTCCTCCCATCCACCTCATCCACTCATCTATCCTTTTGATTGAATCAACCCCTTCCTCGTGGATGAGGTGGATGGGAGGAGGGAAACCTGGGTAGGGGAGACCTGGTGGCAGCATGGTGGTGTGGATTGATTGTAGACTGGTTGCCGAACACTGACAGATCTGTAATAAATGTCAGATATGTCAGTCTCTGTCAGTCAAAAATGCTGTGCCTAACTCGCCCTTTTGTTGGCTTGCTGCACCAAGAGTTGCCAATATGGCTGTACTGACGCCGTTCTTATAAAATTTGCTTACAGGGTTGAATTATCTACTAACATTTTTAGTTAATGTGAGAGTTTAATGCAACGGTGGTCAAAATTTGGCAAAATGTTCAGTAAATTATGCATACCGATGAATTTACCAACACGGTGGTAGATGCTCTTAGTAAATGCACGTCTTGATTGAAACAAGTTTTGATGCGTAAGTATCTAGGCCAAGGAACACGCCAGTTGAAAGACGTCCCACACAAAGCTCTTGGGCTGCGTTTTTAACTTTTAATAAAACTCAAAAAAGTTTAAAGTTTGACATTTAGTTTTATTATTAGTTTTTTCTAAATGAATATATACAAAATTAAGAGTATGCCAAGAGAAAATTGTTATTGTAACTTCAAAAGATTATTGAAATTGGGAAAAATTCAAGTGATCGGTTAAGGCCCGAGCGAAAAATTGAGATTTTTATGATATTTTATTACCATATAATTTTATGCAACAAGGAGGTTTAAAGGAAATGCTAAAACGTGTTTATATACATGGAGGGAATATAAATTTTTTTAGGGGGAGAATGGGCGATCAGTTAGGAAACAAAAGGAAGAAGGAGAAGAAAAAGAAGAAGTAGAAAAAATACAGGGATCTCTTAGTGTTAATAAGAAAATATGAAACATATTTTACATCGGGATAAAAGCATAGCAGATGCTTAAGAGTGAAGAAAAAACTTAGTGTTTTGTGGGCTCGGCTCTTGAAGGAGAGACGTGAAAGATGGAAGTGGGGGGAAAGAAATGGCAGGCATTCTATTGTGTTGCAAGATTTAGTGGTACATAAATAGCAGAATGGTCAAAGCGGAATTTTGATGCAAAAAATAAATGTATTGAAGTCGATGCCCTAGGCATCACAGGAGAGTTTGCGGAAATAATGAAGTTGGAGATGAGATTTGCTTTGGGTGGGAGAGGGGAAGGAGTAACAGATTAGACAGGATGACTATTAAAAGAGAGGCAACGGCTTGATGGACTTATTTGCTATATGAAGTGCGGGGAGGGAGGTTGTCGAGCAACAGCAAGCTAGGGCACGGATGATTGAAATGGATAATTTGATACAGTCTACTTCTCACGCAGCGTGAAAACAGTTAAGGCTCTGAAAATAGGCCAGTGTCTATATTTCCGCAGAAGTTAGCGACCAGAGAGGATTTTCTAGACGCCAAGCAGCCGATTTGGGCAAGGAAACTGATGTTCAGTTTTTTTGTAGCCTGAAAATCAGTCCCACATCTTAAATTCCAGACGACACAAAGGTGCGAAACCTCGGTTGTTTGCACAGTCAAATTTGTCGATCACACTCTACCAAGGATAGTGAAACGAGAATTAAAATCTCCATAGAACGTATGAGATTTTGGCATTTCTATCTGGGACATGTAAGAAGGCGGGTTCCTGTTGTATCTGGAATGGTAGTCAAGACAGATGAAGAAGAACAAAGCTAGCATCAATATCTAGATGAATAGACTGTAACAAAACCATCTAGTCTCTAATAAATCCGCCTCATGTCTTCCTATATAACTTTCTTCATCAATTACCAACATTAGGCGCGTTTCTTGCCTAAAATATCAATCCTTGAAGTATAGCACCTAACTTTTGTATTCTATTCCTGCGTCAGTTCAAGCATCACCACTGGATGTTTCAACCCTCTTCCTTCATTTTTTAAATTGATTTAAGTTTTTCTTTCCATAAATTTAATGAGGATGAAAAGCAATATGGTCACAAATTATATAATTATGATGTTGGGAATTATCACCTTTTCGGTATTTTCGCTTCCCAACCACCCTATACGGGAAGGGAAATCGCTGCAGCGTCGGATGAATGACGTGGATTTTCTTGTTGGGCTCAATACATATTTACAATATAACAGAGCGACCCGTCGACTTCGAAAAGAAATTGAATCCCAGCAACGTGAAGGACAGTCAACGAACGTGCCACATAAAAGCCAAATACTTCCTGAACCAGATTTACAGCCGGATGAAAATGATGAAGTTTGGGAGGAAGCAAGTGGAATGACCAAAGACATACATCGATATGCCAAGAAGGGTGAAAAATCTGAAGGAAACGAGGAATTGGATATCATCGTAAATATATGAGTCAAAAGTAATATAAATACATTCAGGATTTGCTGTCAGGAAAGGTAAGATTGATACCTCACTGAGAGATCAAGAGTTAACCTGACTTTTCTTTTTCTTGGTAGGTGGCTTATTTTTTACCTTTGGCAGCTCGTCTCCCTTGTTTCGATTTCTTTGAATGGAACTCCAGCCTCAGATGGAATGTTTATCGACCAAAATCTTGATTCTAGAAAGCTTTACAGTAGGCTATTCCAGATTCAGAGGAGTCTTTCTAATTTTTACCAGTATCTGATAAATCTGCAAAATGTATGCCATAGTTTGAGTATTACTCAGTGCAATTTTAGAACTGGACGCGTGAAATGTTCACCTGTTTATGCAATTTTTTCTTTCATATCATAATTGGCAACCCATTTTAAAACAGATTCGCTCAAACAAAGGGAAAAAAATTCACTTCAAAGAACAATTCTTCTGATAATTTTTGCTTTTTCGTCTTGTCTTCCATTTTATATATAGAGGTACTATTCATGTACAATTTCAGTGAAGTAGAGCCACTGTACATTGATATAAATATTTACCTTATATAGCTGCTGAAATATGGCAGGGGGGTGGAAATCGGCCAAAATCCTGGATTGAGATAAAGTCACTTCAGGTTGATAATTATAACGCTACATGGTAAATAGAATTGCAGGTTGTCATACACTGCAAGGAATGTTCGTTTCGTCTTGGGGCGCAACGATTACGCAGCAGTTATGCAACAATAGTATTTAGCCCTTAAAGGTCTTAAGTGGAACTTAAGCGCAAAAAACAGTTGTTTCCAAACTGTTGCTCCCCATGGCGAAACAAAAATGTGTTGCATTGATATAGCATGAATAATAACTCTTAGCCCTTTTGACATTCTTTCGTGCACTTTTTGTACTGGCGTTACATCTTTTATGTTGGATGCATCACCCAAAAAAGCCTAAAAACCCCAATTTAGGGCCGGAACAGTGCTGAGCCAGGCAAAAAAGTAGTAAAAAAATTCGACAAAAAGGCCAAGCATTTATGGTTTTGCTGTAGCAGATCTAGACAAAATCACGTCGCTGATCAGAATTCGCTAAATTTCAGCTGCAAAATGGCAGGCGAAAATTATGTTTTGCACTTGACAGCCAATGATGTCACTCCACTCACACTTTCCTCTTTATTTGTATTTTTTCTTAATTTTCTCTTTCACCTTCTTTGCTTTGCATTTCTACATTTCTTTCATTATTTCATTTTGAATCTTTGCTAAACTTCAAAGACAAACGTTTGCAATTGTGATACAGCCCTCAGTTACCTACGTATCTACTTGTCAATAGAGCTTTCAATAAGATAGCACATTTTAAATGTTCCACTTATTTTTATTTTCTTGTTTCGTGCAAGCACCAGGCTTGCCAAGCATCTACTTGCAAACCCCGCTGAAAACTCCGAATATTTGAGTAAAAGAGAAGAAGATTAAACCTGGCTTAATGTTTATACACAGGGTGAAAGAAAAGACGACTGGTAGGCAAGTCGTTTTTTAGCTAATCTATATAGGTAACCTACAAGGAACCATATTTTAGTATTTGAGCTTTGCACTGGTAAAACTTCCAAAAGTGATTTTGAATAATTTTGAAATCTGATTAACCAGTAACTCATTCAACAGAGATTTCAAATGGTAAGCACTTAGCAATACCCAAATACCTCATTTAAACCAAAAACCTTGGAAAATTTTAAATAGTATTTTTGCCTAATTCCATAGGTGTAACTAATTGCTTGTTTGAATGGCTAATCTGATTTGGAAGACAAATTTACATTTAATAATCCTCCTCACTCATATCATTTTCCATCATATGTTACTCTGCTTTTAATCTTTGAATATTGATAGATACATATTGAAAGAATAAATTTGAATAAACATATCAAAATGGCAAAGCATCATTTATGCATATAGCTTTATCAGTAGAAATGTTCTTAATTTTCTTAAAGAAGAAGAACAGATTTAATTAAAAGTCAGGTTGATTTTTGAAACCCTATGCAGCCAAAAATCAGTGTTGTAATTTGTGAGGAATATGAAATTTACCAAATAATTATAGGAATATGTTTTATAATTTTAATAAACCCTTACAACATCAAAATTTGGTCTAGGTTCTATAATTATTATAATAGGGGGTATCAAAGTTAGAAATTTGTAATTATTTAAAAGGTATTTCCCAACACAAAAAGAAAATCACAAACTTGACATTAATTCTCAGTAAAAAGGTATTTTTGGGGCACAATATGGCATATTTTAAAAAATAATCTTGTCTAATTTGGTGGAAAAAAGAGGTAATTTGAAATGGAATATTTCTAACTTTGATACCCCCTAATATTGAAGCTAGTAGAAATGTGCATATAGAAATGTGTTTTCAATAATCCATGAAAATTTTTAATATTTGGGACTAATTGATTTAATATTCCATAAAAAATATGTCTATAAGTTGTGCATCCATTGAAATTAAAAAAGGTTCTGCAAATTTGAAATTTCAAAGGAAAGAAACCCCCCCATATTTATAAAACCAATCAAATTTACATTACTGAAGAACAAGGTCAGGTGAATTTTTTGGAAGTATTTTTCACATATATGAATTTTTTTTAAGGAACAACATAATTGGGATGGAATTTTCTGTATATATAACAATATTTGTCAGGCTGAGGTCAAGTACAAGGACGTGAACTAGCTTGAATGGTCAGTTGTTTAGAAGATTTAAATGGTCCTATATGAATACTGTAGTATAAATCTAATAAGTAGTAAAATATAATCAAAATTAAAGGTCTCAGTAATATAATTCTCACTATTTTTATATATGGCTTACAATCTTTGTAGTTGGTAGAAAAATAGATTTTTTAATTCAGATACTATTCAAAAGTCTTATAAAAGTACTAATTGATATGTATTGTAATTTATTTGGTTATATTGGTTAAATTGTAAATGATAAAGAATGAAGAAACAAGACCCAAAATCCTCCTCCTTTGATACACACTGAATTCCCCAATGATTCCCTTGATGTACCATCCAATACACAGTTAATGACGCCCCAAAACAACTAATATACCTGCCCATCAACTTCCCTAGTCACCCATGACATAATTAGACAAATAACAACCGTCAAAATCCTGTAATAATAAGGGAAATCCATCAAAATTAAATAAAAAGACAAAAAAGAGAGTATATGCGTATAAAACAATAATATAAAAGACTAAAGGAGACTTTTTAAGGTTAATAATAGCTTAATAATAGGGGGATTAACTGTAGAAATGGAGGGGCTAATCCTGACAGTATACTACGTGAAATTCCCATCCAATAATAACCAATATTGATTGAGAAACCACCCAAAAACTCAAAAAAGAGCATGAGATGTGGGGTAACTACATGCAGTCCTTGGCAGGTGCTTGCACGGGTAAATCCTTGACTAAAATTAGGCAAATTTAAGCGTGGTGATGAAATAAGATGCCAAGAGTGAGGTTATTAATGAAATTAGTGCATGTAAACAGGGTCAATGCATTATTAATTAAGCTAGGACACTAAATAAGCACCTGTCGCCTGTTTTAGTGTGTTTCCCCACAGTGGGCGTAGAATGTGGGGTAATTATAGTGTGAAAAAGCTAACTTTGCTAAAAATGAAGCTATTCACACGTGAAAAAAGCAGGCAGTATGTGGCCAGTACACAGAAGCCATTTCTGGCATAAAAAACACCAAATTTGAAAAGTGTTATTTTTATGCATTTAAATAGCCAAATCAACAGTCCTAAATGAGACAAATTGTTCTATCAAAGCACATTTTTGATATTCTCAAATTTATAGTGCATATAGTCAACTATCACCACGGGAAATCTGGGGGTGAACTGCTAGCAGTTCCCTCTTTTTGAAACTATTAGGAATTTGTCAGGAAACTGTTGGGAAACCATCCTGAAACTGTCAGAAAGATGTTTTTAAATCTGATGAAAAAACATTGAAAAAATAAACTGTCACAGATTGAATCCAGAACAATCCCTCCTTGAGCAGAGCTTAAGAACCACATTGAACATCAGTTAATCTCAGGTTTGGCAAAAGGTTGAACAACATCACTTAGCATACCTTAATATTCAAATATTAAACTTGAATATATGTTGAGTGTATGATATAGATGCATATGCATTTGAATTTGCATGGTGGATACTTATTGCATGCTAAAAATTGATGTGAATTGCCTATCCAAAGTGTATGCATAATGACTATGAAGAATAAATATGCATAAAAAATATGCATAAAAATATGCATAAAAAATATGCATAGTGATTATGCATAAAAAATATGCATATTGAATATGCATAAAAATATGCATATTGAATATGCATTAAAAATATGCATATTGAATATGCAAAAAAAGGTGCATATACGTATATGAATAAAATATATTAATATGCATATAAATCTGTATAATGAATATGCATATTAATATGCATAAATATGCATAATGATTGAAAAATGCAAAAAAATGATGCTTAACGAGTATATTTTATGCATAAATAGAAATATGCAATATGAATTCATATTGCATACAGATAACACTGGCAAACCATTTTGACCAAAACTCATACTAAATTTTCATTCTGGACTAAAGGTGTGAGGGAAGGAAGAAAAACAGTCCGACGTTAGAAAAATGCTACATGCACTCATTTTGTAGCAGAGCAAATGAGAAGTGCTGAATTATGGTTGGTGCCCATAATTTAGTATGATATCATAATTTTATTTAATTGTTTTCAATATTGAAAAGACTTTAGGTTGGTTGGTATGGATCTAGCTGTGCCAGGGTCTAATCTAATTATTTTAACAATTTCTTAATAATTAACGGGCTTTAATACAAAAACAGGTTGTATTTTTTGTGGGATATTGGATATGATAAGGTCTTTTGTAAAAAAAACTTATATTGTTTAAAAATATTCCTGAATCAGATGTGGGATAATCACTACAAAAAATTGTAGTACTGTGGGCAATAAAATATATGCACAAGCAGTAAAGAAAGGACCAAGTGAACCCTTTTTGTGCAGTGGGAATCATTAGAGTGGAATTGTGGATGAAAAATATAATTTATTATTACCATTTTATTTAATCAAAAAATTTATAATATTAAAAAGAACTATTGATTAATTGGTATTTGACCTTTGTGCCTCACTCATATTTATCATTTGATTGATTTTTGTCACCATTATGTTATTAATATTATAAGTATAGCAAAAACTCGTGTGCCAAATGCATACCGGGTGATGTTACACCTTTTATAATATTATTAAATAAAGGTAAAAAAATATGAAAATGATTTGTTTTACAAAAAATAAATTGATATCCAAAAGCAATATGAGGGATATAAAGGTAAAATTAAAGGGATCAAATATGAAATAAAAAATTAAAGTGAAATTCCTCCCATCAAGAGCAAGGAGACATGATGGGGTGAACGCCCACCAGTGGCACTAAACTTGGACTATAATTTATTTTTTGTAAAAATAAAAAAAAATCCACTGGAGCTTTACCAAAACTTCAGGATGACAATTTTGCCATATCAAACAACTTCTAGTGCAATTATTGAAGAAAAATTCATTTTCATTGCAATAGAGAGAATTGATCACATCAGACTGCATGTGACCAAAAGTGTCCAGCACAAGTTCGGCCAAACATGTGCTGGACACTTTTATGATGGAGGTTAGCTAGGGTGGAATTTTTCTTCAGTTCATCTGGTATTTCTTATAAACATGTCCACTGGTATTTGATCTTTGTGCCTCACTCATATTTATCATTTGATTGATTTTTTGTCACCATTATGTTTTAATATTATAAGTATAGCAAAAACTCGTGTGCCAAATGCATACCGGGTGATGTTACACCTTTTATAATATTATTGAATAAAAGTAAAAAAATATGAAAATGATTTGTTTTACAAAAAATAAATTGATATACAAAAGCAATATGAGGGATAAAAAGGTAAAATTAAAGGAATCAAATATGAAATAAAAAATTAAAATAAAATTACTGCCATCAAGAGCAAGTAGACATGTTGGGGCAAATGTCCACCAGTGAGGCTAAACTTGGACTATAATTGCTTTTTTGAAAAACAAAAAAGTGCCAATCTAAGGTTTAAAAAAACTTCAGCATAACCATTTAGCCATATCAAACAACTTTTAGTTCAATGATTGAGAGAGAATTGATCACACCAGACTGCATGTGACAAAAGGTGTCCAGCACAAGTTCGGCTGAACTTGTGCTGGACACATTTATGACGGAGAGTAGCTAGGGTAGAATTTTTCTTCAGTTAATCTGGTATTTCTTATAAACATGTCCATTGGTACTTGATCTTTGTGCCTCACTCATATATATCATTTGATTAATTTATTGTCACCATTATATTATTAATATTATAAGTATAGCAAAAACTCGTGTGCCCAACGCATACTGGGTGATGTTCCACCTTTTATAATATTATAAAATAAAGGTAAAAAAATATGAAAATGATTTGTTTTACAAAAAATAAATTGATATACAAAAGCAATATGAGGGATAAAAAGGTAAAATTAATCTAAAAGAGATCAATTATGAAAAACAAAATACTAGTAAAATTCTTGCTCTCAAGAGCCAGTAGAAGTGTTGAAAAAAATGGGAGCCATCAGGGCTAAATTGTAATAAGTGACCTTTTTTTTAAAGATAAAAAATTATACACCTGAGGTTGGGAAGAACAACAGGTGGATGATTCAGCTAAACAAAACTGCTTGTAGTGAAGTTTAATAAAAAAATGTTTTTTTGTTGCCATATAGAGAATTGATCCCATCTGACTGCACGTGACTAAAAGTGTCCAGCATAAGTTCAGCCGAACTTGTGCTGGACACTTTTATGATGGAGAGTAGCTTGGGTGGAAATTTTCTTCAGTTCCTTCATCTTGTATTTCTCATAAACATGTCTACTGGTATTTGATCAGTCTGTATCTTTCATATTTATCATCTGATTAATATTTTATCACCATTATATTATTAATGTTATTAGTATAGCAAAAACTTGTGTGCCAAATGCATACCATGTGAAGTTATACCTTCAATAATTTTTTAAAATAGACGTAAATAAATATGGAAAGGATTAGTTTTACAAAAATTAAATAGAAATTTAAAAGTAAAAAGAGGAATAAAAGAGTAAAATAAAAGTCAAAGAGTTAAAATATGAAAAAAATACTGGTAAAATTCTTGCTATCAAGAGCCAGTAGAGGTGTTAAAGCAAATGGGAGCCATCAGGGCTTAATTGTAATAAGTGACCTTTTCTTTAAAGATAAAAAATTATACACCTGATATTGGGCAGAACAGCAGGTGGATGATTCAGCTAAACCAAACTACTTCTAGTGAAATTTGATAAAAAAAATTTTTGTTGCCATACAGAGAATTGATCCCATCTGACTGCACATGAGCAAAAGTGTCCAGCACAAGTTCGGCCGAACTTGTGCTGGACACTTCTATGATGGAGAGCGGCTGGGGTAGAATTTTTCTTCAGTTCATCTGGTATTTCTTACAAACATGTCTACTGGTATTTTGTCTTTGTGCCTCACTCATACATATTGTTTGATTAATTTTTTGTCTTAATTATATTATTAATTATATAAGTATAGCAAAAAATTGTGTGCCAAATGCATACTGAGTGATGTTACACCTTTTACAATATTATTAAAAAAATGTATAAAAATATTAAAATAATTTATTTTAAAAATTATTAATTGATATCCAAGAGCAATATGAAGAATAAAAAATTAATTTAAAGCGATCAAATATGAAAAACAAACTCCAAGTATTATTGCTAATATCAAAGGCCAGTAGAGATGTTGAAGCAAATGAGAGCCATCAGGGATAAATTGTACTAAATTGATTGTTTTTTAAAGATAAAAAATTGTGTACCTGTGGTTTGGATGAACTCTAGGTGGATAATTCAGCTATATCAAACTACATCTAATGAAGTTTCTTATCAAATAATTTTTTTTCATTTCCATAGAGAGAATTGATCCCATCTGACTGCACCTGACCAAAAGTGTCCAGCACAAGTTCGTCCAAACTTGTGCTGGACACTTTTATGATGGAGAGTAGCTAGGGTTCAGGTCTTCTTCAGTTCAACTGTTATTTTTTTAAAACATGTCAAATGGTATTTGATCTTTCTGTGTTATTCATATTTTATTATCTGATTGATTTTTTGTCATTAGAATTTTATAAATTTTAATAGTATAGAAAAAACTTGTGTGCCAAATGCATGCCATGTTATATTACACCTTTTATAATATTATTAAAAAATGTTAAAAAAATATGAAAATGATTTATTTTCCAAAATTATAAATTAATATCCAAATGTAACATGAGTGATAAAAAAGTAAAGTAAAAGAGATCAAATATGAAAAAGAAAAATTAAAGAAAAATTCCTGCCTTCAAGAGCCAGTAGAGGTGTTGAAACAAATGGGTGCCATCAGGGCTAAATTTGATAAAATTTAATTTTTTTTAAAGATAAAAAATTTTTCACCTGAGGTTTGGAAAAACTCAAGGTGGATAATTCAGCCATACCAAACTACTTCTAATGTAATTATTTAGCATTTTTTTTAATTTAATTTCCACAGAGAGAATTGATCCCATCTGACTGCACCTGAACAAAAGTGTCCAGCACAAGTTCGGCCGAACTTGTGCTGGACACTTTTATGATGGAGAGTAGCTAGGGTGGAAGTGTTTCTCAGTACATCAGTTTTTTGTTTTTCACATTTCTATTGGGTTTTTAACTTTTTTTTATCATTCATATTTATCTTATAATTAATTTTTTGTCACCATATATATTATTAATGCTTCTAGTATAGCAAAAACCTGCATGCCAAATGCAAAATTGGTGATGTTACAACTTTAATAATATTATTATATAAAGTTAAAAAAATATGAATATGCTTGGTTTTTAAAAAAATAAATTGATATTTAAAATTAAAAAGAGTAATAGAAAAGTAAAATGAAAATAATGGGATCAAATACAAAATAAAAAAAAAGTAAAATTTTTACTATCAAGAGCCAGAAGTGGTGTTGGGACAGTTGGGGACCCCTAGGTCAAGACTTGGTCTAAACTTACTTTTATGTATAGCTAACAAATTTTGAACTGAGGTTTGGACAGACTTCCAGGGGACAATTTTACAATATTAAACATTCTTTACTTCAATAATTGAGTGAAATATCATTTTTATTGCCATAGAGAGAATTTATCTCATATGACTTCATGCAACCAAAATTGTCCATCACAAGTTCGGCCAAACTTGTGCTGGACACTTTTATAATTGAGAGTAGGCATACAGCAAATCTTCTTAAACTTAAAAGGGATTTCTTATAAACATTTCCACTGGAATTTGATCTTTCTGTGTCATTTAAATTTACGATTTGATTAATTTTTTGTCATCATTATATTGTTAACGTTATCACTATAGTAATAACTTGTGTGAAAAATGCATACCAGGTTGTGTTCCACCTTTAATCATATATTATTAAATAAAGGTATAAGAGTATGAAAATTATTTATTTTAAAAATTAAAAATTGATATCCAAAGCAATATGAGCAATAAAAAAGTAAAATAAAAGGGATAAAATAAGAAAAAAAATCTAAGGAAAATTCCCACTATCAATAACAAGTAGAGGTGTTAGATCAAATGTGCACCACCAGGGCTAAACTTGCACTATATTTTCTTTTTTTTTAAACCAAAGAAAGTGTCCTGATGAGTTTTGAAAATTCATCAGGAGGACATTTTGGCAATATCAAACTACTTATTGTGCAATGATTGAGCAAAATGTCATTTTCATTTCCATAGATTAAATTTATCCCATCTGACTGCATGCAACCAAAAGTGTCCAGCACAAGTTCGGCCGAACTTATGCTGGACACTTTTATGATGGTGAGTATCTAGGGTGCAGGTCTTCTTCAGTTCATCAGGTATTCCTTATAAACAAATCCACTTGTATATGATCTTTCTGCGTCATTCATATTTATCATTTGATTCATTGTTTTTCACCATTATAATATTAATGTTATTAGTATTGAAAAATTTATAAGCCAAATGCATACTGGGAGATGCTACATCTTTCATAATCTTATTAAATAAAAGTAAAAAAAATATGAAAATTATTAGTTTTACAATAAATAAATTGATATTTGAAAGCAAAAACAGGAATAAAAAAGTAAAATAAAAGTGATTAAATATGAAATTAAACATTCAAATAAAATTTCTGCCATCAAAGATAATTTGAGTTTTCAGACCAAATTTGCACCACCAGTTCTAGATTTGGAATATGTTTTCTTTTTTTTAAAATTAATAAAAGTGTCCACCTGATGTTTTCCGAAAAATCAGGAGGATAGTATAGCAGTATAAAGCTACTTCTTGTGCAATGATTGAGCAAAAATTCATTTTAACTTCCATTGAGTAAATTTATCCCATCTGACTGCATGCAACCAAAAGTGTCCAGCACATGCTTAGCTGAAATTGTACTGAACACTTTTATGATGGAGAGTAGCTAGGGTGCAAGTCTTCTTCAGTTAATCTTATATTCATTTTAAAAATGTCTATGGGTATTTGATCTTTCTGTGTCATCCATATTTATTATTTGATTATTTTTTAGTCACCATTATATTATTAATGTTTTTAGTATAGCAAAAAAATGTGTAATGAATGTACACTGGATGATTTTACAACTTTAATAATATAATATAATAAATATAAAAAAATGTGAAAGTTATCAGTTTTACCAAAATAAAATTGATATTTAAAAGCTAAAGGATAAATAAAAGGGTAAGATTAAAATTAAAGAGATCAAACATGAAATAAAGATATTAAGTATAATTTCTGCTATCATGAGCCAGTAGAGGCTTCAGAAAAAATGGGCACCATCATAGATTAACATGGATCAAATTTACTTTTTACCAAAGGAAAAAATTGTCTACCTTAGGTTTGGACAAACTTCCAGGGGACAATTTGTCTATATAAAACTACTTTCAGTGCAATGATGGAGTGATAATTCAGTCTCATTTCCATAAAAAGAATTGATTGCGTTGTAGACAATCCTATAGTACTAGCTATAGGCCTTGACCAAGGGAGTTGGAGAAAAACCAGAGAGAAAATCCCCTGTCCCTTTAGAAAAATAAGTGAGATTTACTTGCTAAAGTAAGTTGGTTCCTGTTTTGCTAAAGACCCCTTTTAAAACACACTTGACTGCTTGATGAGCCAAGAAAGTAGTCACCAGATAGACTACCAGACCAAAGAACTGAAATGTAGAACAAAGTCCACACCAGAGACAGCAAAGATACTTGATGTAGCCTGCAAATCCACACCAGAGACAGCAATAATACTTGCTATAGCTTGCAAGACTATAACAGAGAAAACAGTTGCTAAAGTTAAGTTAAATGAAGAACTCACTTGCAACAAACACAGCCAATTGTGGCCAGAAAACAGTGAAAACTGAGTGAGGAACAATGAGATCACCTCCGGATGGTTGTATGATGATTAAGGTTGCCCCAAACTGTCTTATTCACTATGTACACACAGACCACTAACTAAGAGCCCATGCGCACCCACCAATCTGGTGCCTGTACCTGCCAAATTGCATAAAAAACCCTCCTGGAGCGCTCCCCAACCTCCTAAAACAGAGGCGGGCGGGCCGCCTGATGTCGGAGATGCCGCCTGAAGCGGCCTGGCCTCCCCAAAGCCAGAAAACCAATAAAAACCACTAATCTACTTAGAAAAATTAGCTACAACTACTAAAACCTTTAAAACACGGAATTTCACTATAACAACATTGAGACATGAAATATAGAGAAAAATTAGCTCTATCCAATGGTACTAAGCACTTAACCCTAAGACTTAAGGTTAGCCCGTAAAACACAAAAAACAAAATTAAACAGCAATCTTTTATAAATGAAAAATGAGGAAATGACCCCTTAAAACTCAGAATATGAAAAATGTCTTCAAGACATAAAATATAGAGAAAAACCAGGGCTATCTAATGATAGTACCCACATACCCGCAGACCCAATATCCACAGAATAAAACCAGAAAAATACCAAATTTCTTAACAGATGTCAATTAAGACATGCACAAACAGCGCCAAATCACACAACAAAGGCCCCTGCCAATTTTGGAAGACCACAGCGTCTGACGGCATGCAACCAAAAGTGTCCAGCACAAGTTTGGCCAAACTTGTGCTGGACACTTTTATCATGAAGAGTAGCCAGGGTGCAAGTCATTTTTAATCATCTGAAATTTCTTATAAACATTTCCACTGTTATTAAATCTTTGTGCCTCACTCATATTTATCAATTGATTAATTTTTTGTCACCATTATATTATTAATATTATCAGTATAGAAAAAAATTGTGTGCCAAATGAATACTGGGTGATGTTACAACTTTTATAATATTATTAAATAAAGGTAAAAAAATATGAAAATGATTTATTTTACAAAAAATAAACTTCTATCCAAAAGCAATATGAGAGGAATAAAGTAAAATAAAAGAAATAAAAGATGAAAATTAAAATCCAAGTTAAATTCCTTCCATAAACAGAAAAAAGAGATGTTGAATTAAATTAGAACAATCAGGGCTAAACTTGCACTAAATTTTCTTTTTTGTAAAAATAAAAAAAAAATCCACTTGAGCTTTACCAAAACTTCAGCATGAAAATTTTGCCATATCAAACTACTTCTAGTGTAATTTTATATCAAAAATTTATCTTCATTTCCATAGAGAGAATTGCTCCCATCTGACTGCACCTGACCATAAGTGTCCAGCACAAGTTCGGCCAAAATTGTGCTGGACACTTTTATAATGGAGAGTAGCTAGGGTAGAATTTTTCTTCAGTTCATCTAGTATTTCTTACAAACATGTCTACTGGTATTTTATATTTGTTCCTCACTCATTAATATCATTTGATTAATTTTTGGTTGCCATTATATTATTAATTTTATAAGTATAGAAAAAACTCATGTGCCAAATGCATACCAGGTGATGTTATTCCATTTATAATATTATTAAATAAATGTATGAAAATATGAAAATAGTTTATTTTAAAAATTATTAATTGATATCCAAAAGCAATATTAGGAATAAAAAATTAAGTTAAAGGGATCAAATATGAAAAAAGAAATCCAAGTAATATTCCTACTATCAAAGGCCAGTAGAGGTGTTGAAGCGAATGAGAGCCATCAGGGATAAATTGTACTAAATTGACTTTTTTTCAAAGATAAAAAATTGTGCACCTGTGGTTTGGATGAAATCTAGGTAGAAAATTTGGCTATGTAAAACTACTTCTAGTGAAGTTTTTTATCCAAAAATTTTTTTTCATTGCCATAGCAAGAATTGATCTCATATGACTGCAACTGACCAAAAGTGTCGAGCACAAGTTTGGCCGAACTTGTGCTGGAAACTTTTTTGATGGTCAGTATCTAGGGTGCAGCTCTTCTTCAATGCAACTTGTATTTTTTTAAAACATATCCACTGGTATTTTATCTTTCTGTTTTATTAATATTTTATCATTTGATCAATTTTTTGTTACCAGTATATTATTATTTTTATTAGTATAGCAAAAAAACATGTGCCAAATGCTTACAGGGTGATGTTAAAACTTTAATAATTCTATTAAATACAGGTAAAAAATTATGAAAATGATTTGTTTTACATAAAATTAATTGATATCTAAAAGAAAAAAAGGGATAAAAAGAAATAGGTTGAATAATAGGGATTTTATATGAAATTCAAAAGTCAAGCTAAACACCACAGAAAATTTGGGGGGGTATTGCTAGCAATACCCCTCATTTAAAAATGTTGGGAAGTGGTTGGAAAGCTGTTGGAAGGCTGTTGGGAGTTCATTGTGAAACCAGATTTAAATTAATTGGACAAAGATTTGGTAATCAGTTAGACCTAGGTTCAACCAAACTCAATCACAGGTTTCTTGGAGCTTGGTGATTACTTTGATTTTGAGCTGAGCACAGATTGAGCAATGCTTGAACATATCACTTAACATATCATAATATTCACTTTCCCATCTTGTGGAAAGCAAAATTTGATATTCGTTCTAAGAATATCTACATATATTTTCTTTCCAAGTTGGTAACAGAAGGTTAAACTGTAGTATCTCAATTATTACACTAGACTACATAGATATTTGATAAAACATACAATTCAAATCAATTTTAATATTATTGAGATCACCATAAGTGTCTTTCCAAAGACTTACAAAAAGTATGTTAGTATCAAGACATCGTTCTAGGTAGTAGTTTCAATTTGGATTTTGAACTGACATCTAAAGCATTTTACTATTAGACAGAAACATAAATAAGTGTAATAAGAGTGAAATTATTCTATTTTGTGATTATAATGTAACAATAAAGCACATTTTTATTGAGAAAATTTTTCTTCCCCCACAAACCAAAATTTACTCTATAGGCTCAAGATTTATTTTTAAGCCATATTATTCATTTCAGTTATCATTGATTTGCTTCCAATATTTATTAAAAAGATAATAATAATACATGTGAAAGAATTATGAGCTTAGCATAGCATATGCTAAAAAGTTATTTTGTCGTTTTATTCAAAACTGATTCTTCATTTTTTGCTTCAATTCATCTTTTAACAACCACTATCTTCAGATACTATTCTTACTTAATATGTCAAGTCTCAGATGTGTTGGACAGTTCTCAATAACAATCGATCGAATTTATATGAATGTAATTTCAAGATTTCAAAACTCACCGACCCCCACGATTTTACAGCGAGGCCATTCGAATGTTCATATTTTTGGACTATTTGAAGAAAGAAAACCAACCCTTGTCAGTAATCTTTCTCAAGTGCAGAGTCAGCACATTGGACCACTATTGGGTGACATTGGCTCTGGATCTCACCATTTAAACCAAAGAAGTGCCTTGAATCCTATGAAGCCTTTCTATTTTCATGCTTACTTGGTTCCAGTTTTTGGTAATCAGTATCAACTTTGGGGATGCCTCTTTTCTTCAAGTACACTAATCAGTCTTGCTAAAGAAGCATTTTCTTCTGCACAAATCGATTTATGTCTAATCCTGAACTACGACTCCACTATCTTTTTTAATATCCCGCATGTAATTTTTGAAGTCTCTTTCCAAATATCTCAGAGTACTCAAGATTGGAAAGCTGATCAACTTATCCGAGGAATCAAAAAAGTTCTCAAAACACATCAACTTCAAGCAATAAATTTTATGATTGACAATGAACGAATGTTAAAGGAAAAGTTGGATATCATGTGGAGGCACCAGGACAACCATTGGCTTAGAACTGGATTCGATGACTATAAAGATCAGTTTCCTAACAATCAATTAACGCCTGAAGGAAACGGGTCAATACTTGCTGATGATATGGGTTTGGGAAAGACACTTTCAACTCTTTCTCTTATAAGTGCAACTCAAGGTGAAGCAAGACAATTCCAGGTATCATAAAATCAAGAAGGTATTAATCGGAGTTCAGCCACACTGATTATATGCCCCCTGGCAACACTATTGAATTGGATCATTGAAATAAGTGTGCACTTTGAAGATAATGCGCTTCCTTTCAAGGTTCTTTATGGGAAGGATTGTCAAAATACTAATGTCAATGAGCTACAGGACACTGCTATTGTTTTAACGACCTATGAAATAGCTAGCCCAACGATGTCAAAAAATCAAAGCCAAAAAAAGATACCGGTGACTCAAATGCTCTTTTGGTATAGAGTTGTTTTAGATGAAGCTCAGTTAGTGCCCATTTCTATATCTAAAACTTAAAACTTAATTTTTATAATCAATTTTTATAAATATTCTTTTAGTTACATTAAAAATCCTTACTCGCAGAGGGCTCAAACAATATTTGACTTGGAATCCCAACACCGACTATGCTTGACTGGAACTCCACTTCAGAACAGGCCCACTGACCTTCAAAGTCTCATATTTTTTCTTAGAATCAAAAAGTGGCAAGAAGACTGGTTATGGAAGAATTTCCTTTTTCCAGGTTTGCAAAAAGGAAAGGCCAATTCTATTAAATCAATCAATCACTTAATGAAAGTCATAAGCCTACGTAGAACAAAGGATGCAATTTTGTCTCTTCCAAAAAAGATTCAAAGGGGGATATCGGTTCAATTAGCAGATCCATGGAGGTCTAAACTTGATGTGCTTCAAGAAGGATTCACTGAGCGATATGGGCCCTCCAGAAGCACTGACTTCCCTTGGGACTCATCTGAGTTTCTAAGAGAGCTGATGATTTTAAGAAAATTCTGCAACCATCCAATCTACGAAAATCTGGATGAAACTCCAACTTTTGATTTCACCTGGCAGCATTCCGCAAAGATTTGTCATCTTATAGGCCACTTAAAAAACTTTTTGTCTGGTGAAGGGGATATAAATTTTCCAAAAGCTGTTATATTCTCCAACTTTGCAGACTTTTTGCAGATGTAAGTGATTCTATAATGAATTGTTTTACAAAATTGTGTTGGCTTATTAAAAACAATTTTCTAATATTTCAAAATAGAATAAAAATGGCTTTAGATGACCACAATATTAGGTATACCCAGCTTACGGGTGAACTCAGCCGGACAAAGCGAGACAAAAATATGCATTAATTCCATTTTAATAAAAATTTCCAAGTTTTGGTTGGAACGATTCAGGCTGCAGGAGTGGGTATAGATCTCAGGTGTGCTCAAAATGTATATATAATGGTGAGCTCAATGTCTTTTATTTCATATTAAGAACAAAAATATTAAATTTTTTATATGTTCAATGTTGAAATAGGAGCCAAATTGGAATCCAGCAGTTGAGCAACAGGCTGTTGATCGGCTGTATAGAATGGGGCAGCAAAATGAAGTAAATGTTTTGAATTAT
Organism: Hemileia vastatrix; assembly: GCA_030280995.1. Lineage (NCBI taxonomy): Eukaryota > Fungi > Basidiomycota > Pucciniomycetes > Pucciniales > Zaghouaniaceae > Hemileia > Hemileia vastatrix. Next base: position 34,237,417 of record JASXTE010000009.1, on the reverse strand, counting down.
TTTGTACAAGGAAGTATAGAATTCAGCATGTATAAGATTCAAAGGAAAAAAATGGAGCTAACAATGTAAGCCAAATTTCATTTCTATAAATTTTAATGATAATAGTAATCATTAAAATTATGTTTTTGTTTTCAAGGCTAAGTGTCCCAAACAGTGGAAATGAGGAGTATGAGTGTGCAAACCTATTATTAAGGGAGTTTGTCAATCACTCACATTAGAGGAAGAAAGAATTTCAAGGAGAGCAGGTAAATTTATGGGATTTTGAGGATTTAAAAGTCTGAGTTGTTGAGGATTTAGAGATGCAAGATATAAGGGAGAATAACAGTCATTCGGCAAACCCCGGGGGACATGAGAAGGATTAAGGTTAGGGGATAATGTTGAAACCAAACTGATTCTTTTGTACAAGGCCAAGTCCTTTAGCACACTTCCAGAGTAGGTTGAATTATCTCGAATATCAAAGTGTTGTTGGTCAAGATATTGTGCAACTTTAGAAAAATCTTCAGACCTCCATTGCATTAAGATACGTCTTAACGATCCATCATTATCAATTTCGGTGTCTGAACAACACTTGATGTTTGTGAAAAGGTTGTGATAAGTTTCACAATGTGGAAGTTGTTTAAGAAGTTTAGTTCGGTTAACTGAATTCTAAGAATCTTTGTTATTTGAAATAAAGGTCATAAATAAAAACGGTTGAAAAAAAAGGGATTTTCATACTTTTTTTTTATTCTATATTTATGCTTTCTCACTTTGATTATTTCTTGAGAGCTATGAGAATCCTTCCAAGTCTTAATCTATCAGCATGACCTAAAAACCAATGGTGAAGAACTCCTATTTGATTTGAGAAGCTAATTTGAGTTGAGTCAATTGGATATGCAATCAAATTATTGGTTTTTAAGGCATTGTCCCAGTGTTTAATGAGAATATTTGCCAAGACCTGGTTCCATTTGTCAAACCAATCTAGGTTCCAAGCGAAAGTTGATCCTGGGAAACCACACATGCGAAGGTGCTCAATAAAAGATTCATGGAAAATTGGTGGAAACTTTTCCGAAACCGCTGAATTTGATTCTGGATGAGGTAGTTCAAAGGCAATGTTGCAAGAATTCATGTCGAATGATGAAAATCTGTCTAATTGCTCTTCAGTAGGGTTTTGTTTCCATCCATTTGATTCTGGTGACATATCCAAAAGTGAACGACAAAAATTGTGTATAGATCTACAAAAGTGAGAATTGAATGGAGGAAAAGTCTCATTAAAAATTCTATTAAGTGTTCTTGTGTTTGTGGGCAGGTTTCCATGAAGAAAGTAAGAGCTACTAGGGTTCATAAATAATTAGATTAAGAACGTGTTCAATTAAATTAAACAAAGAGGAAGGATAAATTGTTGAGCTCCAAAACTTTATGATCAAAGTTGATTTAAGGAGAAATATCACAAAAATTAAGAATAAGAAATATTTCGACTTTATGGAATTATAATATGCATAAATTATATTTTTATATGCAACTTGAACTCAAAAGGAATGGTATAAAATAAAGAGAATGATTATGTGATAAAAGCAGACTCATTTAAGAAACGGATTTTTTTTTCTTTTCAAAAAATTCTTCCACAAAAATAATTTGTTAAATGTGAGGCTATGTTCATTTTTTGATTACCAAAAAATTATTTTTGGTCCAATATGATAGTAATACATATTCTATTGAGTAATTTTTTTCAACCTGAATAAATAGACTAGAGTGTCACTTCATCACATTTATGTATGAAAAGTTATACAAGGTTTCAGCTTTTATGTAATTCTTTAAGGTTTACACTTTTGTAGCATCTATTATTTGAGTATTTTTGATTTTTTCTTTATAGAAAATTCTACCTAGTACAGACCAATTTTCAAATTGAAAGAAATATGTTTGTGATTGTTTTTTACAAAATATTAAACTTATTTTTGGGTTTAACTTTGATTTTTGGGGTAATTTTTTAAAAATTATGTTAAAAATATGGATTACTTTTCTTATAGTCCATAACTAAGAATTTTTATCAAAATCAAATAATTATAGGGTAGTTAGATATAACTCAGAAGGCATTTGATATAAAAATAATTAAGATGCTTGTGCGTACAACAGAATTTTTTCTATGATAGAAAATATTCTGATAAACATGCATGCATTGTTTTACAAATGCAGAGAGTATACAGAATACAAATAAAGTAGACTGCATAACTTTAAATTAATATATAATTTATCCGATTAAAAATTAAACATTTAAACTTAAATAATTTCAACACATATTCCATCATATTCTTTTGATAAAAAAATGTAGCTTATATTAGCTAGTGCCTTTCAAAAAAAGGAATACCTTCAATCGGTAACTTCGAATAGCTAACTTATTCCTACAATTATCACAATTACAATGCCTCCATTTTTTCATGTATGTCAATGTCAAGATCTTGGATGTGTCAATAGAAAGTATCAAACTTCTTCTGGGTCCTTTGAAGTTGGTATGGCTTTCAAAAGCTCTAATTCTTATGCAAAACATCAAGAGGAAAGAAATAGGAAGGCCCAGATGGTTATTTCTTCCAACAATCCACTTAACATTGGAAGTTCCCGCTCCACAGAAACAGTAAGCTGTATATCTATAGTTCAATGTTAGAATTAAAGTCTTTATGATGTTTCAATGATTTATTACATAGGGGCAGTTGCTATTGGGGGCAGAAGTATCTTCAACAGTCTCTAGAAACACAAATCTTGGGGAACGGTATAGCCAAATAATTATGTGGCAGGCAGCAAAGCTTTCTCTGATTCATCATTTGAGCAAAGAAGGTTGTACTCAATTTTTGGATGAAGAAATTAAGAAGCTCAAACTTCTAGGTGATAGTGGAATACTGGATTCTGATAGCATTGTCCGCCTGGTCCCACGCTCGATAGATACAGTTTTTAGTCGATTAAAGCTCAATCAATCATTTTTCACTAAAACATGCTGTCCTAAATGCTTTGCTCTTTATGAGTATAACTCTGAGTCTCAACCATCTATACTATGTTGCAATCAACCGTTTCTTTCATCATCAAAGCGCTATTTAAAAATGTTTGGAGCAGGACAAATTTCAGTTAAATGTGATGAAAGGCTGTATTTGATGGAGGAACATCAAGAACATGTAAAATACTTATCTCTTAAAACATTTCATCACCATTCTTTTATCAACTGGCTTAAGGAAAAGATCAAACTGTTCAAATTTGAGCTTCTGATTGAGAAGAAAACCCCTGTGGCAGAACGTGTAGAGTGTGATTTGATGAAGGATGTTTGTGATGGTTCAATTTGGAAAAACTTTCCCATAACCACTCCAGCTCTGGATAGCAATGATGATGAATATACGAAAACTTCAGGCAACTTAATGTTTACTTTATATGTCGACTGGTTTAGGCCTGGTGGCAATAGGATTGGAGGTCATCAGAAGTCTGTAGGCAATATTATGATGGTGTGTATGAACCTACCTCAAGAAGATAGATACAAAATGGAAAATCTTTTTTTGTATTCTATTATACCCGGACCAACAGAACCCACAAGTGAACAGCTTAATCACCTTCTAAAACCACTGGTTAATGATCTACAAACTCTATGGGATGGTATATTGATTGAAAAGACACATTTTTATCCACGAGGCCGGAAATTAAGAGTTGCATTGTTCTCTTTGATAGGTGACATTCCTGCAATACAAAAATTGGCTGGCTTTTCAAGTCACTCTGCAAAAATGTTCTGCTCTTTCTGTAATATCTCTAAAGATGAAATTAGTGAAAAGAATGTGGGAAATTTTTCATTATGGAATCATGAGGATCATATGTGCTGGGCAACAAAGTGGAAAAATTCTAAGTCACATTGGGAGCGTGTATCAATTGTTCAAAATCATGGGGTACGATGGAGTGAGCTGAATAACCTTGAATATTGGCGTCCAACTGAATATTGCTCAATTGATGTTATGCATTCACATATGCTTGGCAACCTAAAAGATCACAGTCTAAGCTATTTTCAAATCCAAAATGCAGCAAAAGATCTAGAAAGAAAGCTGGAAAAGGATAAAAATTGGCATGTAAGAGAAGAAGATGATGATTTCTTTTCTGATACTTCACTGCACAAACATTCGAAAAAACGTAGAAGTAGCTTAAGCACCACGAATAATGATGATGATGATACAGGACACATGAGACAGCACAAGCGGCAAAGACGTACGAGTTCAAGACAGTCATCAAGTCATCATGGACTAGATAATGAAGGATTGGGAACAAATCGATCAAGAAGCAAGAGTAGGTCATCCAGCTCCAAATTTATTCCTCCATATAGCGATGTAGCCTCAATACAGTCTCACAGCAGTGACAGTAGGAATTCATTGTATAACTTAAGGCAAAGAAGCATTAGCATATCACAGAGTGAAGGATCTCACTCATCAAATGAGACAGCTAGAGATGAAGAAAATAAAAGGAAAGGTAAGGAGAAAGAAAATGAAGGTAGTAGTAATCCACGAATCACAGCAGCAGAGCTACAGGTTGTATGGAAGATGATTGATCAAGTAAGAAGACCTTCCTGGCTAACACGAGTTCCAAAATCAGTAGGATCTAAAAAGGCAGGATCCCTCAAGGCAGCAGAATGGCACATGCTGTATACTCTCTACTTCCCTTTGTCACTTATACCCCTTTGGTTTGAAAGATTTAAAGAATCTGAATCTTCAGCTTCCTCAGCTGATAAACCAAGAGAATATTATCTTCTCAAGTCACTTGTAACATTATGCTGGATCACCAATTTTTTGACATTAAAAAATATACAGACTAATGAGCTTAAAGATCTAGATCAATTTCTGTTAGAGTATCATGAGTGCCTTGAAGAGGGTTGGAAGAATATTAATGCAAAGCCAAATCTGCATATCACTCAACATTATCCTGAAATGATAAAGCATCTTGGTCCACCATCAGGTACAGCTACTTGGTCTGGAGAGCAGGTGAATCATATATTATCTGAAATTCCAAACAATCACCATCCACGTATGTAATGTTTGTAAGCAATGATTTAAAAACTCAGCTGTGCTAATTTATTAATATTTACCACAGGAGAGATACCGCTAACAATGCTCAAACATTGGTATCGGAAGTCTAGGGTATTAGATCTTGGTGAAGCTGAAGATAATGATCAATGTGAGACTAAAAAAATCCATATTGATCTCGATAAACAAAACAAATGGATCCATCTAAGTATGGCATTATTTACTAAATGGGTAAGGGCACAAATGGGAAAAGAAACTTTAAGACGGGCTGTGACACCATCGGAGAAAAGTGGGGATCGGGTAGTTGAAAATGTAGCAAGCATATTGATACATGGAAAGAGGTTTACTAGTTACCATCGACACATTGCTAATTCAACAATTGAATTCTACTATGGAAAAGATAGCCAGTTTGGGCAAATTGATGATCTTTTCAGATCAAAGGAAGAGATTGATCAAATATATTTAATAGTAAGTCCTTTCAAAGAGCTCCATCCAGAAGAAACATCAAAGGATCCCTATGAGCTTTTCCCACAAGTGCATTGTTGGTTAGTAAGAGTAGCCAAAGCAACTCAAATTGTGATTAAGAAAGATGCAATAATTGGACATGCAGCTACTGTCAAGCACAAAAAAGGAATGTTTGGAATCAAAGACGAGGTTGTCACTGCCATTGGACTGCAGACAGTAGTGAGTGAAAAAATTAATCAAATTTATTTTCTGTTGACTAACATCTTTGTGTTAATTTGGGATTGGGGAAATTTGTAGGATTGGTGATATTTGTAAATGGTGAAAGAAATAATTCAATGCTCAATTAAAAAATGCAATGCATCCAACTTACCTTATCATAAATCAGTGAACAATTACTTTGGTTGCTTTTATTGCGAGAGAACCCATGCTTTCAATGAGTCATTTTTATCTTAAATGTAAGAATGAAAGAAATAAAATCATGATAATGAGAAATATGATAAATTTTTTACTTAATGAATGATCTTCTTGCTCATTCATCTACTATAAATAGTTTGACCTTCCAACTTTAGCTGATAGCTATATATTATTCACTTTATTTTTCGACAAGAGAACATACACGTTTACAAGACTATATACATAGTATCTTTTTTTAGTTTAGCTTTGATAGGTATAAATTTTAACAACTGATTATTTTTATTTTATTTTATTTTATTACAGTTCATTATGGATGATAATTTTGAAGGGATGTCTGTTGACCCAACCGATTCTGATTGTTTTCCGCCTCAACATACTAATACTGGAAATACTCCTCCACCACCCTCTGCTGATCCACCTCCAGATGCATCTCAATCTGTACCACCTAATCCCAATCCAGGCCAAGAGTCTCATTCAGAACCGAGAAATTTTAATCCCAATCATCCTTCTGCTTCTGAAAGTGCTAATCAGCAAGCTGATCAGCTAGGAAGAGATTGGGCTAGTGAAGTATTGAGGGAATTTTTCGGAGACCAATCATCATCTGCTCAGCCTAACCAAGGAGCAAGCACAAGTGGAGCAGGTAAGTCAAATTTGTAGTATATTCATTTATTGAAAAATAACCAATTTAATTAACTTATTTGAATTGTTAGTGAATCCCTCAATCATTATGGGTATCAGTGATTACCACAGACTCAATTCAGCAGAGTCTCATGAGCGAGAACAGGGGTTAAGGGCTGTAAGAGGCTTAGTTAGAAGGAATGATGTTCCCAGGAGCTCGGAAAGTCTAAATAGAAATATTTACCACTTTCTGAAGTATTGTCTTGGGGGACCAACACAAATATCAAAATATCCTGCGAGCCCAACACCTTTGGAGATTGAAAATTGGAAAGATTGGAGCCAATTCAAACTAAAAACCATTCAAACTGTCCTAACCCAAGTCCAATCTTCTAACCGTGCCAATTCTGCAGCTGATCAACAATTTCTGATAACCGATTCTATAGCCTTCTTGCGATCCAAAATTCGACTACCCGAATTTTTTCCAGCACCTGAGCCTCGAGGACTAAAAGGAGGAGCACCGATCCCACTTTCTGTCAAAAGAAACTTAGAGCGTGAATTGCAAGAAAAAGGTTTTCGGAAATTCGCGTTTGATTGGACTTGCCGTGATTTTTCAGAATCAACTTGGAATCAAGTCATGGGAAGCATAGTATGCGACCACTGTACCAGATGGCTCACCACCTTGAATACAATCGATCAGTCAAAGCTTCAGTTCACTCAATGTGTTATTGAGAAATGGGTAGTTAATAAGGGGAAGGAGATGATAAGGTTGTTTGGGCAAGAAGAGGAAAGGGTAGCAAGAGAAAAGATTGAAAAGAGGGCAAGGGCACAAGTAAAACGTTATCAGACCAAGGTAAGTTTTTTATTTTACTTTGCTTTTTGTTATTATGAAGCTGATTTAGTTGGAATTCAGATTGCTAGTGCACGCTACAAGTTAGCAAGAGATCTCTGCAGTGATGTGCCAGGTTTTGTTGTGCTTTTTCATGATACTAGGTGCATCTCTGATATCGAGGAAGGCCCAGCACCAGCCCCAACTGCACCTATCTGAGCTATTCCTGGATGGTGAAATCCTGAACTCAATGATTTGTTTAAAAAAATTGATAAGATGACAAAGGACTTAGCCCATACACCAGCTCAAAAAAAATCAGCATTAAAAACATATTCACGGTCATCAGAAAGGACAGTTGCACAAAATGGTATATTCAATGTTCCCAAATACCTCCCCAAGAATTGCTATTCAGCAACATTTTTGCAAGGATTATCTGTGAATGAACGTGAGTCACTTGGGGTTGGAGCTGATATTGATCTGGTAAAGATTCGGGAATCAATTAATAGAGCATCAACATCATCATAACTTAGGTATAACGATGATCTTCTGTGTAATATAGCTATCTTATATTGAATTTTATGTATTCTGTTTTTTTTCAAAGCAGCTTGGTAAATGTTATAAAGTGATATTGAGAGAGAGTAACATTTTATTTAAGAAAAACAAGTAATGTATGAGATATAAAAATGTACTTTCAACAAATTGATGGTCCATACCTCTTTATGTCACATTTATGTATCCATATTAATTTCAATCGAATTTAATGTTGACCAATACATAGTGAATACACGCTATGCCACTTATACTTGCCAGGCATTGCTACCATTAAATATTCCAGTATCAAAAATTAATTTCGATCGAAATTAATGAGCATGATAATCATGAATTTCTGGAGTCAACTGCTTATTTTTATGCATGGTGCCTTGCCAACATTAATTTCGATCGAAATTACTTTTGATACTGGCATATTGCATGGTGTCTATTCCTGGAAAGTGTAAGTGGCATAGTGTGTTTTCATTACGTATTGGTCAACATTAATTTCAATAGAATTTAATATTGACATTTTCATATTGAACCCAAGCCAGCAAACGACCCAAAAAATTCTTCATAAAACTGCTCATTAATTTCGATCAAAATTAGTGAGCACCATATACATATTGAATGGTAGTTTTATCTGGTGTGTGTAAGTTGTAAAGCTTGTGTTCAATGTTTATTGGTCAACATTAATTTTGATTGAAATTAATATTAATGTGTAAATGATATTTACATGCTCAATATGCATTGTAATGTGTTTACTTAAGAATAGAGTGCCCTACTTTTCATCTTACATAAAAATGCTTGGTCGCATGTCAAATTCAATTTTTATTAAAATTAATGTTGACATGTTACCATGCATAACAGTAAGCAACTGACTGAATAAATTGATGATAATCATGAACCTTAATTTCGATTGAAATTAATGTTGCCAAGTGCAGATTGAAAAAAAGCTATGCCACTTACACTAGCCAGGCATATCTACTATTTATTATGTATTGGTCAACATTAATTTTTATAGAAATTAATATGGATATGTAAATTTTATATTTACCCTCAACATGTATAGTAAATTTCAATACTTAAAAATACTTGCCGTCCTTTACATGTCATGCAAAAAAGAATTATATCATTTCAACATTAATTTTGATCAAAATTAATGTTGGCATGCCATTATGCATTGAAACAACTAACTGACTGAAAAACTTCATGATCAAAATGCTCATTAATTTTGATCAAAATTAATGTTGACCAATACATATTGAATATAAGTAATCTCTGCTTACTCAGACCAGATATAACTACCATTCAATATGTATATGGTCAGCCTTAATTTCGATCGAAATTAATGGGAAGTTTTATGAAGAATCTTCTGGGTTGTTTTCTGGCTTGGGTTCAATATGCAAATGTCAACATTAAATTCGATCGAAATTAATGTTGACCAATACATAATGAATACACACTATGCCACCTACACTTTCCAGGCATATATACATGCAATATGCCAGTATCAAAAGTAATTTTGATCGAAATTAATGTTGGCAATGCACCATGCATAAAAATAAGCAGTTGACTCCAGAAATTCATGATTATCATGCTCATTAATTTCGATCAAAATTAATTTTTAATACTGGCATATTTAATGGTAGCTATGCCTGGCAAGTGTAAGTGGCATAGCATGTATTCATTATGTATTAGTCAACATTAATTTCGATTGAAATTAATATGGACATGGACTATGCATAAAATTCCTATAAGTATAGGTAAGCTAAGCAGTTAGATAAACTGGTTTGATCAAGTACACCATATAAAAATTGATGTTTTAATGCCTTGGTTAATTTCGATCAAAATTAATTTTAAGCCATGCATGTTGAATTTTATCTATGTCTGTGTAGTCCATGTGAAATGGCTTGTATTCAATATGCAGGGGTCTATATTAATTTCGATCGAAATTATGAGGTTCATTGCCTCATAAATTTGATGGTTTCTGTCAGTGTTTCATGCATGGTGCTATGTGATACTTGTTGATTCCTATCAAAATTAATTTCAACACCAATATATTGAGTACAAACCATGGCACTTACAGTACTTGGTCATAGCTAAAATTCAATATGCTAGTCTCAAAATTAATTTCGATAGAAATTAATCAGGATCCATGAATTTTATCAATAGTGTATGAGTTAAGTTTCAAGTCATATGTTTCATCATTTTCTTGCACCCATTTCTAGGTTATCTCAACAATTTTTTTCAAGTTTTATTATATTAATCAAAACTGTGGTAAGTTGTGAAAAATTAGCTAATCCAAATCTCAAATTGAATATTAATATTTTAATAATTTTGAATGTTGCTTAAGGTATTTCATTGGGTGATTCATAATAATATTTGATCAACTTAGTAGTCCTATAACTTTTGAAAAGTAAAAATTTTGGTATAGTTAGGGACAACAATGCAATATCTTGTGCAGACTAAGATATATTGCAAAATAAAACTATTCAATTTTTTTTCCCTTAGTTGTATCCAAGTTTATCAAAGGTTTGGTCACGGTGCCCACACCCTAGCCTGACACTCCTCCTGTCACTTAAAAAACAAATTCTTATCTTAAATTCTAATGTTACCAATTTTATATTTATAATTCATTTCTTGTTTGATGAGGCATATCAGTATATATGTGAATCTCGCATTGTCATCTGAAAGTAAATTTAACAAATATTCATAAAGGATTATCCTTTTTTTTCATATAATATACTAATTAAGTGTATCTCCATTGTTTAGGAGTAAATTCTAATTTAAAAAATTTTGTATTTACCCGTGGCAATTTGCATATGGGATATAAATTTGTTATTATTTGTTTTTCACACTAAAAGTCCCCAAAGAATTACTAGTATTTTCTGTTAGCTACATCAAATTTCGCTTCAATATAAACAGATTGTGATTTAGCATGTTACTCAGTTTACCCCACTATGAATAATACATGTTAAAAAAAGCTCAAATAATATAAAATCCCCCTCTTTATGTTTTCTGTTTCTTTCATCCTCACTTTAATTTTAATCTTATTCAATTTTTTATCCTATTAAATTATCAACTTCAATTTTCTAGAATAGAGTTTCTTATAATTATTCATCATATTACATCATAATTTTTTGATATCGAATACTTTTTTTTAATATTCATTAATCAATATGTCTAGTATACAAAATCCTACACCTCCACTTTGTATGTATATCATGTTCCTCTCTCTTAATTTATATATTTCACTTATGTTCTATATCTTTTTTTTTCAAAAATTTGATTTTCCAGCACCCAAATGTGTTTCATCCCACTCTCTGATTGATACTTGCTTTGAAGCTTTTGAGCTTGCACCATGTCTGCCACATGGCATGGCACCTAACCCTCCTGTACTTAGCAATGAGAGGCAGGAAATAACAAGAGTTCAGTATCGCAATTTACTTGAATTGGCTAGAGATAAAACAGAAGAGCTTGTCAAGATCCTTAACAATAATCCTTCTCCTTCATATTTATCTAACCCTTGTAATGACTTACTCCAATATGTGAAAAGCCTTGAAAAATGTATGTTCATCACCTTTTTTGTCTCCTTTTAAATTAGTAGATAAGATTATTAATATTTTTTTTCTTCATATATATTTGTAGCTTATGAGGAGGGTATGATTCCTCCTGATGAAGTCATGGTCATTAGGGATGATGATGAGACAGATGAACCATCAGCTTCAATTCATGCTTCAACTTCTAAGGAAAATCTTGAAACACCTGTTATCCGCTCCAAGAAAAAGAGATTATCCCAAGGCTCCTCTTTTGTTCGACGTATTAAACCGGCTTCTGCTAATGAATTTTCTGATGTATCAAATAATAAATCTCAAAAAAAAAGCAAAGGTTTTGATAATGAGTATATTCTTGTTTCCTTTTTTTTATTGTTATTCTTTTATCTTTAAAATTCAATCATATATCTCTTTTATTGCTTACATATTGTACTTTTTATCTTTCTTTTGATATTTTGTACCAGAAACTCACCTGCTGTAGATTGTTCCATCCATAAACGCCCTCTCCCTGATGAAGATGATGAAAAGAGCAATGAAAATAGCGATGATCAACTTTCAGAATATGAAGCTATGCTTGTTCATCAAAAAAAGCAAAGTTTAAAATCTTCTTCAAGAAATGTTGATATGTTTGATAAAGATGATGATTCAAACAGCTCATCACCAAATTCCTTCATTTCTAAGAAGCAATACCCATCACCTCCTAAATTACCTACTTTGACCTCTTTGAAAGCTTCTCTACCAATGAAATCAACTCCAATCAAGATATCGAAAAAACCTCTAACTTATTCACCCTCAGTTCTAAAAGAACCTGATTTTCAGGAGGAATTCTGTAAAATTCATAATTTTTATAAAGGTAGAATCAGCACGGCAAAGGTCCTCAGGTCGTGGTTGGAAATTGTTACTCTCCTTGAATTACGCTCTTCTACTTCTTCCCAAGAACCCATGTCAAATATTCCAATGTTTACTTTTCATTGGGAAAAATCTTGTGGAGATGATTGGCTTTCAAAACTTACTGAGTTATATAAGTTACCATAATTTTTAGTCTTGACTTTTGTTCTTTTACTTATTTTTTTTTTCCTTTTGTAGCAAATATTTTTTTAGAGATTGATAGCTCACAGCTATGGGTACTCAATAATATTGATTTCAAAAAAATGGAAGATTTATGTGATCCTGATGGTTTAAATACTGAAATTCTTTCCTCAACAAAGAAAACGGATCACCCTGAATCCAATCTTATCCGAATGCTCATGAGATTAATGATCCCAAGTGACCACTGCTGTTCTTCATGGGTATCTCTTATATCATCTTCACTTTATCTGACCGCACATGAATTCAGCCAGCTTCCATCACATCAAAACATTAACTCAGATTGTCCAATTGAACGTGGTCTTCAGCTTCTAGCTCACCTTTCAAATCTGAAGAGTCCGATTTCTGATGGCTTAGAAGTTGGTCCCACTGCACTTCAAACCCGTGATATATCAATGTCAACTCTTCTTCAAATCAGCAATATTATCATTGATATAATTATGTCAATTATCATTCTTAAATCAAAATATTGTGCTGCAACAATATCAAGTGGCAAGACTAGTGAAGCTCAACAATCAAGTGAGAAAAACGAAAATACTGAACTGACTATAATGAGAGAGAAACAAAAGGCTGCACTAAACAAAATAAATTCTGAATACTCCCACCACCGATATCAATCTTTCACATTCTATATAATTGATGGTGTCTGTGGTTTATTTCTGAGCTCTCAAGATCATAGATTGGCTTCAGCAGCTGATTGCTTGGAGGTAATATCAGAAATTAAGTTTCTTAATTTACATGAAAAAAAAATCATTTGATGGAAGAAATAATTTGGAAAAATTTAAATAACTATATTTTAACATTAATAAAACCTTTTATAGGCAAGTGTGATCCATTTCCTTTAAAATTTGATACCCCAAGTCCTCCGGGAATTGCTAGGGCTATTTCTGCAGATTTTCTTAATCACTGGAGCTCCATTCAGCCAGTATCACCTTTTTTTGCTAAACATAGCCTTTCAATAAATTAATATTCCAACATGTAAATAGATAAAGTTCTGTCTATATGATATATCTTGTATAATTCAAGTTATTTTCCTTCAAATACGTCAAAAATGTGACCATCTTTGAAATTTATTAAGTAACCTTTGACATGATTTTCTAAATTAATTATTAAAAAAAATTATTGTAAGTCCAGCAATAACAAAGATTTTAAAATCTACTTATATGATTTCAAATACTTGTATTAAATTCTTAAATATTTTATTGTTTATATAAAAATATGATAACTGCTCTAGTTTTGTTACTTTACCTTTAATATTATATAATCTATTAATTATTACAAATATTTTCGTTGATTGTAACATTTTTAATCAGAAGTAGAACAATTTAAATAATTAAATGAGTACATTCTTAAAAAAATACAATTTAATCTATTATTGATTCAAAATTCTTTCTTCAACTCTTTATTATTAACTTTTTTATTAATAAGCCTGTTTGACCTAAAATACTATACAGTTAATTTGGTAGCATTAAAAGCACATTTTTATGGCTAATATATTTCAAATTCTTTATTATAGTTTTTTTTATTTTAGAACCTTTGCTACCAATTTACTAAAAATGACATTTAAAGATTTCACAACTTATATCTTTCCTCAAAAGTAAATCAAATTTTCTTATAATATTATGAAAAAAAATTATTTTATTTCACAAATAAAAAAAATAGATAATACTATAATTATCAAAACTGAAAATGTTACAGCTACTCCCAGTATTTATCATGTTTAAATTTGCATTAAGTTGTGTATATACAATATAAATTTTTAATATTTATATATCTAGATTTTTTAGATTTGTCTTACCATTAGATAAATAATACTTTGCTGATTCTATTTCTTCCTCTATTAAGTCATCTCTTTTCAAAAAAACTCTCAAAGGACTAATCAAATATTCTAACCTAAATTTTTCTTTTTTAATTTCTAAGTATTCTGAAATATCAATATCAAAAACATTAAGCTTTTCTATAGCATGAAAAAGTCTAGTGCTGATTTGAATAGAAGAACCTATCCTAGTGAAGCCAAGAATTTCATGACATCTTGAGGTGAAATGCCTTAGTTGATTGGCAGGCCATAATGTCACTGTTATTCCATTAGTTGCTTCAAAGTTGATTTTACTTCAAATTTCGGGAAACATAAGTTCTCCACCTATTTGTCGTGGTTGGGTCTTATCATACTTCATATGAATGGTGTTTTTTTCTGTATCTTTAGGAAAAAATATTCCTAAAGTATACTCACTTGCATCCTTATCGAGATGAACCTCATTAGAGAACCCATTACCATTCCCTCCAGATGTCCAAGTTAAATTACTAGCAAACGGTACACCCTCTTCTTCACTAGAAACTTTTGAAAATCCAGGAATACCAAGTTTTGGGCAAAGATTAGTTGCCTCATTGTACTTTACATATGATATTTTTTTAAAAAAATATTCAAAGTACATTGCAATCCTCTTCATTCGTTTTTTATATTCATCCGTTTTTACAATATCATCAGTGTATTCATCTGCAAGGAAAAGCATTCAAAAATTCAGTATTTAAATTAAAAAAAGTGATACTTACGAATATGTAAAGATTTCTTTCTATCTAAAATAAAGCCACCACCAAACATTTTTCCAAAACCACCAGCTCTTTGATGATAACCATTATTTTTAATTTCATGTTCGCAGTAAGAAAGATCCTTAATGCATCGCACCGTAGCTTCTAACATATCTAGTTCTTTGAGCTCATGAATTTCAAAAGTCTGCACAAGAACATTAGGTATTAAGACACCTTTTGGTTTATAAATACTACATCCAGGAAAAAAATTGTAATAATTATTGCAATCTGTCATATTATTTGCATAAGATTGTGCATAGAAATGTGGCTTCTTCCCGATTGTATCCATTCCAAGAGCGTTTACAAGTTTCATTCCAGTAGCAATGTCTTTCGCCCACCTATTGTTAGAGTTCTTCCCTTGCCGTTTTTTTTTTCAAATCGTTACTCATTGATGGTTCAATCCTAAGAGAATTCAATTTTGATTTAAAATAGAAAAAAATCAAAAAATTAGAAAATAGTAACATAATTTCAATTATCAGTCAATGATACCTTTAACTTTATCATATCTTCAATATTAGAAATACAAAAGTTAGCATATCTACATATTAGTAAATTTATATACTTTTTCTTTATTTCAAATATTAAGAAAGCGTTTTAAAGGTATACTTTATTAAATTATACATATAAAGAGTATAGCTTTATCCTGTATGCATTCAGCAAGTACGAGATTTGGCTCTACACTTAATATTAATAATATAATGAAAGTATAACTCCAATACACTAGTAATATTAAAAAATTTACGGAATTATGATATCCACATATATAAAATGAAAAATCTTGCTCTGATCAATATATTGACTTAGAAAGTTATACTTCAATAAATTATTAATTTTTAAATTGTAGCATTGTCCTGTATGCTTTCAGCAAGTACGAGACTTTGAAACAACTTAAAAATCAATAAATTAAAGGTAAAGTACAAACAATCTAATTATTATTATGAAAAGCAAAACATTATCCTGTATGCTTTCAGCAAGTACGAGATGATGTTTTACTTTTCATATTAATAATATAATGGTTGAGAAAGTATTAAAGAAATATAGAAAAATGATAAGCAAAACATGAACTTACATGTCTATAAAATCTTCTTCCATTTGTAGCTGATTGATCAAAATTAATTATAAATTTTATTTTATAATCACTGTTTTAAAAAATAAATGGTTAGATAAATAAATTGAACATTTTTGATAAGGAATAAAGAAAAGTAAATTGACAAACAAATAAAAAAACTTTAAGTTAACTGAAAAAGAATTATTTTATAATGAATCGAAAGGGTACAGTAAAAGATACCATAAAAATAAATTCAGAATTAGAATCATTAGATTAACTTGTCAAAAGTGTAAAAAAGTGTAACAAACCAAAATGATATGAAATGCAATAGCAAGAAAAATTTGCTTACCGGTAATCAGATAAGGTCAAGAAAATAGTACCAATAATTCAAAATGATAAAGCAAAAATATGATTGATAATTTTTGAAAAAGGTAAGTGAGAAAGAGAAAGGAAAAATAAATTGGGTGGTAAACAGATGTATATATCATGAATTTTCAAAAAAATGCAGCTCTCCAAGTCATATGATAAAATTCATCTAAATTCCAAGAATGATGTTGCCAAGGCACTGTACACAGCATGATCATTTTTTCCTATGCATATACTAATTCGAGTTAGAATTTACTTGGCTGCATGTTGTACAGATGCACATTTGTGGAACACTGAATTTCACATCTAAAAAAAATTGACGCCACATAATTCTAGCTACCATGTTTCACGTAGCTAAAAAACATACACTCATCACATTTAAATTTACATTGCGCCAAAATTAATTCATTTTTGAATTTTTTTAAAGGAAACTATAATGTGCACCACCTATTTCTAAAATATGAACCTCCGCACCATATTAAATTGGGAGACTTTTAATTATTCAATTTTTTTGCCGTGACCTTTTTCCTGATCTTACTTGGTTCAAAATATTGAAACATGGCCAATGTTGATGAAAGAAACATTTGATTTTGTTTCTATGTGTAACAATGGAAGGCTGTTTCTTACTGGCTGAAGAGTGTTGTATATTTTATTTGAACAAATTTTTATTTTTTTATGTATTTTATTTAAAAAATTTACTTTTTATTGCAGCCAGATCTATACTGGCTGCTTTTTAGAAACCTTAATTTATGACCCAAGCCTTTGGAATTGGCTTGGGTCCCTTACATTGCAATTTAGTACTTCCAGCCAGGTTTCCCCTGGCTGGAAGTGTCTCTTTCAAGCAATCGAAGTCGCTAAAAGCGACTTCGATTGCTTGCTGTAATGTTTGCCACCCTCCCAGCTAATTTACTAGGCTGGGAGGTGGCCAAAGCAGTGTGCAACGCGCATTGCTGCTGCAAGTAACGCGCGTTGCACAATCGCTACCATATTTCATGCAGCTGATATCAAGTCAGCTGCATGAGATATGCGCAGCATGTGCAATGCACGCTGCATGCAGCAGAAACGCGCGTTGCATGCAGCAGCAATTCAGGCTGCATGTGCTTCTGCATGCAACGCGCATTTCTGCTGCATGCAATGCGCATTACTTGCAGCAGCGATGCGTGTTGCATGTGCTGCATGCAGTGCATTGCACAGCCAGTTTTTTCTGGCTGTGCAATGCACACAGAGAAACCAAAGTCCCTGCAAGGGACTTTGGTCTCTAAAATGGAAGCGACTTTCCCTACCAGGTGCAATCTGGTGGGAAAGTGAGAGAAACGTTAGACCGAAGTTGTTTGAAAGCAACTTCGGTCTTAAAAACATTAAAAATCATAAAAAAAAATG
Organism: Hemileia vastatrix; assembly: GCA_030280995.1. Taxonomy (NCBI): domain Eukaryota; kingdom Fungi; phylum Basidiomycota; class Pucciniomycetes; order Pucciniales; family Zaghouaniaceae; genus Hemileia; species Hemileia vastatrix. The sequence goes on along the minus strand of JASXTE010000009.1, from coordinate 34,219,531 downwards.
AGAAATGTAGAAAAAAAATTAAAAATTAAAAATTAAAATGTGAGTATAAGAAAAAAAATAAGTTCTAGTGATACCAAAAATCCAAGCCAATTTCATTTGGCTTGGTTATTTAATAATTATTTTTTAATACATTAAATTTAAAATTCAAACACCATAAAATATATGAATTTTTTTTATATGAATATTATAAATTTAATCTACCTCTTTCTCATAATTATATTTATAATTTTGTTTTTTTAATTTTTGACATTTAAGTTTATTTTTTGGAAATACAAAATTAAATTTTCAACTAAATTTTTTAGTAAGGTAAAATAAATTATAAATTTGACATTTTGTAATTGAATAATGAAAAAAATTTTAAATTTATTTAAAAAATATTTTTGTTAGAAGAATACAAATATTTTAAGGGTAGAAATATGGTGCAAATTGTAAGTAAAAAAAATTATATTTTTTTTTGTGAGGGGTTATTTCTATTTTTAAAAATATTTTTCAAAAACATTCATTAAATACTGAATTAAATTACTTTGAAACTCAAATTTTTTGTAAAATAATTAAAAATGAAATAATAATATTGTTTTATTTGATATAAAATTTGAATTGGTAATATTAATGTCTCTTTTAGTAAATTTGAAAATCATTTAAAAAGACCATGTTGATAAGTACTTCATTTTTGATATACAATGGTTATATATATATCTTATATATATTTCTTGAGTGTTATTTTTATATACATTCAATAAAATTTGTAATATAAAATGCCATTTAATAATTAATTAATGTTCAACTTAGTTATAACAACTTCATATTTAATACCAGCCACTAGTATTTACTTTTTAATTTAAAACTCCAATATAATATCAGAGTATCCTTATTTTGTCTGTATGTAATGAACAACAATAACAGACCATAAATGAGTGGGTAATTAATTACAATAAATAGTTGAAGAATAACCTATAAGAAATGATAAGTTTATCAAAAAGAGTACATTAAAAAAATATACTTTTGAATTTTTTTTGATATAATAGGGGGTGTCAGTTCTGGCAAATCCGCACTTACAAATCCGCACTTAAATTTGACCAAATCCGCACTTAAATAAGTGCGGATTTCCAAAACACACTAGCCCCAATACTGGTGTATTTCAAAATGAAATAAGTCACTTATTTCACTCAAATCCGCACTTTCTCAACCAAAAGTGCTGATTTCACCATCAAGTCCCATTTCACTGATTTGTCAGCATCATCCCATTCATACGCAGCACTCCGCAGCATAACACTTCATAACTCAAAACATCGTACATCACTTACATCTTCATATCATATCATATAAGAGTTATGCCTTCCTCACTTTCAAATCGTGATAAATTACATAAAGCAATGACTTTCATGGCTCTTGAACTGCTCTTGGACTCTGATTGCGATTCTGATTCTGATCTAGAAGAAGATTTTGTCTTTTTATCAAAAATGGCCACAAAACGTTACCTTCTTCCCAGAAAGCCTCAAGTACTTCATACCCCCAAGTACACCATCCAAACACTTCTTAAACTATCTACACCCAGTTTTAGAGAGCTGTTCAGGACTTCTCAGGAATGTTTCCTTAAATTGCTTGAGCTTATTCAGGATCATCCCATCCCATATTTCACAATAATTCTCAAAAAGAACAACAACATCCTTCAATTCAATTGGCCATCACACTATGTCATTTGGGTTCAAATGGTAATGGAGCTGCTTTGAAACGTTTAGAAAATGTCTTTGATTTAGGGTATGGTTCAGTTAACACTTATACCAAACAATGTATCACTGCCATCAACTCCTTGTAATCTCAACTTCTCACCTGGCCAACAAAAGAAGAGCGACTTGAATCATCTCAGGTTATGCAAGCAGAGGGCTTCCCAGGATGTATTGGTTTTGTTGATGGTACTGCTATTCCTTTGAGCCAGAAACCTGCTCAAGGTGGAAACAATTACTTTAACATTCTCGTCAAAAATTTTCACCAAAATATTTACAAGTCAAAAAAATTCTATATCTGTTTTAAAAAATTGGCAATACTTTCCCCTGCATTTTATTGAAGCAAGGGGTTGATATCACCAAAATTTTTCTAAGTCATCAATTTCACATGTCAGATTTGAATATTTGGCAATACCCCCCCTGCATTTTATTGAAGTAAGTGGTGGAAGTCATCTAAATTTAATATAATTACGTAAATTATTAAATAAATATCTTATATATATCAATTTCCCTAGTTTAAAGTAATGACAATCCCTTAAGCCAAAATGCAGATCAAATCTAGAAACAAAAGTTTGGGACTTTCCACAGGTATAGGCTAGAGGAGCCCCATGAAACAAATAAATGTTATCATGATTACCATTTATACAACACAAGGTCGTGGGCCCATTACTTTAGTTGAGGAAATTGATACATAAAAAATATTTATTAAAAATTTACGAAAAAAATATAAAATTTTTGATGACAACTCTAATCCCCATACTTTTTGGATCTAAATAAAGTTTTTTTAAATTGATTAACTTTACCTTCTTTCATTACCTTATTGATTCTTTGAATCAACTTATGACTGATTTGAAATGAGCAACCAAAATGTGTTAAATGTTGACAGGATTCCAAACCAGGAAGAGCTTTGGTCGTTTGATGATTATCCTTAGAAGAATTCCAAATAGTTTCGATGATACCATTTCCCAAACCAAAATCAATGATGCACCAGTGGTCTGGAAAATATAAACCATGTCATTTGATTTTAGCTGGAGATGGTATTGGTTGGCCAGTAATCGGTTTGATATATGAGAATATACCAAAAGTAAGAAAATTGGTGTCCTTGGTATCAGTGTGAATTTTATTGTGAAATCCAGAATAAGTGATAATAACATTAGAAAATAAAAGATATTCGTGGCTGATATCTTCCCATTCGGAGTCACACCAATTCGGTATTCAAACTTTGGTTGCAAGTTCATGATTTTTTTCAAATGCTTTATTACAGAGCTTGTTGAGTCGAAGAGCAAGAAAAGAGTTAAAGGAAGGTAGAGTGTCCCATAAGCAAAAATCTTCATCTTTTTGAGCTTTAGTGATATTCTTGAGCAACGAATACATGCCTATATAATTGAAATGCCTAGATAATAATCATATAAGAGTTTCAGAATCCTTATCCTCTAAATATGCAATATAAAAATGTGAAATAAGACAAGTGAAATTTGAAAAAAAGGCTCAACTTCAAAGGTCAAAATCTCAGCAACCACTGAACCTAATTCAAACCTGTTTGAGGGAAATGAAAGATATGCTTTAGTAGAATCTTCAGTTAAAGGACATGTGATTTAAATAAACCTAACCCTAATTTGTTACATAAAAAAATGAAATAAAAATTTAAATTGGGAAAAAAAAGGCTCAACTTTAATGGTCAATATCTCAGCAACCACTGAATCAAATTCAAATCTGTTTGTGGGAAATGAAAGGTAGCCTTCAGGAGAATCTTCAGTAAAAAGAACATTAGATTTGAATAAACCTAACCCTAATTCCGAGTCTGATTTTCAAAATTTTACAAAAACTTGAAAAGTGGTAATGAAGATGAGATCAAAAAGAGTTTTATAAGTTCACTGTTATCCAGATAAGAGTCATACATATATTTAAGTATGAACTTTTCATAAAAGGAATGAGATATCATATAGGCATGAAAAAAAGGAGATGAAACTTACCTTGATTGAAAAGTAGGAAAAATAGAGTGAGAAAGATTGATGTTGGAATTGTGGGGAAATTGAATATGGAGTAAGTGAAATGCATAAAGAATGTGCAATGTATGTGTTTCAATGAAATGGAGCCAAAAAAAAGTGAAATAAGGGAAAGGGGGGATAATGACCATGCCAAGGAGGGATGAAGAGTAGGGTGATGGAGCTAAAAAAGAAAGTAAAGAGGGAGAGAAAAAAAAGGTTAATTATAACATTGAAATCCAAAATAACCACTTACAAAAAAAATTTAGATAAAAAAAATAAAATAAACAGAAAAAAACAGAAAAAAACAAAAAAAAATTATAATTAGTAATCAAAAAATCAAAAAAAAAGAATAAAGTGACTTGCCTGGAGAGATGAGATGACAAAATGAATGAAACCAAATTGTTTGAGGGATGTTGGAGGAGAATAGGAAAAGGATATGAGGGATGAATGAAAAAAAAAATCACTGACAAAATATGCGATTTCAGAAAATATGTGATTTCATGTTGAGCTGGTGAAAGAAAACCAATGAGCCATCCAAAAAAAAAAATTCACCGTAAATTCCAAAAAAAATGAATATGCAACAAACCAAAATACCAACCCAAGTGAATGAAGTACACAAAGAGGACATTTGGAGAGTACAAAATGGTATGGGAAAGAAAGGGATGATGTGGCCAACATGTGGTTTTGAAAAAAAAATCACGAAAAAAGTGCTGATTTGAGGTCAGAACTGACACCCATAGAAAAAAGATTAAGAAGTAGAAGAAATAAGTAAAAAAGAATGTAAACATGCCTGGTCAAAATATTGAAAATGTCAGGAAGGGGTGTGTGCAGAGGATTGATGGGTAGGTAGCAAGGAAGGTCAGTGTGTCACATGTGACAGGGATGGGGTAAGAAAGGAAAGGATGTTTTGTGGCCAAAATGTGGTTGTGAAAAAAAACGGGAAAAAAGTGCTGATTTGAGGTCATAACTGACACCGTTTTTTGAAATAAGTGACTTTTTTGCAAAATTTAAGTGCTGATTTGTAAGTGCTGATTTGGTTTGAAATCCGCACTTAAGTTAAGTGCGGATTTGCCAGAACTGACACCCCCTAATTTGGGTAGTTAAATGAAAATTTAAATTATCAGACATCAAAATGGATAAAATCTAAAAGTAGTGTTTATATAATAAGCCTCATATAAAAAAAGGATAAAAAATCTACTATGTAACTAAATTATTAAATATTAAGGTATTATTAAAATTATTGAAAAACTTATTTTAAAGTTATAATGAAATCTAAATGTGAAAATAATGGTGGGATAATAGTAAGACTATGTGGAAACACTTTAATTTATACATACTTTCAACTATGTTCAGATAAAAAAATTGTTAAAATTGTATAATAACATCTAGTTAATAGTGATGCAATTTTATTTAGATCAAGAATAAATTTTTCTGAGGAAAAACTAATTAAATTGAGATATGGCCATCTCCTTTCAAGAGATAGAATAATAATAAAAATTTAAAAAATTATAATAAGTATTCTTAATCACCATTTTTGAAAAGTCTCTAGTAAAATTCATTATAATATATCATTCATTGATTACAATATATGGAGTTTCATCTTGAAGTAGTGATGTGCAGCTTTGAACTTATGTTATGAAAAAAAAAAAGTTAAAAAATATATAGTTATACTAATGAAAAAGCCAAAAATAAAAATACTATTATAAATTAAAAAAATAAAACTACATAAATTTTATTCTGCTCTAATGATGGAAGGGTACTATGTATGAATTTCCACATGTTAAATCCAAACCTGCTTTAAGGCTAGTTTACAGGTAGAGCTATTAAGTTTCCTTAAATTCTAAAAATAACTTATGCATTTTACTAATTATTTTTTTCTTGTTTTCTTTCCAAAGTTGTTAGAGTTGCTTAATTAATACTGTTATCTTGATTGTAAGATATATAATTTTTTTTGAATACATGATTTATTGTTTCAAAAATTATATTATAAATTTAAATCATTTATTTCATTTTCTAAAGCTTCATTGTCAAAGACACAACTCCATTTTCTATTACTTAACAAATATATAAAATGTGATAGTAAAATTTGAGGAATTTTCTTTTTGAGAGGGTCAAACTATATTTTGAAGATTTTTATCTAGAAATTCTTGTACTCTAAAACCAAATAATTTTCTCCCTTAAGTAAGCCATTTCAAAAATATGAGAATATAAACAAGAATATTAACTTATCTTATTTTTATTTTCTTTACTGAAAGTTTTAGTTCAATCCCTTTTTTTATATGACATTAGTATAAAAACATGGTTAAATGCTACTATATAATTAATTTTTATTATATATATATATATATATATATATATATATGAAATATTTAGAAGGTCATCCTTTTTTATTTACTTGAATAAATGGCTCAATTATAATACCCAACACTTATTAATGTTTCCCAAACTCAATAACAAATTTCTCATATGAAATATTAGCTTCTAATATAAGAAGTTTATCTATAGATGATATTCAACATGTGATTTTACTTTTTAGATTCAGCTAAAATTAAACAAAAGGAGAAATCATGCATATGTGTATAAATGGTAACCATATGTTACTTAGAGGATTGTGAAATTCACTCATCAGAATGGTTTAAGTATTAAAATAAATTGAGGTCATTATTTTCTAGTATTTGAAACTAATTAGGAAATTATTCTAAAAATAAATTTTAATGTGTATCATGTTTAAAAAGTTGGAAATATGATTTTTGAAAATTGTGAGTTTCTTATGAGATACCAAGCTTTAGTTTACATTGTTTCAAGTAGAATAGAATTTTAGTATTAGAAATTGAAAGCAATGTACCATTATCAGATTTTAACTGTGTTCTACTTATAGAATGATTACATAACATTAAACATTATTTAAATCAAAAAGGTTTAAAAGATATTTAGAATTTTACCAAATTTCACCATTTATTAATCTTTGATTTGAAAACAAACTATGATGTACACTCACTAGAAATAAGCAATCCCAATTTTAACATAATTTATCAATCCAAAAATAATGAGTCAATTAACATGAAAATATATATTATTTCAAAACCAATTCTCTAGATTTAAAATATGATGCTTTAATGAAAAATTATTACAAAACTTTAATGCAATGAAGTCTCTTAAAAAATTCAAAAATAGAATATTAAAACAAGTAATTTCTGCAAAAAAAACTACTAACTATTGTAGATAAAGCATAAAAATAAGTCATATTTTTTAAAAAAATGATTTAACAATATTTATTTTTGTTAAAAAAATCAAAACATTGTTAAGTTTGCTTGTTATAATAATGTTAAAATCCACTAAACATTATCTAAAGGTGGTAAAATATGTTAAAAATAAGTTGAATTTTATGAGATAAAAATCAACAATTTTGTATCATTTCCTGTTGTGCTATGACTTTATTCCACCCTTTTTATCTGATTCTTCCAGTATTACTTTGCTATGATCACTAGTTTTCAAGTTAAAATTTACAAATGTTCATTATACTTGATAATATGAAAAATAACTCAAACTTTTATAACTACAAAATAAGATTTTGTAACTCCTTCTTTCAATCAATATTTGAAGAAATTTTTAGTTTATTTGAGTAATGATTTTAAGAATAACAAAAAATTTGAAATTCACAAGGAATTATTTCCAGAGACTATAATTATTTACTTGTGTAATGCATGAGCTACTTATCAATGATGTAAAACATCAGAAAAGTAAGTTATAGTTATAAATCTACAGATTATACTGTTTCTGGTATATATATCTTCAATAAATCTTTTAAACTTATCTTAGCCTACATACCACACAATAGAAAATCATTATATTAAAAAAGGAAAAAATTCTATGATAATATCATAAAGAATGATAACCATGGATTAATATTCCATAAAAATGGTTAATAATATTTTAAGAGAACCTAAATCAGTATTCTTTCATCAAAATATATCCTTTTTGTCTTTGTAATTTATTCCAAACAAATTTTTTGAAAGTTGAATCTATATATCTAATTCCAAAACCACTATTAAGTTCCCTCTTAGACTTTTTAAGAAATTATATATATATATATATGTATATATATATATTATTTATCAAAAATTGAAATAAAGAATAAAAACATAATTTTATTTACCTTTAATTATTTAAATATAGAGTATTTTCAGAATGCATTGTGGTTACTTGTGAAGGTTAGAAGATTTGAAGTTGGATTTATGAGTTTTTAGAAGGGCAAATATTGTAAAATTCTTTCATAAATATTTATTTCATAGTTTCAAATGTTGAAATCTACAAACTAATGGGATTTAAAATTATATTGAGATTTAAAATCTGTTTTCTACTCAAGTAAAATAAAATAAAATGATGATATCAAAATTGAAATTAAGTTTAAACTTTTGATATGCTCTATCTTCAATTTTATTGATAGTGCATCAAAAATTTAATAATATTTTTTTCCTTCATCACTTTTTACATAAAAGATAGTTTTATCATTTTATGAATTAAAGATTGCTTATATAAATTTAACATCTATGTCAACTGTTTATGACTATTAATCTATATAAAAAAATTTTTAGAAGAAAAAATAACATCAGTATATACTGACTTTGAAATTATTCAATTTAAAATAGTTTACAGGTAGATAATGAAGGGTGATTTCATTTTTGAATATGAATTATAGAAGTCTTATTTTGTCAATTTTAATTCTTTTTGAGCTCAAATGTATCCACCGCAACTTATGTAAGAATAAAAATTATTTTTATTGAAATTTACATGAGAAAGTATGCCTATTATTCAAAATCAAACTTGCTCTAATGGTGTTTTTCAATCATTATTTCCATTCATAACAATAAAAAACATTTCAATTTGCTGATGTTTTAGTTTTTGATATCCCCAAGTTTATATCTCAGGTGTACTATTCACAAAATTATTAAAAATATAATTTTCGAAATACATGATAAACTTGAAAGTGAGGGGGCATTAAATTTTTAAAAATGAATTCTAAATTCAGGATGGATAGTATTTTTTCTATTTTCACAAATGAACAATTTTTTGTTTCAATTAATCCAGAAAGAAAATTTTGTTGTAAGCATATTATATTATATTTATTATGATTTTAAATACTATATTTTCAAGATTTGTGTTTAATATTTCCTGTGAAAGTTAATGTTAATGTGAATTTAAAGTAAGCTTGAAGAAATTTAATCAATAGGCATATTGGATATTTAAAATAATATTTTGCTCCAATCTTGAATCATCCTGGGCTAAAAAATATCCCAAATAAGGTTTTTGTGGGTCAATTTGGATTTAAGTAGGATTAAGTGAGGTTTAATAAAGGACAGATAAAAGGCTAAATTCATTACTAGTGACTTTTTTCTCAAAATAGTTATAAAATATGTATCATTCTGGAATCAAGCTTCAATAAAGTTGAATTGAAACAGAGATAATTTCTAGCAGCACAACACCATATTTACAAAGGTGTAAAATACCTCAAATATTACTCATAATATAGGAAGGCAAGGAATCTACAAAATTCACATTTCAAACGAGGATTTATATTTTGAATTTGAAATTGAGAAATGGAATATTATTTTCCAATTTAAATATCTATTAGTCATTTTACCAAAAGTTTTCAGTAATCAGATTGAATTTTGATGGTATTTTGTTGTAGATTAATCATTTTGATGAGACATTTACTCAAAATTACTGGTTTCGTTTCTAATATTCCATGTGAAATTCATTACGAATCTTTTTGAAAGTGAATAGTTGACATATTGGATATGCAAAAGCTTATGTTAGATCAAAGTGAGATCAAAGGGAGTTTAACTGATGATCAAATTAGGATTTTACAAGATCAAACGGTGATCAATGTAGGTTCATCTTGAGCTCAATTTGTGACAAATCTCTGACTAAATGTAAGGCCAAACAATTTCCTACATGGTGATGATGTGTGCATAATTCAAGCATAGATTTGTGGCTCAACGGAGTTCAAGCAAGGGGTATTGCTAGCAATACCCCCCCATTTTTTCTGTGGTGAAATGCCTACTTTCAAGGCTCAGAAGAGGTGTTGGATAAAATGGGCATCATCAGGAATAAAATTTTACTTAATTTGATTTTTTGAAAAACTAAATGAAGTTTTCAACTGATTTTTTTCCAATATTTAGTTGGACACTTTATCTATATCAAATTACTTCTAGTACCATGATTGACCAAATTAAATCCTCATTTCCATATGCAGAATTGATCCCATATGGCTGGACCAGGCCAAAGGTGTCAACCACAAGTTTGAGAATTCTTCTGGTGGACACTTTTATGATGGACAGTAGTAGGGTGCAAGTCTTCTTTAGTTAATCTAGTATTCCTCATAAACATTTCCAACTTATTTTTGGCCAAAAATCAGGTGGAAAGTTTTTCCATATAAAATTACTTCTAATGCCATGATTGACTAAAAATTGATTCTCATTGCCATATAGAGAGTTGATCCCATATGACTGGATCTGGAAAAAGTGTCACCACAATTTTTGATAAACTTGAGTTTGAAAATTTTATGATGGAAAGTAATTGCAAGTCTTCTTCATTTCATCAAGTAATTGTCACGCGCCACGTGACACTCAAAGCAAAATTAACTCAACAAATCAATAATATTGAGTCCTAAATCTATACTCGAAGCGCAGAAAGCAATTCTACATAGCAACTGTGATTTTCCTTTGTGTACTGCTATTTAACTGCGCTAGCCTAAACTCTAAATCTAAATTAGTCAATCTCCCAATAGGGTACCTTAGTCCTTTTCAATAAGCGACGCACAGCGCTAGGATCAACAAAATAGTATAGTAGTAGTTTTTTTCCATTAAAGTTGTTAATTAATTAAGAGGGACAAATTGAGCATGAACGGATATTTAGTAGAGAGGGTCTAAGTGTATGTTAGTAATGGTCAATGGAACGGGAATGCTGTGATGGAAGGGAGGTCAATGCGAGGAGGAACAAAGGATATAAAAGGAGTTGAGTATTTGGTTCAATATTCCTGAGAATTAAATTATAATATCGTATTTACATTAATAGTGGTAAAAACCTTAAAAGTTAAATCATTGTTATTGTATCTTTCTTTTACCTTCTCAAATATTCATTTCTGAATCCTAAATTTTCGATTATTGAGTTTCCAACCCTTCGTGAGATTTTAAGAATTATTATTACCTTGGAACTAGTTTATAATTCTTCTCGATCGAACCTCGAACCTATAGCTATTACTTCGAGTGACCTTTGAATCATTTCCTCGAATCATTCCTCTGTGCTTCGAAGAAGTTTCTAAAAATCCCTCATCTCACTTACAGGAACATCCTCGACCTTGTGCGTAGGTCGTCCGGTGACAGTATAATTTAATTCTCCGTAGTTCTCATTCTTTGCACTACTACGTCTTTTTAGGTGCTTCTAAAATTTTAAATGGCACCTGTTCAACGCACTCCTCCTACGGGCGCTACTACTAGAGCTCGCGCTAGAGGCAGGCCAACAGCCACAAGGTCTGTTTCTCGCACTCACTCTTTGGAACCACTCGACTTTAGGGAACGGCAACATTCAGTTCAATCTGTAGAAGACATTCCACAAGATTTTGAGGATTCTAGTGATGAAGAAGAAGGAGAGGATACAATGCATGAGGCACCATCCGCCCCTGCCAATCACCCTTCTGGCCAATCCTCAGAACCCGGACCATCTAACTCTCTGGAAGATTTCATGAGACTTTTTATGGAAACCCTTTCAAATCCAACGTCTTCAGAGGGATCTAAGTTCAAAACTCCTTCTATGAAATCTCCTGACAAATTCGACGGAGATCACCCCGACAGATTGCGACCCTTCTTGCAAACCTGAAAGCTACTGTTCCATAATGACCCTCGAACCTTTAACAGCGACTGATCAAAGGTTTTCTACTCTTCTTAATTCCTAGCCGGGAAAGCAGCAAGATGGTTCGAACCTTATCTACTCATGCTTTCTTCGACAGAAACCCACTTACTTATCAATAATTGGGAAAAGTTTGAAGACCAACTTTTTACGTTGTTTGGGGACCCTAATGAAACGGACAACGCAGAAATTGAACTTGATTTTCTTCGCATGAGTGATAATGGTAAAGCCTCTGAATATATCTCAAACTTCAGAGCACTTCAAACTCGAGTAGGTTGGAATGATGCTGCCCTTAAGTATCATTTCAGGAAAGGACTTCCTTCGAGGATTCTGGATCAATTAAATCTTCACGGTCAGAAGATGACTACTTTAACGGATTTAATGGATCGAACCCTCAAACTTGATGGCGTTTATCAAGGACGACTTCAACATCATTGATATGCCAACAAATATCAAGGCCTAAATTTTAAATCGGGACCTTCTTCACACCCACGACCAAATCAATCCTCCTCGACTCAATCCAAACCCAATAAGGGAAAGGATAAACCTCGACCAAAAGGCTCGACCCCAGGTGATATCAGCAAAGTACTGGATCCTAAAGGGGAACTTAAAGAAGCTGAGAGGAAGAGAAGAGCAGATAATGGGTTATGTATGTATTGTGGGGGTAAGCACAAGTTGGAAGACTGTGTAAAGTTGAAGGAAAGAGAAGGTACTAGTTCGAAGTCAAAAAACTAGTAGATAGTTAACTTGTGTGCAAAGCAAACTATCTTATCTCTCCCAGTGCACAGAACCTCCATGTCTTAAGGACTGGAGTTGCCTTAAACCGCTTGAGATTCATTCTTTTTAAGGAGGATATCCCCTTCAGTTGTCTTATAGACTCTGGAGCTTCAATTTCTTTTGTTAGTTTATCTTTTGCCGAGAAGGTTCAACTAACATTTACAGATATCGATCGAACTCCCATCTATTTGGTCGAATCAGAGGAACCCAAATATTGGGTAAGTAAGAAAGTTTTATGGGTTTTCAACTTTCCGAATTTTCCCCCCTTCGAGTGGGAATTATCAGTCTTGGACGCCCCAAGGATGGACGATACCATTCTTGGTCATGACTTTTTAACACATTGGAATCCCGAAATTGATTGGACTAGGGGATTTATCACCTCACGCTCTAAGTATATTTCTGATTCTTCAATGCAGGTCAATAGGGAGTTAAACAACCCGCCTGACAACGTCCTGCTAGAGGACAAATCTCTGCCAGATGACTTGCAAGCATCTGTACCTTCTTTAAATGAGCAATTGGCTAACCCTTCTAGCTCGATGACTTCACTCGAAGAGGATTTAAATTGCCTCGAAGTAATCGAATTATGCTCTCTCAATACAGGTATCACCTCGACAGATTCTCTCGAAGATGAAGAGGACGACCAAATCAACGTTGAAGCCATCAAATCAACTCTACCGGAAATCTACCACGATTTCCTCAATGTTTTCTCAATCCGCAAGGCCGATAAGTTACCACCTCATCGACCCTACGACCATCAAATAGAGTTAATAGGCCCAGTACCTCCGGCAGGTCCTGTCTATTCTTTATCAAAGGACGAATCTCAAGTTCTTCGAGACTACATTGCAGAGAATGTAGCCAAAGGTTTCATCAGAGCCAGTAAATCTCCAACCGGCTCCCCTGTCCTCTTTGTAAAAAAGAAGGACGGTAGTCTTAGGTTGTGTGTTGACTATAGAAAGCTCAACACAGTCACAAAGAAGAATGCATATCCTGTTCCTCCTATTTCATTACTTCTTACCCTTTTCAATGGTGCTAATTTCTTTTCTAAAATTGATCTTAGAGGCGCTTACAATCTTATTCGCATTGCGGAAGGTCATGAACCACTGACTGCAATGCGCACTAGATTTGGTAGTTTTGAATATTTAGTTATGCCTTTTGGATTATGTAACGCACCTTCAACTTTTCAAACTTTTGTTAATGATATCTTTCAAGATGTTGTTGAACAATTTGTAGTCGTCTATTTAGATGATATTTTAATATTCTCGAAAACACTGGATGAACATATTCATCATGTTCGACAGGTCCTAAATCGTCTTTGAGATCATGGTCTCTACGCCAAGCATAATAAATGCGAATCTCACCTCAAATCAATTGATTTTTTGGGTTTTACGTTGTCCACTGACGGTTTAGTCATGGATGACAAAAAAGTCCAGAAAATCCTGGAATGGCCTGAGCCCAAAAACATTAAATCACTCCAAGGATTTTTGGGTTTTGCAAACTTTTATAGAAGATTTATTAAAGATTACTCTAAAACTATTTCCAATCTTACTTCTCTTCTTAGAAAAGATATTCCTTTTGTTTTTACTTCTACAGCACGAAAGGAATTCGAAGCACTAAAAACGGCGTTCACCACAGCCCCAATTCTTCGACATTTTGATCCTTCGGCCTCGACAATAGTTGAGACAGATGCGAGCGATTATGCTATTGCAGGGGTCATCTCCCAATTAAATCCTGAAACAAATTTGTTTCATCCTGTTGCTTTTGAGTCACGCAAACTCATAGCCGCAGAATTAAATTATGAATTCCATGACAAAGAGCTTTTAGCTATTATCCATTGTCTTAAAAAATGGCGTTCTTTTCTTCTCAGCCTAGATAGTCCTTTTCAAATTTTAACAGATCACAATGCTTTGAAATACTTCATGTCTTCTAAAGTGTTAACCAGGCGTCAAGCCAGGTGGGCTGATTTTTTGTCTGAATTTTCTTTCTCTATTTCCTATCGCCCAGGAAAAAACTGCATTGTCCCAGATATCTTGTCACGTCGGGGGGACGCATTTGCTGACAAGAACCCAGCAAATGTGCAATCAATCTTCAACAAATCAATGTTAACGACTCATCAACTTAATTCGTTGACAATTCAATCTTTTCGAAATCCACTATCCAACATCCTCGAAGCTCAGTCGAAGGACGATTATTGTTTAGGGTTAAAAGACAAAATACTCTCAAAGCAAGGGGCCAAAAGATTTAGTATTGAATCAGGTCTATTAGTATTCGAAGGTAGAGTAGTCATACCCGACAACAATGAGATAAAATTATGGATTTTCAATAGTCAACATGATTCTCCGTTAGCTGGTCATTTTGGGGTTGATAAAACCTACCAGTTAATAGCGAGGGATTTCTTCTGGCCAGGTATGACCAAGGAAATCAAGGCCTATATAAAAGCTTGTTACGAATGTAATAGGAATAAGGCTCCCCGTCACCAGAAGCATGGGTTGCTTCAACCACTTCCTATTCCCTCTAAACCTTGGGAATCTTTATCAATGGATTTCATTTCTCAACTTCCTATTTCTAATGATTTTGATGCTATATTAGTAATAGTAGATAGATTTTCAAAAATGTCTATTTTTATTAAAACCACTACTACTGCTACAGCAGAAGATTTGTCAAAATTGTTTTTAGAATATGTATTTTCTAAACACGGCTTACCAAATGATATTATTTCAGAGAGAGGCTCATTGTTTGTATCCACATTCTGGACCCAACTGTGTCGACAACTCAATATCACGAGGAATCTCTCCACAGCCTATCACCCTGAAACCGATGGTCAAACAGAAAGAGTTAACCAAATCCTCGAACAATATCTTCGAATGTATGTTAGTTACCAACAAGACGATTGGACCACATGGCTACCATTGGCCGAATTTGCTTATAATAACTCGACTCATTCTTCGACACAACAATCTCCCTTCGAAACCATTTATGGACGACATCCTCGATTCAACTCAATTCATGTAGGAACTAATCATCCTGCGGAACATTATCTTCGAACTATATCACGACTCCAAGAAGAACTTAAAACAAATTTGGAATCAGCGATTCGAAGATACAAGGAACAGGCCGACAAACATCGACAATCTGCTCCTTCCTTTAAACCAGGCGACAAAGTATGGCTCGATGCACGAAACATCCGAACAACAAGACCATCAAAGAAACTGGCTGAAAAGCGCTTGGGACCGTTCGAAATCAACTCTGAAGTCTCTAAAACTGCATTTCAACTCAAGTTACCTCCTAAATGGCAGGCAATTCACCCTGTTTTCCATGTATCTCTCCTGGAACTGGCTCGAGAAATATACCCGGGCAAGAACCAACCCCCTCCGGAACCGGTCGAAGTAGAAGATCATCTAGAGTGGGAAGTAAGTCGTATCCTTGATTCAAGAATACGCAAGGGGAAACTTCAATACCTCGTGGAATGGGAAGGCTTCCTCAATGACTCAGACAAAACATCCTGGGAACCAGCCATCAATGTTTCTAACGCTCCTGAACTCCTAAAATCTTTTCATGCGAAATATCCTTTAAAACCAAAACCTTAAAATTTCTTTACTTAAATTTTTTTTTTTTTCTTTCTTTCTTTAAAATCTAAAACACCTCTTAAATTTCTTAGCCTTGTTTTCTTTTTTCTCTCTTCTTTTTTCTTTCTTCTCCTTCTATAAATTTCCTCCAAAACCAACTAAAAATAAAATCAAAAATAAAATTAAATACAATAAAATAAAATTAAATTAAATTAAAATTAAAATTAAATAAAATTAAATTAAATTAAATAAAATAAAATAAAATAAAATAAAATAAAATAAAATAAAATAAAATAAAATAAAATAAAATAGGATAAACATAAATAATAAAATAAAATAAAAAAACTCATAAATCTCTCTAAATATTTTCTTTCTTTTCTTCTTCAATTCTTTAAATACATTCTTTTCTTAAATTTAAAATTCTCTTCAAAAATTTCTCTTTCAAAAAATTTATTCTCTCTTTTAAAGACTTTCTTTCCTTCGAATCATCAAATCCTGTATGGCACGACCATTTCCTCGAACTTAACTTCAACCCCTGAATCTCCCTATAATAATTCTTCGAAACAAATAAATCTTCTTTTCAAACTCTCTTAAATTCTACACTTTGTTTTTTTTCTTTTCTTTCTCCTCTTTTTTCAAACTAAAATTTCTTAAAAAAAAAAAAAAAAAAATTTAAAATCCTCAATTTAACAAACTCATCTCAATCACAAAACCGTTTCTTTTTCTCTCTCTTTTTCTTACATAAAAATTTTTCTTTTAAAAACACTAAAACTTCCTTCAATTAAAACAACCTTTTTTCTTTCTTTAAAATTCTTCTTTCAAATTCTAAAATTTTTTATTTAAAACTTCTTTTTTCTTTTTTTTTTCTCTTCTTTTTCTCTCTCTCAAATCTTGTAAAATTAACAACATTCCCCTACAATAAAAAAAATAATACTAATAATAAAATAAAATAAAAATAAAATAAAACTAAAATACAATTTTTTCTTTCTACTTCTTTCCATCTCCTTTTCATTTCAAATTTTTTCTTTTAATTTTTCTCAAACCAATCTTTTCATTTTCTCCAAAACTACCCTTATCTCCTTCCTGCATTTATCAAATACCTCCTCCTCTCCTACCGGAACCACCTCTCCAATCTCCAAGAGCTCCTCCGCCACGTCGAAGGAAGCAGCGTCAATAATAGTGTCGACCTCCCCACATAGTTCTTCCGCGAAACTTACTCGTCGACCTTGACGAGGTTTCTTCAACCACACCTGGTCCAGGGTGTCTTTGGGCTCTTCAACTACTTCCGTGGCTGGAGGGTTTGCCTCAGTTGGTATAACCGGCGCAGGCTCCGCAATTGGCTCTTCCAGGTTATTCGATGTCTAAAACAAGACTCATCAGTAACTTCATCCTTGAAATAAAACAATTAAAACTTACCTCGAAGATGGGATCAGGCTCCCGAAATAACCTTGGCGCCACTTCGACTTCTGCCTCTCTCTCTTCCTCATCGTCCTCGATGACCACCCGTTGTTTCTTGGGTGCCCGCCCTGGAACAGGGACTTCATCTTCATCCTCCTCCACCAATTCGTCGACCTCTTCCTCGACACCTCGCTTCGAACTCGTGGCCTGGGTTACCCAGATTGAGATCTCGTTGTTCATCTCCTTATCATTTTCCCCCACCGATTGTTCATCTTCGATCGAGACATCCCAAATGTCTTCAACCACCTCTTTGGTCTTCTGAACTACCCAAAATTTGGTTTTTGTAAATCGTTTTTTGATTTCCGCGTTCTTTGTCAACGCATCACACGCCACTCGCCGCCAACGGCAAAACTCGCATTTCTGGCGAGGGCCTCGAGTCGCCGTACTTTCGACACAGAAATATTCCATGCTTTCACAAGCCGTGCAAGTCTGTGAAAACTGTCATGTGATTATTCCCCCATCCGCTTTAGGGTGTGGAGGCGTGGGTGTGGGAGTAGGGCAGTTCATTATAAAATAAATAATTGAGAGATGAGTGAAAAAGTATTAGACAAGGGAAATTAGTGTGGGAAGATGGTTCAAGCTCAACGGAGTTCGCGTTTTTTATACCCGGGCATCTGTCACGCGCCACGTGACACTCAAAGTGAAATTAACTCAACAAATCAATAATATTGAGTCCTAAATCTATACTCGAAGCGCAGAAAGCAATTCTACATAGCAACTGCGATTTTCCTTTGTGTACTGCTATTTAACTGCGCTAGCCTAAACTCTAAATCTAAATTAGTCAATCTCCCAATAGGGTACCTTAGTCCTTTTCAATAAGCGACGCACAGCGCTAGGATCAACAAAATAGTATAGTAGTAGTTTTTTTCCATTAAAGTTGTTAATTAATTAAGAGGGACAAATTGAGCATGAACGGATATATAGTAGAGAGGGTCTAAGTGTATGTTAGTAATGGTCAATGGAACGGGAATGCTGTGATGGAAGGGAGGTCAATGCAAGGAGGAACAAAGGATATAAAAGGAGTTGAGTATTTGGTTCAATATTCCTGAGAATTAAATTATAATATCGTATTTACATTAATAGTGGTAAAAACCTTAAAAGTTAAATCATTGTTATTGTATCTTTCTTTTACCTTCTCAAATATTCATTTCTAAATCCTAAATTTTTGATTATTGAGTTTCCAACCCTTCGTGAGATTTTAAGAATTATTATTACCTTGGAACTAGTTTATAATTCTTCTCGATCGAACCTCAAACCTATAGCTATTACTTCGAGTGACCTTCAAATCATTTCCTCAAATCATTCCTCTGTGCTTCGAAGAAGTTTCTAAAAATCCCTCATCTCACTTACAGGAACATCCTCGACCTTGTGCGTAGGTCGGCCGGTGACAGTAATCCTCATAAAAATTTCCACCTGTATTTTGGCCAAACTTCAGGTGGACACTTTGGCCATATAAAATTAATTCTAGTTCCATGTTGATAAAAAACTGATACTTATTGCCATATATAGATATTAAACCCATCAGACTGTGCCTTTCCAAAATTGTCTACCTGAATTATGGCTAAACCTCAGTTGGACACTTTTATGATGCAGAGTAGCTAGGGAAAAAGTATTCTTCAGTTAATTTGGTATTCATAATAAATTTATCCTCCTGAAGTTTATCCTAACTTGAGGTGGACAATTTGGGAAAGCACCAGTTAGTCACTATCCATAAAAAAAGTGTTCACCAAAATTTTGGCTAAACTTGTGGTGGACCCCTTTGATCAGCCACAGTAAGATGAGATCAACTCTTTAGATGGGAATGAGGATGATGTTTTGGTCAATCATGGAAATAGAAGTAATGTGATGTGGCCAAATTATCCCCCTGAAGGTCAGACAAACCTCAGAAGGACACTTTTTAGCAGATAGTAACTGTGAAAAATCCATTTATCAGAAGAAAAAATTTTTATTAGGGGGTGTCAGTTCTGGAAAATCCGCACTTACAAATCCGCACTTAAATTTGACCAAATCCGCACTTAAATAAGTGCGGATTTCCAAAACACACTAGCCCCAATACTGGTGGATTTCAAAATGAAATAAGTCACTTATTTCACTCAAATCCGCACTTTCTCAACCAAAAGTGCTGATTTCACCATCAAGTCCCATTTCACTGATTTGTCAGCATCATCCCATTCATACGCAGCACTCCGCAGAATAACACTTCATAACTCAAAACATCGTACATCACTTACATCTTCATATCATATCATATAAGAGTTATGCCTTCCTCACTTTCAAATCGTGATAAATTACATAAAGCAATGACTTTCATGGCTCTTGAACTGCTCTTGGACTCTGATTGCGATTCTGATTCTGATCTAGAAGAAGATTTTGTCTTTTTATCAAAAATGGCCACAAAACGTTACCTTCTTCCCAGAAAGCCTCAAGTACTTCATACCCCCAAGTACACCATCCAAACACTTCTTAACCTATCTACACCCAGTTTTAGACAGCTGTTCAGGACTTCTCAGGAATGTTTCCTTAAATTGCTTGAGCTTATTCAGGATCATCCCATATTTCACAATAATTCTCAAAAAGAACAACGACATCCTTCAATTCAATTGGCCATCACACTATGTCGTTTGGGTTCAAATGGTAATGGAGCCGCTTTGAAACGTTTAGAAAATGTCTTTGATTTAGGGTATGGTTCAGTTAACACTTATACCAAACGATGTATCACTGCCATCAACTCCTTGGAATCTCAACTTCTCACCTGGCCAACAAAAATGAAATCGCATATTTTCAGCAAACGCATATTTTTTCAGTCACTCTCTTTTTTTTCTTCACTCATATCCGTTTTCTCCTCTCTTCCTACATCACTCAATCAATTTCACTTATATTTCTTTTTTCTCAACTCATCTCTCCAGGTAAGTCATTTTATTCTTTTTAAACAGAGTGTGAAAATAGGAGGATGAACTCTGTTCTTCGGGCGAAGAACAGAGTTCACTTCCATTCACTTATATTTCTTTTTTCTCAACTCATCTCTCCAGGTAAGTCATTTTATTCTTTTTAAACAGAGTGTGAAAATAGGAGGATGAACTCTGTTCTTCGGGTGAAGAACAGAGTTCACTTCCATTCACTTATATTTCTTTTTTCTCAACTCATCTCTCCAGGTAAGTCATTTTATTCTTTTTAAACAGAGTGTGAAAATAGGAGGATGAACTCTGTTCTTCGGGCAAAGAACAGAGTTCACTTCCATAAAATATTAGCTGAAAATGTAAAATTATTGTTTTTCCATCAAAGAAAATTCTTTAAAATTTTTTGTATTATTACATGATTGAGTTCTAATGCAGCGAGCATGTTGTTAGAGCATTATTTCCCCTCTTAGTAACTCAATCAAGTAATATATACAAAAAAATAACC
Source organism: Hemileia vastatrix (assembly GCA_030280995.1). Taxonomy (NCBI): domain Eukaryota; kingdom Fungi; phylum Basidiomycota; class Pucciniomycetes; order Pucciniales; family Zaghouaniaceae; genus Hemileia; species Hemileia vastatrix. The sequence goes on along the minus strand of JASXTE010000009.1, from coordinate 34,198,711 downwards.
AAATATTTAATATTCTTCCATAAATTTTTAATAAATAAATATGATATTTCAATTTATGAAATTAAAGTAATGGGCCCACGACCTTGTGTTGTATAAATGGTAATCATGATAACATTAATTTGTTTCATGGGGTTCCTCTAGCCTATACCTGTGGAAAGTCCCAAACCTAGTTTCTAGACTTGATCTGCATTTTGGCTTAAGGAATTGTCATTACTTTAAAAGTAGTATACTTGACATATCTTATTTATATATTAATTAATTTATGTAATTATATTAAATTTTGATGACTTTCACCCTTTACTTCAATAAAATGCAGGGGAGGGTATTGCCAATTTTTTAAATCTGACATGTGAAATTGATGACTTAGAAAAATTTAGATAAGCAAACTTATTGACTAGAAAGTAAAGATAGAAAATTTTTATTATACATTCAAATTTTTGTCAAAAATAACGTACTATATTCTTTTCCTTTTATAAGTCAGCATATAAGAAAATATTACCAAAATTAAATTAACTAGAAAAACAATTTATCAATTGAAAAGGTCAAGTAATTTTTTAATGTCCTCATAAGATTGGCCATTTTTAACACATTCCATAATGAAATCTTTTTTTTAAAACTCTCTTGTTTTTCCAATTCACAAGTAGCCATTTCTCTTTGAAATTGACGGTCATTTACTCTTTCCATCTGCTCTACCTCAAATTTTTTTTCTTCCAAATCTAAGGCTTGCTGATCTTTCCTTAGCATATGATCAAACTTCATCTTCTCAAAGTCAAGGGCATTATTTGCAATAGTTGATTTCGCTGAGAAAATTAAATTGAAATAAATAAATAAATGAGTTAATGATTAAGATATATAGTAAACAAAACTTACTTATATCTTTTTTTTCAAAATAATCCTCAAGGGAGCCAAATGAGCTTGTTGAAGTATTACCACGTTTTAATAGATGGTTCAAGTTCATTGAAGTTGAGGCTCGACGCTTTAGTTTGGAGTTTGAACAAGAGGCTTCAGGAAGTTCTTCTAAAGCAGCTTCTAAAGAGGTATTCACATTTCCAGAATTGAGATTATTTAATGGAGATTGAGTTTGAGTAGGAGGAGACTAGAAAGAAAGAGAAATTCAGAGAAGAATTGAAGAAAAAACAAAAAGTAAACATACATTTAAATTTTGGGCCTCTGAGGATTCAGATCTTCTGCGATATAATTGTTCTGCTTGATAGTTGGGATCATCTTCAGCTGAACTATGGTTAGAAGGTGGAGGGGATTGATCTTCTTCAAGTAAAAGTGTGTTGGGAGGATTATAGGAAGGTTTGGATCCAGAGGGTATATGCTTAGTAGTATCGTGTAGAAACCAAGGGTTTACATCAACTCGGGTGCCAAAAAGATTATCCATTTCCTCATAGAAAGGACACATGACATTGAGCTTTTCGGAAACAGTAGTAATTCCAATCTCCAAATCATCATTGTCAATACCAAAGCCAGTTTCATTTACAGCATGATGAGTCTTTTTATATTTTGAATGGTAACTCTTAAATCTCTCCTTCATTTGTTTAGGATTGATATCGATTCTCCCCCTTGTTTTCTTCCTTACTTCATTGGCCATCAACAAGTAGCCATTAACCTTTGAAGAAGGTGGACGTCCAATACGAGTGGACTTTTCACATCCAAAACATGCTTCAAAATTTGATTTTATTTTAAGGAAGTTGATTATGATGAGATAATCATCCTTTTTAAGCTGACCTGAACTTGCCTTTGATTTTTCAGGTGTAGGGCTTGCTTTACGAGGAGACTTTTGTGACGAAGCAGATTTTTGAGTTACCTTTTGAGATTTGGAATGTCTGGGAGGCATTATGAAACTGGCACATAACAAGAAAAAAGATTAAAAAGTAGAAGAAATAAGTAAAAAAGAATGTAAACATGCCTGGTCAAAATATTGAAAATGTCAGGAAGGGGTGTGTGCCGAGGATTGATGGGTAGGTAGCGAGGAAGGTCAGTGTGTCACATGTGACAGGGATGGGGTAAGAAAGGAAGGGATGTTTTGTGGCCAAAATGTGGTTGTGAAAAAAAACGGGAAAAAAGTGCTGATTTGAGGTCATAACTGACACCCTTTTTTGAAATAAGTGACTTTTTTGCAAAATTTAAGTGCTGATTTGTAATTGCTGATTTGGTTTGAAATCCGCACTTAATTTAAGTGCGGATTTGCCAGAACTGACACCCCCTATTGGATAGATGCCAAGGTTTCATACTTGTGTATTATGGTCAGTATTAATTTTGAAAGTGTCTGTCCAAGCAATTTCATTGCCCATCATGACTCATTTTGTTTTAAATGTTTCAAACTGCATGATACAGTATTAAGTTGTCACATAGTATAATTAAGTTCTATTACGTGCCCTCCTATGATGCCTAAATTTATAATTTAATATCTTACATAATAATTTTTTTTATATAAATTCATCAATATTTTATTTTATTATCAAATTTAATAGAGCAAGTATCCTGAATTATTATATATGCATAAGCTTAGGTTAGATCAATTTGTGCTCAATTTGTTCTCATCAGAGGACCAAAATCAAGTTCTGGAGGATCAACTTGTGCATAATTTGGAATCAGTTGATATTCTGTCTATAATCAATCTGAGAATAAATGTAAATCTAACTCTAATTTACTTATGTTTATAAAGTATTCATAAACCTGGCATATTTAAGGGACACTCTAAATTTCAAGAGAGGGGATTGCTAGCAATTCACCCCTAGATTTCCCGTGGTGTATTAAGTGAAATAAAGTGCATTTCTTGTTTTTTGCATAAAACAGTGAAAATAACAGCTTTAAGTGTACTTAAAAATTATGTAGCCTTATACTTAAGGTTCTTAAGATTACCTTAACATATTCCAACTTAATATTAAGTACATAAGACTTATAAAAGTTGGATATATGCGTGTATATAAGGTGTTATAATGGCATCTTTTGTATATTATCATAATTGTACTTATATATACTGTTTGTGTACTCTTAATTATTATTCCCATGTATAGTTGATGTGTTTAAAATAACTTATAAGTAGTTTTTACTCAGTCCTGGGGATATACAGGCTGACACTTGCCCACCCAAAAAAACAATAAAAAAAATGATAAGTTATACATTTTATTTATTTATTTGTAATTTTCAGGTATTCAGATTAATTCTGTAGCATTAAAGATTATACTTTAAAGAAATAAAACATAATAAAACATTATGAGTACTGGTTTTTTAACCTCTCAGCTGGTTGAACAGAAATTTATTTCTGTTTAAATTTTTTAAGAAGGGTGGTTAAATTAGAAATTTTTTTTTCAGGTATCCATTTATCAAATTCATTTGATTTCCCTTTAAATCTTAGTAAATACTCAGTTCCTTTTTCTTTAGTAAGGATTCTTTTCTTGAGTATTTTTTCAATCTCTTCTTTTTCCACAATTTCTTCAGGTTGCTTTTTAGGCCTTCCCTTTCTTTTTGGAAATAAGTCAGGATCATTTGCATGGTAAGGTTTCAATAATGAGATAGGGAAAACTGGATGTTTCCTATCATATGGAGCATATAATATGACTTCCACTACATTATTACCTACCATTTTGCTTACTACAAAAGGTCCTACAAAGGGATCCTTTAATTTAACATTACCTTGTAAGTTAAAATGTAGTGTTGATATAAGGACTTCATCTCCCTTTTTGAATTCAAACTCTTTATGAGATTTATCCCACCTTTTCTTTTCATATTCAAATACTTTTTGGATGCATTCTTCTGCATGCTTTCTACACATTTGTTGCATATGAATAAAGGATTTAGTACCAGGGTGTATATCTAACCTTGGTAATTTATTTAAATGATTTACTGGGGTATTTGGTACGTATCCCAGCCAGAGTTCAAATGGTTTCTTCTCTGTTACAGAATGATTTGTGCTGTTATAAGCAAATTAAAGGCCAGGAATTAATGTTACCCAGTCATGTTTGAATTTCTCATTGTCTTTGTATTCCAATACAAAGGCACAATATCTTCTGATCATGTCTTCTAGAGTTTGTATCATTCTCTCAGCCAGCCCATCAGTTTGTGGATGGTGTGCTGTAGACAATTTCAATTGACAACCTGATACTTTCATCAAAGATGTCCAGAACTCTGAAGTGAATTTAGGGTCTCTGTCAGAGATTTTGGCTTTAGGGAACCCAGCAGTATTCATCATCTGAGTCCACCATAATAATGCCAAGTCTTTTGCAGATACCTCTTTATGGGTAGGGATAAATTTACACATTTTTGTTAATCTATCTACTATTGCCCAGCAAGAATTGAAACTTTCTTTTCCTGCTAATGGAAAGCCAGTTACAAAATCCATGTTTATTATTTCCCATGGAGCTTTTGGCTGCTCTATTTGTTGTAACAACCCAGCTCTCTTCCCAGTTAATCTTTTAGATTTCTGACAAGAGTCACATGTTTCAATGTATTTTTGTACATCTTCTTTCATGTTTATCCACCAGGCTGTGTTTTTAACTCTAGTTAATTTTTTGTTGAAATCAAAATGATCAGCTAAGATGTCATCATGACAAGTACTTAACATTAACTCTTTCATAGAAGGTAGTATTACTATTACATTACTTAGCTTTTTCCTGTAATATATATATCCATCTTCAATTGACAGTTTACCTTTTTCCAATGCATTTCTATACTTTGGAGGTAAGGTTTTAATCAATGCACTCATGGAGGCATTTGTTTGATCATTTAGAGTGGTAGATAGTTTAGTCAAATCTTTATCAGATGAATAATTTTCCAATATAGTTTGCATAAATTCTTCCTCTAAGTCCACTATATAAATCCCAAATATATGTATAACCTCATTTTCAGGTACATAAGCTGGGTTGTCAGCATCATTTGGCAAAGGACTTCTGGATAATAAATCCACTTTAGAATGCAATGTTCCTGCTCTATGAGTGATTGTCATTCTTCCTCTGTCCTCTTGTACAGCTAGTTGCTATCTAAACATGTGCCTATTAGGGGTTTTCATGTTTAGTAATGATTTTACTGCACTGCAATCTGTTATAAGCTCAAACTTCTGGTCTTCCAGATAGTAATGAAGTTTCTCCAAAGCCCACACCATGGCTAAACATTCTAGCTGTGTGGCACCATACCTTAATCCCGTTTTTTTAAGGTTCTGGATATATAACAGATAACTACTTCAGATAATTTTCCATTTATTATCTGTTTCTGCTGTAAAGCAGCACCTAAACCTATGAAGCTTGCATCAGTGTACAAGATAAAAGGTAGGGTGAAATCTGGCAGTCCCAATATTGGAGCTGACATTAAACATTCCTTTAATTTATTAAAGGCATGTTGTCCTTCATTATTCCAAATGAAAGCTTCATTTTTCCTGATTAATGTTGTTAAAGGAGCTGCAATGGATTGGTAATTTTTTATATATTGTCTATAATATCCACACATACCTAAAAAACTTTGAACCTCTTTTACATTTTTAGGTATACCAATGTTTTTAATTGCTGCCACCTTATTCTGGTCAACACAAATTTGTAATCCAGATACAACATGACCAAGTACTTTCAAGGATTGAAATCCAAATTTACATTTCTTTAATTCAATTGTCATATTAATTTCATCCATCCTTTGAAAGACTCTTTTCAGGTGATTTAAATGTTCATCATATGTTTTTGAAAACACTATGATGTCATCAATATAGACCAATAGCCATCTTTCAACCATTTCCTGATGAAAAACACTATCCATCAATTTTTGGAAGACTGAAGGCGCATTCTTTGGGCCAAATGGCATTCTCACATACTTATATATACCCATATGTGTGGTTATTAATAAGTAATTTTGAGAATTTCTTTTGACAGGAATCTGGTGGTAACCTTTGTTTCCATCCATACAGGAAATATATTTTGCTCCTTGTAAAGTAGCATGGATAGAAGCTATCCTTGGTAGAGGGTAAATATCATCTACTGTGTATGTATTCAGAGCTCTATAATAACTGCATAATCTTGCCTTATCTTTTTCATAAGAGATTAATACTGGTGAAATAACACAATACTTAGGTGTTGTGTCTAATTTTTCAACAATACCCATTTCTAACAACATTTTTATGTTGTCTTCAATATCTTTCCTTTTTGCAGGAGAAGCTGGGTAAGGTTTCTTTTTCAAGCTGCCAGGAATATTATCCAAATCACAACTTAAAGAGATTTTCATCTCATGGTCTTTGACCAATCCTAGTTCATTTGAACCATGAGCAAATGCCATAGGATATGATTTAATCAATCTCAAAATATTTTCTTCTTCAATTTTTGAGAGTTGAGGACTGAAAGAGGCATTTTGGATTTCATTATCCAATTCAACCATTTCAGTGGTGGTTCTTCCACCTTGCAGTTGTTCTTCTCTAGAAGAAATGGTATATACTGAGTTTTCAGAACATACTTTAAATTTTCTCTTACCATTCATGCCTATAGTGAAGCAACTGTTTGCAGGATCTAGTTTAATGGCAAATTTTGTCAATAAGTCATTTCCAACAATAAACCAATCACTAAAATTTTTATTATCCATTACTACAAATTCACATACTGCTCTAACATATCCATTATTATATTTAAAGAACACAGCAGTTTTGTATTTTCCAATTGGATTTAATACTGAACCAAAACCTCTCCAGTTCTTTGTTTGAACAGGTTCTAGTTTTTCCTTATACTTACTGTCAAGTTTCATTAATGTATTAATAGAAACTACACTACCTGCAGCCCCAGTGTCAAGAATGGAATTCATTTCTTTTCCACATATAATAACAGGTGCTCTGATAGGTGTTATTTTGTAAGTATCATGAGTTACATCTTTAATTATTTCAGCTTCCTCAATGGAATTTAAAGATGTGTCTGTATGAGGTATAGCATCATTCAGGAACATTATATCCTGGTCTAATACAAATATCTCATTTTCATCATCACTGTAAGATATGTTACTTTTGCAATCCTCACTGGATTCCACATTCTCATCTTCATGATTACTTGGTTCAGAATTCTGTAAGGTTTCAATAACATTTATTCTTTTCTTACACGTGTTACCCTTAACCCAAGGTTCATTACATTTATAACAAGTGTTATTCTCTTGTCTTTCAGGGACAAGGGGAGCTGAAGGTTTTTTCTTCTCCACTGGTAATTTACTTGTAGTAGGTTTTACCACGTCAACACTTTGTCTGTAATTGTTATACTTGTTTTCATATTTGTGGTTTAATAATATCTCATTGCATATATTAATGAACCCAGAGGTATCTCTGATGGTTTCAGTTCTAGCTACAATAATGTCTCTAACTGATATAGGCAATTTGTATATTATCTTTTCTTTCCACTCTTCATAATCCATTTTTGGATCCATGGCTTTCATGATTTTTATTAAATTCATTAAAAATACCATAGGTTTATCTCCAGCATTTGGATTATATCTGGCCTTTTCATAAAATCTTTGTTGAGTGATTCTAAATTTTGGGCCACCAAATTGCCTTTCAATTAGTGCCTTCCATTCATTCCAGGAGTAATTAATCCCCTCACTCAATACAGATTCAAACCATAATAAGTCCACATCTGTAAATAAAGATTTTAACTTTGAAGTAATTTCTTCATCAGGTAATTTGTATGAAAATTTTAAGTTATCAATTCTTTGTATGAATTGTTGCCAATCAGATTTTGAATCCCCATCAAAAGAAGGGTACTGATCTAACTTAGGCCAGTTCTTTTGGCTAGTTTTTGCTTCCCTAACCTGAGGAATATTGAATAATTCACTTACTTTAGAAAGATGATCATTTATTTCATCTTTTACTGACTTATTATTCTCAGAGCCCATGATACTATGTTCATGTTCCATCATTGGTGTTTCATTTGCATGTTTCATGAAAACAGGTACTCTTGCTACATAAGAAGTGTTCTCTTTTATTCTTTCAGTATTTTTCAAAATGTTTGCTACTTCTATTTCCACTCTTTGTAACCTATCCTGTATTACAGGTACATGAGTTAGAGTATCATTTACATTTGAAAAAGATAATTTAACATGTCCTTCAATGGTAGCCATAATATTCTGAGAGTGTTCTAATTTATTTTCTAAATTTCTAATCTAAGATTTTAAGCCTTTATTCTCATTGATTAATTCATTATTTGAATTTTTAATAATTTTTAATCTATTGGCTGTTGCACTCAATGATTGTGTTAGCTGTAATAATACCTTTTCTGTATTATTGTTTGACTCTTTTGAGAACTCTTCCAATTTTTCAATTCTCAATAATAATTTACTTATTATCTTTGATTCCATTGGATTTTCTTTTAAAAAATATTCTATTTTTTCTGTGTCCAAATCAGAAGACTCATCATTTGATTCCAATTTTATATTAATAGCATTATCCTGGTGATCAATAAAACTATCTACATTGTCTTTGTGCAAAGACAAGTTTACATATTTTTCCAAATGAATAATCTTTTAAATCATTATCAATCATATCCAATATTTCCTTATCAATCTCATTACCTATAAGTAATTCATTGTTAGGTTGATACAATTGATCATAAGAAGTTGGATGACTCACCAAGGTCTTATCCCACTTCCCTGCCTCTCCTTGCCTTTCCCCTGTAAGGGTGACTGCTGGATCCCTGTTGAGGAGGGTTGTTGTAGTTTTGGGCATACCAATCCCACTTCCATTTTCTGACTGTTATTTTTTGGTCCTCTTCTGGGGCTGGAGGTGTTGCTGTGGTATTTGGTGCCACTGTTTGTGGATGAGATCTTATATCCACTAGAGCCTGGTTGACTTCTATAAAGCCCTGTGCTGCCCTTTTCTCCAGATTGTTGATCTGGTCTACCATATTGTTTACTCTTATTGTTAGGGTATTCAGTAGGGTTGAGAGGGAATGAATTTGCTCTTGCAACGTGTTTTTGGACTTCTTTATTGACACTTGTTTTAAGAGTTTTTCCTTTTCCTCCAGGGACATTGGTGGGGTGTTGTTTATTATTGGTGATTCTTGACCCTCCATTTGAATGTCCTGTAACAGGTCTTTCACCTCTAGTTCTTAAGTTATAAGGTTTTTCCTTATTACTTACAATGTCATTGTTGTCACATATGTTTACGTGGAATATAAAGAATTGAAAGTTTAGGTATGAAAACTTCAAAAAGGAGTTTTATCAGTATTTATTAATACCACTGAAGAAAATTTTATTGCTTACTTATTGGTATTAAGTGAATTTAAAAGTGCCAAAAGTCAAATATGCTTTTATGTGGTCACTTGATTTAACTGGTCTACAATATGTAGCCGTGTTTTTATATTTAAAAAAAACAACTGTCAGTAAGATTCTTTTTCTAATATAAATGAATTTTACAAACCAATAGAAAAGGGATTAAGAGTCCTGTGAAAGAAAACAATTAATCAGTTAAATTGGTTATCATCTGCAAAGATCACAAATTTAATTGGTCTATTGACAGACTCCCACTAAGAACAATTATATGTTAAATTAGTGGTAAAAAATGTATCTGCAAAGATCTCAAATTTAATTGGTCTATTGACAGACCCACTAATAACAATTATATGTTAAATTAGTGGTAAAATTATTGATTCAATATCACAATTTTATTATATAACAGGGATTCTTTTTCTGAAATCATTATATAAGTGACCCCAACCTGTTGTAATTATCCAAATATTTCTATAGGGATTTTATTTACGTGTACCTTCTTTGAAAATTTTTTACTTACTGGATTATAACAGAATTCTTGAGGAAAGGTCCCCAATTGTCAGGCTGAGGTCAAGTACAAGGACGTGAACTAGCTTGAATGGTCAGTTGTTTAGAAGATTTAAATGGTCCTATATGAATACTGTAGTATAAATCCAATAAGTAGTAAAATATAATCAAAATTAAAGGTCTCAGTAATATAATTCTCACTATTTTTATATATGGCTTACAATCTTTGTAGTTGGTATAAAAATAGATTTTATAATTTAGATACTATTCAAAAGTCTTATAAAAGCACTAATTGATATTTATTGTAATTTATTTGGTTATATTGGTTAAATTGTAAATGATAAAGAATGAAGAAACAAGACCCAAAATCCTTCTCCTTTTATACACACTGAATTCCCCAATGATTCCCTTGATGTACCATCCAATACACAGTTAATGACGCCTCAAAACAACTAATATACCTGCCCATCAACTTCTCTAGTCACCCATGACATAATTAGACAAATAACAACCGTCAAAATCCTGTAATAATAAGGGAAATTTATCAAAATTAAATAAAAAGACAAAAAAGAGAGTATATGCGTATAAAACAATAATATAAAAGACTAAAGGAGACTTTTTAAGGTTAATAATAGCTTAATAATAGGGGGGATTAACTGTAGAAATGGAGGGGCTAATCCTGACAGTATACTACGTGAAATTCCCATCCAATAATAACCAATATTGACTGAGAAACCACCCAAAAACTCAAAAAAGAGCGTGAGATGTGGGGTAACTACATGCAGTCCTTGGCAGGCGCTTGCACGGGTAAATCCTTGACTAAAATTAGGCAAATTTAAGTGTGGTGATGAAATAAGATGCCAAGAGTGAGGTTATTAATGAAATTAGTGCATATAAACAGGGTCAATGCATTATCAATTAAGCTAGGACACTAAATAAGCGCCTGTCGCTTATTTTAGTGTGTTTCCCCACATTGGGCATAGAATGTGGGGTAATTATAGTGTGAAAAAGCTAACTTTGCTAAAAATGAAGCTATTCACACGGGAAAAAAGCAGGCAGTATGTGGCCAGTACACAGAAGCCATTTCTGGCATAAAAAACACCAAATTTGAAAAGTGTTATTTTTATACATTTAAATAGCCAAATCAATAGTCCTAATTGTGACAAATTGTTCTGTCAAAGCGCATTTTTGATATTCTAAAAATTATAGCACATATAGTCAACTTTTAAGTGAAATAAAGCACGTTTCTTGTTTGTTGCATAAAACAGTGAAAATAACAGCTTTAAGTGTACTTAAAAATTATGTAGCCTTATACTTAAGGTTCTTAAGATTACCTTAACATATTCCAACTTAATATTAAGTAAATAAGACTTATAAAAGGCTGATATATGCGTGTATATAAGGTGTTATAATGGCATCTTTTGTATATTATCATAATTTTACTTATATATACTGTTTGTGTACTCTTAATTATTATTCCCATGTATAGTTCATGTGTTTAAAATAACTTATAAGTAGTTTTTACTTAGTCCTGGGGATATACAGGCTGACAATATTCATCTAAAATAAGTTATCTCACATGCTAGAAGGTGTCTCCCCCCAACTAAACCTCTATACTTCAGGAAATAATATGGACTGTCAGCCAGGCTACTAGACTTACCCAGTAAAATAATTAATTATTTACTGGATGAAGCCACATCTTATTTTTTTGATTATTTAATTAAATTAGTTACATTAAAACTACCTGTAATAAATTAACTAATTACAGAATGGTAAAATTAAATGAATAATTAAAATTAAATATAAAATGTCCCTTATATTTTTTCTCTAACACCATGCTCATTGACAGGTTAGAAGAAATAAAATTTTACATTAAAAAATATATTTTAAATTAAAATAAAATTTTAATATTCAAATAAAAATAAATATATACAAAAAATTCAAATTTCTTATTTAGAATTGACTTCTGCAGTAAATATTAAATAAATTTATGTATTTCTGACATACTCTGTAAATGCATCTTTAAAATACATCTTTTTGATGCCTTCTTTTTAGAACAACTTTGTTATTTGAAAATACTCCTTCTGGAATATTCTTTTTCTCTCATACTACTGTTTTTAGAATTTCATTTCCGTGGTTTGTCCCTCCTTTTCCTATATAAGGCCTCTCTTTTGGTTGTTTTTTGATTCATTCATTACTTACTTATTCTATTACAACTATTTACAATCCTTTTATTACTATCTATTATTGCCTTAGCATTTACATTAAATGTAATTCTAATCCATTAATTTTAATAATAATCCAAATCTTTACCTCTTATTATTGAGTAAATAATCTTTAAGATAGGAAAATATGTACCTGAGTTTGAATCCCTTAAAAATTGTTGTTACCGCCATTGGACCTCCCTATAAAACCTTCTAGACTTGAAAGACCCTTTGACATGGACCTTCTAGAAGGTGCCAATTTTTTTTTCATAATAAAAAACTAAGTGTAAATGATATATCAAAAGCAAGTAATATTTAAAAATTTGAATAAAATTTCATGTCTGAAATTTATATGTCTATGTATTTTTTCAGGATAAAAAAAATTCATCCACAATTAACATGAAAAAATGTTCTTCCAGAGGTGAAATGGAAGGTGCTACTTCATTCAGCCTATTAATTACAAACCCTTATTCAAAAATATTTTCAATAAAATTTTGTTTTCCTTTCAGCACCATAGTATTATGATTTTACATTATCTAATGAAATACATTCATCCCATGTAAATTTGAAAGATTTTTATTCATGATGTACCAGAAGTTGAAGACATAAACTTAATATGATTAAATGAAATAATTTAAATACTAATAGATTTAAATGAAATTATCAATTTTTTAGATTCTCAAATTTATTTTTTCCATTCTTTTGAAATCCCAGAAATATTTTTTTATAAAATATATCATGTAACCCTATTACAAAGTCACCATGAATAATCAAACACAATTTTAGTTTATGAAAATGTGATTTCAAACAATGTAGATTAAAATTTTACAAAAGCATTTCTTTTAAATAAAAATTAAATAAAATATAAATAAAAACAGAAAAAAAAGGATGATTTTTGTCTAGCTCCATAAATACTTGAATTTTGACCATTTTTTATCCTGTGTAAATTTTTTATTAGCTCTTTTTTCACCCCTTGGGGCCCAAGTAGTCCTGACTGGGGGCTTAGAAAGGGCTGAAAATGTGTCAACTTTGTTGTATTAAAAATATCTAATTTTTAATAAAAGAAACCGACATCCTTCCTACAGTTTTGACTATCTTGATGTGTTCATGAAATAATTTTTTGTCAGATTTAGCACTCATTGTTGCTTTTTCCTTCCCATGATACCCCATAATCATATATTTTTTCATTTTTAATTTATGAAGCACATACTTGCACATTATTCAATAAGAATATATAAAGAAGTTATTTTGGAGCAAAAGTTACTATAACCTATAGTTTTCATAAATTTTTTAACATTCTTCAAAATTTCATATCTTAAAAAAATGGATGCTGTGTTCCTTCTTTTGATGTAGCATTTTTTTAAAAAACATTATTATTAATGTTTAGACACTTTTTATAAATTTTGTAATTTAGTTAAATGTTTTTCAAATTTTTGGAAATTTTTTCTAAAAAAAAGAATATTTTGATGTCTTTTAAATGATTTTGTGATATTGTGAATTTATTTGAATTTTTTTTAATTTTTTTAATTTTTTTTGGAATTTTTTGGACCTAATGTTTTTTTTGGCATTGTTTTGATTTTTTTGATTGTTTTAATGCTTGAATAAGAATCAAGTCACATTCCAAAAAGACGCAGCATCTTTTCAAGCACATGACTTGATTCAAATTCCTCTAGTGCAAGTTGCCAGACTGACCACAAATTTTCACAGAATTATATTTCTTGTGGTCCATCTAACAACTTGCACTGAGGAATCGGATTCCAGCCTTGTTCTTGAAAAGACACAGCATCATTTTGGCATGTGACTTCAATCACAATTTAAGTCATGTGCTTTAAAAGACGCTGTGTCATTTTGGCACATGACTTCAAGTTCAATTTAAGCATTAAAACAGTGAGAAAAAATTCATAAAAATGCAAAAAAACCAAAAACATCAAGAGAAACATAAAAAAAAATACAAAAAAATTCAAAAAAAATTCAAAAAATACAAAAAAAATTTAGTTTTTTTTTAAAAAATTCAGAAAAATTCAGAAAGCTTCAAAAAACTTCATAAAAATCCAAAAAAAATGCAAATAGCTAAAAAAAATTCCTAAAATTCAAAAAAATTTAAAAACTTACATGAAGTGCTATTAAACTCCAAAAAATTCATAAAGAATATTTAAAGGCCAAAAAAAATCTAACAATGCTAAAAATTTTGAATGCCAATAGAAAATTAAGAAGTAATTTTAATAATAAGCAGAAATTAAAAAAAACTAAATAAATTTTTAAAAATTGAATAAAAATTTTTATACAAGTGAAAAAATTCAATAAATTTTTCCAAAAGTTTATAAAATAGAAAATAAGATAAATATTTCTTTTTTTAAAGAGATTTTGTATTCATATTTTTTTACTGGAAAATTCTTGAGTCATACTGACTCCTGCTTTATTTTTTTCAAGGAAAATTGATGCGTATATGATAAAAAATTTGATTCTTGATTCATGAGGCAACCATTCTTACAAAAAATAGAGCCACTGGAGTTGCTACTGAGGTTACTCTTGGGGTAGTCTGAGGGAAAAAAACAACTAGCCTACAAGTTGTCTTATATTTTACCCTGTGATAGATCTTATTTTTGTTTTAGCTTTCAGAAATTAACTCAAAAAGATAAATGAAATACCTAAAATGTGTCCCAAAAATTAACCTCTTGTGAATCTTGCATATGCTGAATAGGTAATTTTCATGGAAGTAACTTTGTGATACATTTCAGAATGGGAACTATTTATGCGTTTAATAAAACTATTGATAGATACAGTTAAGTTGGAGAATTCTGTGGTATTTTGATAAAAAAAAAGAAAAGAAAAATTTGTGTTAGAAGTAGCACTTCCAACCATTCTCTCTGCAGTTAAATCTCTCTTCATCTGAAGGAGGATAAAGACTTTCAATATCTTCCTCCAAGAGAATGTTTTCCACTGCCATAATCAGACTATAAGCAGTCATTTCCATTCCTCTGTACAGTGGCTTACCAAAAGTCTGTGAACAGAATTTTTATGAATTTTTCATGCTTCACACTGGAGTTTCCTTCCATTTCAACATTCTGTTCATCCTCTTGTGACAACCATTCACTGATCCTCATCCTTCTTCCTCTTCAAGAATTTTTCTTTCACTTCCTACCTTTATCTCAAATTCATACATCAAACCCAAACCTTTTTCTTTCATGGAAACACCTCCAAAGTCTTCAATGCATGCAACTAAACTTTTAATACCTTATCCACAGTCTTCCAAGCCTAATCCTACCTCATATCTGCCTATACTCGCTGATATTTCTGCTCCAGATCATTTTTTGGGTCATCCTTTCTTTTTAAGAGTAACTTTGAATGAAATCTGAATATTCTCTTTGAATGATTGGGAAATTTGTGAGCCATGGCACTTAGAAGGAAGCAACACAAAAAATTTATTATCTTTTTCAATATTTTTTTTAATTTTTGCTTTTGAGAAGTTAATCTGTGATATTTGGGCTATTTTCAGGCAAGTTGTTCACCTGTCTGGAAAAATTCTTAGGTGTATCTAAAAAAATTGCTTTGTGAATTTTGAATTTTTCTTCATGTTATTCCAGCTATTTAATATTTTTTAGTATGCTAGATTGATTAGAAACAGTTTTTTGCAGCAGAATTCAAAACTAGAGGTTTTTCTGAGAAATATTGAGTGAGGTAAATTAAAATAAGACCATTAACAGACTTTTGGTAGGGCACTGTAGAAATCTATAACATGGATAACCTTGCAAAAAATGGACTTTCTATATAAAACCATCAAATATTTTCATATTCCATGGAGTTCAAAAACTGGTTAAAGGTTGAGCAAAAAATACATATCAATTAATTCATTAATTAGGAATTTTAAGAGTTTCAAGTGACTTTTTCTATACTATTACACATTTGTTGCACTATTTTTAAACTTCATTAAAAAACATAAATATTTTGAAGGGGGATTAATCCAGAATTTAAAATAATAGAGAAAGGTGAAATAGAATTTACCATCAGTGCATTTATTAAGGGTGCTACAAAAGGGACCAGTAAAATTAAGAATATCACATGGTAGTTCAGTGTATCTATGTTTATTTTTGATTATTGAAGTCTCAGAAAGTCTGTTAAGATGAGCTTAGTCATATTTCTAATATGCTGTTGTATTTTCTGTCTTTTGATCTCATAACTGGAGTTTAGAGGAAGCACTTTAAAAGGAGAAGCAATATCCTTAAAAAAATCAATCATAAATCATTTGTGGGTGTTATGAGTGTTTAACCATTATGGGTCAAAAGTTGTTATGAGCTAGTGAGGAAAAATTCCATGATCCAGATGATGCTAACTCATTTTTTCCTGGTGACTTAAAAGATTGGTTTTTCATATCATTGAAATAGAAAATTACCAAATTAAATATCTTGCTCATTATATCCTTTATATTTTTCAAGTATCTTTATTAGGGTTACTTATTGAGCTCTAAATTTCTGATATTCGTTTTTGGAATGGAGTAATTAGCTTTCTTAATTAAAAAAGTGGTACCTTTTCTCAGGGTCCAAGTGAAAGCTGTGAGGTATTTTTTAAGAGAAAAGTAATAAGAAGGATGTTCTACTTTGATTTTATAAATCATGAAGAATGGGTTAGTTTCTAAAAAATAAGAGAGAGAGAAATGAAAAAATGGGCCTATTTTAGGGAAATAAGTTTATTTTGTAATGGAAAAATATCAAAAAGCTCCTTTCAAGGCTTCATGTAATATTTTCACTAATACATTTTATTGTGAGTGATAAGGTGCAGTATTGATATAGATAATTTCCAATTGCTGTATGTAAGCCCTGAGTTGTATAGAATTAAATTTTAAAATATTATATGTGAGTATCTCAATGGATAAAGTATGATTAAAAGTAATTGAAGTGAGAAAATAAATTTCAGCCAATGTATTAGTTTTATTGAGAGGTATTATACAAGCTTATTTAATTCCATTATCTCACTAATAAAGATATTTTTGTTCTAGAGAGAATAAGAGAAAGTAATTTGGGCTCATGGATTGAGTGCCTTTGTTCAGTTTGGGAGATTTTTTGAAATTCAAAGGTTATGAGTTAATTATTTTTTCTTTAAATATTATTAAAATATGTTAAAGTGTCAAAGGATAAATGCTTTTTTTAAGTAGAGGTTTCTAGTCAAATTTTTGCTCTTATTTTGAAGCCTAAAGCATCTGTCTCAAGAGTCAATGGATGTAGAGTTTTTTGATACAGTCAAACCATCAAAAATTGAGATAAAATAAAATAAAATATTTCCCCCTTTTATTTGTGTGCTGAATGACTCCTGCATGTAGAAAAAATGGTAATTTTAACAACCCTAGAATTCTCTGCCCAGAGCTGGCTCAATGCTTGCCATCTCACCCTATATGTCAATTCTCTTGTCCACAGTTCTCCCACTTTTGCACCTGAGTCTACAACTTGAGCCACCACCTGCAAAAATATCCCATCATTACTCAAGATTTTTCTACTCCTAAGCCACCTGCTTCCACACTCAGGTAACTCTCCCATCTTTTTTAATTCTCTCGTTTTCTTGTTTTTGTATTTTTTATTTTTTATATTTTAATTTTTTTTACAAATCCCCACTACTATGTATCACAGATATAAAATGCAATTGAAAGTATCACCTTTAATAGCTGTGATTGAAGTACAATCACTTCCAAAGATAAATCATAAATTTTTTTCTGATATTGAATATTCTTCACTATATTGTTGGCTCTGTCTATACAGGACCACAAAGGTGGTGGTATCAAATCCTAAATGCTATCTCCCATGAGGACATACCTTCATTTTAAATGAGGAACAGCATTAACTACTAAAAGATTTAATTTTATCCAATACCACTGTGGTGTTCCAAAGCTGGGTAGGCCTTTGGAGTCCATATTTGGAGGTATTTGGTATGTAGGTTATAGTTGGGTTTATGGTGTTTTTTATTGGTGTTTCGTTATTTTTTAGATTTTTAGTTGTGTTTTTGTAGGCTTAAACTAGGGTCAATTATTATTTCTTGGCTTAATGTCCTTTTTTTTCTCATCATTTTGGTATGTGTTATGTGTGATTAGCTTCTTTCTATGTGTAATTACTGTTGTTTTGTTGTTTTAGACAATGTTTTTGGGTGTTTTTGGGCATTTAAGGGCCTCAAAGCAGCTGCCTGCCTGCACATGTGGAAGCCTCTAGAGGAATTTTTATGCATGTAGAAAGGTGGGAGAGTCGGATCTGGCTGGGAAAAGTCCAGGGTGGTCTGTGTGTGAGATAGGAAAGGAAGTTTAAGGACATTCTATTTTATCATCAACCATCTGGTATACCTGGAATCTCTGTGCTTCACTCTTTTGTGTGTTTGTAGCATCTTTTGGCTGGCTTGTGAAAAGATTAGTTCTTCCTTGACCTCAACTTTTTTCACTGTTTTCTCTGGTATAGTCTTGCAAGCTATATCAAGTATTATTGCTGTCTCTGGTGTGGCTTTGCAACCTACATCAAATATCATTGATTTCTCTGGTGTGGAAATTTGTCTAAATTTCAGTTCTTTGGCCTGGTAGTCTGTCTGGAGACTACTTTCTTTGCTGATCAAGCATTCAAGTGTGTTGAAAAGGGGTTTTGGAAAACAAGACTCAATTTACTTTAGCAGGTAAATCTCACTTTATTTTTATAAAGGGAAAGGGGATTTTCTCTCTGGTTTTTCTCCAACTCCCTTGGTCAAGGCCTAAAGCTAGCACTATAGGATTCTTACACCACTTACTATATAATATAGATCTAATCTCCTATGGGGGAAAATAAAAATATCTACCTATAAAGATCTATTATTGAAGCTGAGCTAACCAAAAATGTTACACTGAGTTTAAGTACAGAGAATTGAATAGCTTGATTAGTCAGTTTTCTTGATGATCTAAATGGTCTAGTCTTAATAGTGTTGTCTAAATCTAATTAAGTAATAAAATGTAATTTAATATAATGGTCTCAGTAATTTAATCCCACTAAGTATAAATGATATACAGCTTAAAATTAGTAGAAAAATAGAACTAATGATTTAAAACAATCATTAAAAGACTATAAAAGTACTAATTAATATGTATTATAATGGTTTGGCTATATATTTTTAAGGTGATGTAAAAGAATGTAAAATATAAGCCCAAACATCCTTCTTTTGTACCCATAAATTCCCCCATGTTCTCCCTTGATTTACCATTCCTTTAAACGGCCAATTACACCCCAAACTAAAAGTTACACATGTCTATCAACCCAAGGATCAAGCAATAACAAATGAAGAATCATATCACACAGCAAAATATAAAAATAACAGAGGTTACTCCTTAAAAAAAGTAATAACCAAAATGAGAGTATATAAGTGTAATTATTAAAAAAAAGACCAAATAATGAAGTAAAGGACTTAAATATAATGTCTAATTAAGGGGGACTAACAGTAGAAACAAAAGTATTAATGATTACAAATTTATATGTAAAATCCCCATCTAAAAATGACCAATATTGCTTGAGAAATCATCAAGAAACCCAAAATAAGATGTGAAATGTGGGGTGACTGAATGCAGACTCTTTTCAAGTGCTTTCATGGGTAAATCCTTGACCAAATAGGTGATTTTAAGTGTTTTAGTGAAATCTGGGCACTAATCTTGAGTTTATTAATGAAATTAGTGTATATAATGAGGTCAATGCACTAATAATGAAATTAGGACACTTAATAAGCACCTCTAGCTTATTTTAGCCTGTTTAAAAATATGGAGCATACAATTTGGGGTAATTTTAGTGTGAAATTACAAGCTTTTTTAATAATGAGATAAATGCAGGAAGCATAAGGCCATTACACAGAAGCCATTTCTAGCATAAAAAACATCAATTTTGAAAAGTTTTATTTTGATGCATTTAAGTAGCCAAATCAATAGTAATAAATAAGACAAATTGATATGTCAAAGTTCAATTTTAATATTATAAAATTTACAGTGCATATATTTAACTTTTAAGTGATTTAAAGTTCATTTAAATCACCATAATAATGAGAATAAAAGCTTTAGGTCCACTTAAAAATTATTTAACCTAATTTCAAAGGTTCTTGAGATTACCTTAACATATTCCAACCTAATCACCTATGTATACATATTGCATATTTTCACTTATTGTCCACATGTGTAATAAATGTGTCTAGCATATTTTCTATGCATATTCTACTCAATCCTGGGGATATCCAGGCTAAAAAAAATGTGTATATGTCAGAGAAAGTCACAAGAGAAGTAAATCCAATTCAGAGTCTTTTAGTGATAAGTTAATATTTGTCATTAGTTGCAAATATTTATCCCTGTTATCTATATTTCACTGGTGTTTGATTGTCTGATTTATTTATCTCTTTTTTTGATTTTTGAATTAAATTTTACTTCCCTTTTTACTTACTAGATGAGTGTGGAATATCATCTGAAAGTGTTCAACATGAAAAAGGGTTGTCTGAAATTGGAAAACCAACTGATTGTATATCTTAGGAAAGGGTAATAAATATATCTAATGTGCTTCCTGGAATTTCTTTTCCTGTCTTATTTGGTCTAGCTGTTTAGGAAGAAATTTTACTGTCTTCACTTTAAATTCATGTTGGAACATATTTGGGTAAATATTTGATTCTGTGTGCATATGATTTTTACTAAGTCTTGTTTTTTTGGTAGATTTCAATTATGTGTCCTTTTCCAGGGCCATAAAGTATTCTTTTGATGGAAAATGCTGCAATGCATCACAATGGACAAGTGGAAGAGCATTTAGAAGACAGAGGGTGTTGAATACTTTACTTACCTGCTTATTTTCATGATTCCGATCCCATAGAGAAGGAATTTGGTGTTTTTAAGAGTTATATATGTGCATATGCTGAATTGACTGGTGGAATAGATTCTAATGAGCTTATAGAGGAATAGGTTAGAATATAGCTCACCTCTAAGATGGTTAAGGAAGAATTCAGGGCCAGTAGCTTTATATCATAAGTTAAAGGGATTTTGAATTAATTTTTTCTACAAGATATTAAATTTGTTGTTAAATTCAATATTATTAAACTTTCATGAGAAAAAGAGCTTAGAAAATGGGAAAAAAGTGGCAACCAGACATTGGGTTCAGTTCACATCCTGAAATTAATCAATTCAGTATGTGAACTGAACCCAATGTCTGCTTTCAATGTTTTTCCTCCTGTGTAGGAGCGTCCCAGATACTTTTTTATCATTTTGGGATTGAAAGAGATTTTTTTAACACCACTTTTTTTTTAAAAAAAAAACTTATCTTTTAGCAATTTTTCAAATTACTTTAACATATTACTTATTTCTGTATCTATTCAAGAATTAAAAATAACATAGAAAATTCAAGTCGGTTTAACCTGAAGCAAACAATAAAATTTTATAGCATGGATAGCTAAGAGTCACCAAAACTTTTCAAATTTACCTTGAATACTTTGGTTTTATTCACTAAACCACGTGCAACCCCTGTAAGCACCACAGAAATAAACAAGTATTTCACTGGGAATTTTCAAAAAAAAACAATTTTGGAGTCCTAGTTGACCCAGTCCTTTAAGAGTGGATTTATCTTTTGTATCAAATTTGGAATATTCCAACTAGTCAGTAAATGTTGTTTCATCTTCTGCTACATGAAGTTAAATGAATGCATTAGCTGGTGGTGATTAAACATTTTTGTGGCTTCCATGGTAGGAACCTTGGGGTAATGGACTCTCAGATATTGCCTATGGTAGGGCCTTGAACTATGATAATGAAAAATATGTAAGGATGAAGAGCTACAACTTTCAAATTTACCTTAGGACCTTGAGTGTGTGCTGCAATGATAATGACCTATACTCTTAATAATTCCACTTTATTAGGTGCATTCAAGAATTTTGGGTGGGCAAGTAAGTGTCACCTCAGATGGATTAGTAACCTACAAAGTAAAAGAGCCAAATATGTGAAATGATAAGAAAAAATTAAAATTAAATAAAAAAAGATTAACTTACTATTGCTCTTGCCCACCTGTCTTCCATTGGGTTATCAATTTTAATCCATTGGATTGGAAGATCTAAAAAAAACTTTTACTTCTTTTTAGCCACTGATTTCTGGTCAAGTTTTGAGTGGTCTCATAATTTTACCAACTAGAGTGTTATTTTTTGTAGTAAGCTGTGCTCCTTCACTTGGTTTTTAATTATTACTCTCATCAAAAAATATCTGAAGACGGTTCATTTCCAAAGTCATTGAATATTTTTTCCCCTTCAAATATGTAAAAAAAGTAAAAAAATAAATAAATAAAAGTAAATTTTGGGAAAGGGGAAAAGAAAAACTGACATTTGCCTCAAATTTAGGAACTGTGTGAGATATTTAAGATTAATTGGTAAATTTGGAAACTTCCAGAAATCTTTTAAAAATCTCTTTTGATTCTAACTCAGCTTTATGAACTGAAGAAAACTCACTACTGTGAAGGATCACAAACTTCAAAGCTATATTTCCTTGACTGTTCTCTTTTTGGAAAAAATTTCCAAAAACTCTTCCTTTTTTCTTACATAATAATGAAAATACAGAATTTTTAAAGTTATCAAATGAATGCTTTCAAAATCCCATTTAATAAAAAGTTTAGCTGGACATAAAACAATTTTTTGAGTTATCATGAGAGTATATTACTTGTTCTTTTTTGATTGGTTGGCACTTGTATTAGCATAACTTCCACTTGTTTTTACCTGGGAAAAACCATCCTTGCCATAATTAATATGGGTAAAGTTACCTTCAGAGCTTGAGATTTCAAGAAAGGTATCATCAGTATGGTTGAGGTTGAAGACATTGAAAAAATTTGTTGGAGTAGGGGTATTCAGAGACTCTCAATATGTTGATGAAGTAGGTTTTAGGGGGAGATTCAACTATAAATGTTGATTGTAAATTTCTCTCGAAAATAGTATAAATAAAAAACCATAAGTCAGACAAAAAAAATTACAAAAGATGGGAGAGTTATCTGAGTATGGAGGCAGGTGGTTTAGGAGCATCAAAAGTTTGAGTAACACAAGATGGTAACAGGCAGTGGCTCAGCTTTCAGACTTGGGTGTGAGAGTGGACAAATGGTGGACAAGAAAATTGGAAGATGGGGTGAGATGGCAAAAATTGAGGCAGCGCTAGAGAGAGAATTCAAGGGTTGTTCAAATCACCATGTTTTCCACATGAAGGGGTCATGCAGCATACAAAAAAAGGGGGAATAATAAAATTTTTGAAAAATATTTTTATTTTTTCTCTAACTTTGATGGTTTGACTGTATTGAAGAAAAGTGGAAGAACTAAATCACTTTTCCAAGGAAAGGAAATATTTTTACTTTTCCTTTCCCCACTCCATCTTTCTCTTTTCTACAGAGTGTTGAATTGTTGAATGTGATAGCCTATTATTCTCTTCTCATTTACTTATTAGTTACTGTAATTTACATATTATCTTATGTTAAACTACAACAGTCCACATCAGTTTATTTATTAAAATGGGGTCATTTCTACTAATTATTTCTCCATTATTAATTTTTCTAGCTTAAAAGGTGGATGTCTTAATACTTTATTCACCATCCACCTTTCTCTACCTTTACCCTCACTGACCACTTGGCCTCATTAGAGTATATCTTTCTTTAACCTTAACTTACTTGACAACTACTCTCTATAGACCTGACCAGTATATAAGACTACATTAATTTTACTAAATTACCTGTCTACGCCATTCTTACAGATAATATATGATATTTTTCTTTGACCTTAACTTAATTGACCACTACTCTCTATATACCTGACCAGTATATAAGACTATTTGACCTTTACTATCTTACCTGTCTAAACCATTCTTACCCAGAGAGCTGTGAGTTAGAGGGCTAAGTGGAGAAGACATCAAAGAAAAATCTTTAATATATCTTTTATAGTTATTGAAAAGGATCATAAATACTCTTACTTCAGTGATGTTGATTGTAATAATAGGACACTTTGATTTCTATAGGAATTTTTTAAGCATGTGAGAAGGAAATATAATTGATACTAGGCTGAGTTTTTATAATATCTTTTTCTAAAAGACTATTTAATGGTAGCCTTTAAGTTGGGAAACTTACATAAAATGGATCCCTTAGATTATTCAATAAGGGCTTGTTTGATTTGGGGCTGATAGCTTCAGAAGGTAATATTTTGTAATAAATCTGTGGATTGTTAAAATTTTCCAGCTCTTTAATAAAATATCTGTTGAAATAAAAGGATTAGATAATTTAGGACTATAAGTAAAAAATTCTGAATAAGACTTCTCTCTTTCTTGAATCTAGTCCCATTAATGATCTTGTTGATCCTTAAAAACATCTTCTAATCAGGCTCTTTTATTTAAACATCCACAAATGAGATCAATGGCTTCAGTTGAACCAGAATATGATTTTCCTTGTGTAGAGTAAGATCTGATAACAATTAGTAAATTGTATTATTGACTAAAGACTTAAGTGGAAAAGGAAAGAAATGGACAAGGGAGGATGGTGACAGACAATCAAGGACAAGATAAAAGATAAGTATAGAAAAGAAAGATAGAAAATATCTAAATGAATAAATAAGGTGAGTGGAGAGTGATTAAGTAAAATAAAAGGGAGAAGAGTCAATGCAGACTCAATGTTTAGCAGACATTCTTAAATGTGTTAATGTTACTGTATGTAAATAAATGGTGATACAGAGCTATGCTTTAATGATAAGTTTGTCAAGTCAACTACTTAATATATATATATATAAGTAGATGCAGGACTGTAAAAATATGCTTATAAGATATTAACACACACCTGTGCTAAAGATGGCACGGTTTTTAAATTTAAACTGGATATAAATTCATGATGTTTAATTCTGGGTAGCAATTTAGTGAGAATATCAGCTATAATAAGATTAGTGGAAATATAAATGATTTTAAGTTGTTGAGTATTGATTAACTCTCATAGCCAACATAATTTTCTATTGATATGTCGGGTAAAATGTTGATATAGGGGATTTAGAGCTCAATTAATTTTACCTTGGTTATCACCAAACAGTTGTGTGGAGTCTAAAGAATAGAGAAAAAATTGAAAAATTCTTTTGCCCTTAGTAGGTCCTGATGACACTCAGTTGTGGCATAATATTCTGATTCCAATGTAGATAGTGAAACTGATTGTTGTTTTCAGGAGCTCCAACTAAGTAATCCAAGATGAAAGACCAGTGAACCAGAGGTTGATTTAGAGTCAGGTGGTTTATTGAAGTTAGAATCTGTGTAACCAGTTACAGTACCAATTTTTCTTTTTGGAAAATTACCAAGAGTCAAACCATGATTTTTTGTCAATTGAAAGTATTGAAATATGTGAAAGAAAGCAGTGATTTGTTCATTGGCTGGCTGATTATGATGTTGTTCCAAGGAGCTTGCAGAAAAGGCTAAGTCAGGCCTTGTGCATAGGACTAAGTAACTCAAGAGCCCAATGACCCTTCGATAATTAATGAGATGGGTCAGTTTAATTTCATTGTTTTGTTAGAATTGAGAGTTTGGTACTAATGGGGTGGTGACTGTTTGAACATTAGAGTGATTAAATTTGTTTAAGAGCATCTGAACATACAGCCGTTGTGGTGATCCAAACCTGGGTAGGCCTTTGGAGTGCATATTTGGGGGTATTTGGTATGTAGGGTGTTATTTGGGGTTATGGTGTTATTAGTGGATTTTTTCATCTTTAGGTGATAGGTAGTTATGGTGTTATTATTGGTATTTATTGGAAGTTTATTTCTTAGTGGTGCTTATGTAGGCTTAAGCTAGGGTCACTTATTATGTCTCAGCTTATTTTCCTTTATTTTATTTTCATTGTGGTATGTATTAGGGGGTATCAATGTTCAGGGATCTGCAATTAAATTAATTGCGGAAAATAATCTGCATACCCCAATTATCTTCCGCAATTATTTTTGCTAATAATTGGGTTATTAGGCACTTTACGTGTCAATGTTCACCTCTTATCCGACATTTTTTTACTCAATTTTTCATAACCACATCTTGGACTACTCTCTGGATATGCCTTCTACCTTGCTGCATACTCACATTCTCATCCCATCCTGTCCATTCTATCCGCTCAGAACCCCTCACCATCTCATCTGCCTGTTTCTTCTCCTTTTCATCTTGCTATCTCATATGCTTGTTTCTGCTCCTTTTCATCTATCTATCTCATCTGCTTGTTTCTGCTTCTTTTCATCTTCATTTATATTTTAACATGCCTTGTCATCCTAGATCTTCTCAAACGCAGCCATCACCCAGTTGTTCTTCAAATCCCACTACTCCCTCTTTCCCCTGCTCAGCCAAGAAATTTATGACCATTCAATTAAAAAAGATGATCATCTCATTCTTATCAACTGGCTGAAAACTAAATCTAACTATGATTCTTGTTTTGGTACTGAGTATGCAACTAAAGTAGGATGGCCCCCAGCATCAAAAGTTAATGGCTATCTTCTAATGGCAAATGAATTACGGAATAAGACCAAGGGAAGGATTGATCTTTTTCCTAGACAGATGTCTGAATGCTTCAAGCATTACCAAGCCAAATACAAGAAGGCAAAGGCTCTTTCATCTTCCACTGTTTTTGGAGTTACCAACATTGATATCACTAAGGGCATCAAATACATAGATAATAAACTTGAATCTTTATGTCCTTACTTTAAAGAGATGGATGCAATTTTTGGAGAGCGAGCCATTTTTGATCCTTTAAACATGTTGGATGGAGAAGATCCTATCTCCGAACATGATGTTGAAGCAAATCTTTTCCCATCCTCTTCCTCCACTCAAGCCTCCCCTCATTTGAATGAGACAAATCTAGATAGCTTTTCTGTAGATCCTATAGGTGATTTAACTCAACCAAATCTAACTCAGGTCTGTTTCTTTTTTCTTTTTTCTTATCATTTCTATTTTTTATTTACTTATCTTTTTCTTATTTTTTAAAAGGCTGATGAACAAACCCAGGATCCTCAATCAACTGAGTCTGAAGGTAGTGAAAATGATGAGGATGAAAATATGACCTTGAACAAGAAGCCTAGGGCTTCATGTAGTCTAAATTTCCACTCACAAAGAAGATGAAAAAGTGATACTTCATCACAAACCCCTTTTTTTTCTATGGAACAATTTTTAGAGAAACGTGATGCTGGTAAGTGATACTATACCTCTTATTACTTTACTCTGCTTTTCTTCTACTTTATGTTAATTTTTATTATCACTCTAGAACAAGTGAAAATTGCTAAAGAGACTCTAACCTTTGAAAAGATGAAATACAAGCTCTCTTTAAGGAGGGATGATAGGCTACAAGATTTGGAAGAGAGGAAGTACGAGATCTCTTTATGGAAGGATGATTGGGCCCAAGATTTGGAGGAGAAGAAGTTTGAGTTAACTCTAAATATTGAAAAATCAAAAAAAGAGGAGAAAACACTCGAACATCAAAACATATTAGAGCAGATGAAATATAAGTTTGATCATTAAGAAAATTCCAAAACGAAAGATTTCTTGATAGAATGTGTTAAAGCTAATAAATCTGTTAAGGAAATTGAAAGTTTAAAGAAATTGTTTGATGACTAGTTTTTTTTATTTCTCTCACACTTCAACTGTTCATATTTATTTGTACATAAAGTTTACAATAATTTCATGTATTTCATTACTCTGTCAATCATTACTTGAATTTTCATATTTTAATGTTAAATATTCTTTTTTTAAATAAAATTTTCATGTCTCCTTTGAAAATTTGACAATCCCCCACCCCTGAATTTTTTTGAAGTAAGGGGTGGGTATCACCAAAATTATTTCATGTCATGAATCTTGAAAGTCTTATATGAAACTTTGGCTTTACTACCCCCTGCATTTTACCGGTATCCCCAAAATTCTTACAAGTAAAGAATTTCACAAGTCTTATAAGAAATTTTGGCAATACCCCCTCTGGAATTCATTGAAGTAAGGGACGGCTATCACAAAAAATTTTTTCACCAAAATATTTACAAGTCAAAAATTTTAAATGTTACATTTGAAAATTTGGCAATACCTCCACCTATATTTTATTGAAGCAAGGGGTGGGTATCACCAAAATTTTTACTAGTCTTCAATTTTGAATGTCAGATTTGAAAATTTGGCAATACCCTCCCCCCTTCATTTTATTGAAGTAAGGGGTGTAAGTCATCTAAATTTAATATAATTACATAAATTATTAAATTAATATCCAATATATATCAATTTCCCTAGTTTAAAGTAATGACAATTCCTCAAGCCAAAATGCAGATCAAATCTAGAAACAAAAGTTTGGGACTTTCCACAGGTATAGGCTAGAGGAGCCCCATGAAACAAGTAAATGTTATCATGATTACCTGTTATACAACCAAAGGTCATTGGCACATCACTTTACTTGAGAAAATTGATATATAAAAAATATTTATTAAAAATTTATGAAAAAATTTAATATTTTCAATGACAACTCTAATCCCCATACTTCTTGGATCTAGATAAAGTTTTTTTAAATTGATTAACTTTACCTTCTTTCTTTACCTTGTTGATTCTTTGAATCAACTTATGACTGTTTTGAAATGAGCAACCAAAATGTGTGAAATCTTGACAGGATTCCAAACCAGGAGGAGCTTTGGTCGTTTGATGATTATCCTTAGAAGAATTCCAAATAGTTTTGATGATACCATTTCCCAAACCAAAATCAATGATGCACCGGTGGTCTGGAAAATATAAACCATGTCCTTTAATTCTAGCTGGAGATGGTATTGGTTGGCCAGTTATCGGATTGATATATGAGAATATACCAAAAGTTAGAAAATTGGAGTCATTCCTATCGATATGAATCCTATTGTGAAATCCAGAATGAGTGATAATAACATTAGGAAATAAAAGATATTCATGGGTGATATCTTTTCATTCGGAGTCACACCAATTTTTTATTCCAACTTTAATTGCAAGTTCATGATTTTTTTCAAATGCTTTATTACAGTGCTTTTTGAGTTGAAGAGCAAGAAAAGAGTTAAAGGAAGGTAGAGTGTCCCATAAGCAAAAATCTTCATCCTTTTGAGCTTTAGTGATATTCTTGAGCAATGAATATATGCCTATATAATTGAAATGCCTAGATAATAATCATATAAGAGTTTCAGAATCCTTATGCTCTAAATATGCAATATAAAAATGTGAAATAAGACAAGTGAAATTTGGAAAAAAGGCTCAACTTCAAAGGTCAAAATCTCAGCAACCACTGAACCTAATTCAAACCTGTTTGTGGGAAATGAAAGATATGCTTTAGTAGAATCTTCAGTTAAAGGACATGTGATTTAAATAAAGCTAACCCTAATTTGTTACATAAAAAAATGAAATGAAAATTTAAATTGGGAAAAAAAAGGCTCAACTTTAATGGTCAATATCTCAGCAACCACTGAATCAAATTCAAATCTGTTTGTTGGAAATGAAAGGTAGCCTTCAGGAAAATCTTCAGTATAAAGAACATTAGATTTAAATAAACCTAACCCTAATTCCGAGTCTGATTTTCAAAATCTTACGAAAACTTGAAAGGTGGTAATGAAGATTAGATCAAAAGGAGTTTAATAAGTTCACTGTTATCCAGATAAGAGTCATACATATATTTACGTATGAAGTTTTCATAAATAAAATGTGATATAATATAGGCATGAAAAAAAGGAGATGAAACTTACCTTGATTGAAAAGTAGGAAAAATAGAGTGAGAAAGATTGATGTTGGAATTGTGGGGAAATTGAATATGGAGTAAGTGAAATGCATAAAGAATGTGAAATGTATGTGTTTCAATGAAATGGAGCCAAAAAAAAGTGAAATAAGGGAAAGGGGGGATAATGACCATGCCAAGGAGGGATGAAGAGTAGGGTGATGGAGCTAAAAAAGAAAGTAAAGAGGGAGAGAAAGAAAAGGTTAATTATACCATTGAAATCCAAAATAACCACTTACAAAAAAAATTTAGATAAAAATAAAATAAACAGAAAAAAACAAAAAAAATTATAATTAGTAATCAAAAAATCAAAAAAAAGAATAAAATGACTTACCTGGAGAGATGAGATGAGAAAATGAATGAAACCAAATTGTTTGAGGGATGATGGAGGAGAATAGGAAAAGGATATGAGGGATGAATGAAAAAATGAAACAGTGAAAAATTATGCAATTTTAGAAAATATGCGATGTCATGTTGAACTGGTGAAAGAAAACCAATGAGCCATCCAAAAAAGAGATATTCACCATAAATTCCAAAAAAAATGAATATGCAACAAACAAAAATACCAAGCCAAGTGAATAAAGTATACAAAGTGGAAATTTGGAGAGTATGAAAACAAAAAATTAAAAGGGTTGTGTGCCAAAATGGTGGAGGGTGATTGGCATAATGACAGAGCATATGCCAGTTGAATGAATATTTTGTGAATCAAGGGATGGGAGAGCAAGCACTGGTTCAGGATCCTCTTCTTCATAAAGATCATTCCACTCATCCTTCAAATCAGCTAGGATATTGTGGAGTATAACGCAAGTCATGATCCAATGATTCACACTTTTGATCTCCAATTTTTTTTGAAATTGGATTCTGAGCTCCCAAAGACTAGAAAAATGTCCCTTTAAAATACCTATAGCATGTTCAATTTGTACTCTTGATTGGGCAAGGTGATAATTAAAGGCAGTTTTGGGGTCACTTTCTAAACTTGCACCACGGAAAGCAGGTATAATGTACTTTCCACTTGCATATGCTGAGTCTGCAAGGAGGTACTGAGATTTGTCAAAGTATGAGTCAGGGGTTTGAGAAATCCTCATTCTTTGGAAGATGGAAGAGTCATGACATGAGCCAGGGCAGCCACTATGAAAAGAAATAAATTTTTTATTGAGATTGCATACAAGTTGAACGGCAATAGATTATCTAGAAAGAAAATAAAAAGTTAGTTTATGAAGGATGAGAAATTGGAGAAGATTTTGAAGAAACATTTTTTTGTGATCAAAATAATGGTTGCCATCATGAGCAGGCTTTTGACTCAAAGGTATAGTTGTTCCATCAACAAATCCTACACAGCCAGGGAAGGCTTCAGCTTGCATTACTTGAGAGGATTCAAGTCGCTGTTCTGGAGTTGGCCAAGCATGTTTTTGAGACTTGAGGGAAAGGATAGCAATCATACAGCGCTTGGTGTATAATATCACGGTACCATATCCTATGTTAAAGAGATTATCTAAACGTCTTACAGCAGCACTGTTTCCATTTGAGCCAAAGCAACATAGTGCAACAGCAAGTTGGATGGCAGGATTACCCTGTTTGTTATGGGAATTGTTATGAAAGATAGGATGACCAGAGATGAGTTGATAAAGTTTGAAGAAAGAATTAGGAGAAGTTCTAAAAAGCTGGGTGAAGTTTAAATGCAGAATGTTGAGAATGGAGGCCAGATCATATTGGGGATCATGATAAAGATTTGGCCCCCTGGTGATGATGTAACGCTTTTTGTAAAGAAAACACATATAAGCTAAAGCATCTTCCAAATCAGAGTCAGATTTATTGTAAAGAACTAAAAGAAAAGTAATTGAATTCATTGTTGAGTGAAGTAGCTTCGTAGTAGAGAGGTGTTTCATTGTTGCCGGTGGAAGGGTTATGTGATGAGGGAAGTGGGAATTCACCACCAAATGTGCATTTGGGGTGTGTAGATAGAAAAAAAACTTAAGTGTTTGCCACCAAAATTAAGTAGAATAGAGTGAGGAAAGACTTAAGGATGGAATTAGCAATTATCAGTCATGTGACTTTCTTGCAAATCCATCATGGATGAGATGAGTTTGGAATCAGGAATTAGGAATGTAAATTGGGGTATAAGAGCCGGGATAATGCATTATTTTGGATTCCTTATCCACTAGCCCCAAGGCTAGTGGATAAGAATCTTCCACAATAAATAATGTCTGATCCTGGAAAAAAAATTCCTGATCCCTAATTGCGGATCCCTGAACATTGATACCCCCTATTATGTGTGTTTATCTTGTTTATTAGTGAAGTTATGGGTTTTTAGTGTTTTTATGGGTTTTATGGGTGTTTTAGGGCCTAGAAGTGGCCAGCCCGCCCCTAAGCGGAGGCCCCCCTTGAAGCGGGGTGCCTGCCTGGGCGCTGGGGAAGCGCTAAAATGCACTTTTATGCATGAAAAAGGCTGGGAAAGCTGGATTTTGGGTGGGGAATTGGTCAGGGTGATCTGTGCACTGGCTGTATGATGCGTGTGTGGGAAGATTTTTAGGAAGCATCTCATCTCTTTACTCCTTTCCTCTCTGTTCCCCACTGTCTCATTGGCTTGTGTTTTGTTGGAATATATTACTGTTCATTTCAACTCTTTCTGGCAGTCTGTCTGGGACTATTATATTTCACTTTCAATGAGGTCAAGAGTGTCTAATTAGAGGGTCTAGCAAACAGATCTCCAATTTGCTGAAACAGGTAAATCTCACTTATTTTTTCTAAAGGAACAGGGGTTATTCTTTCTGGTTTTTCTCCAACTCCCTTGGTCAAGGCCTATAGCTAGTACTATAGGATTGTCTACTTTTCTGGCGCCCAATGTGGGGACAAATCTGTTGGCTTTTTGGAATCTCTGTTGATCTAGGCTTCTCTCTTTGGTGTATCTCCTTTGGTGTATTTTTAATTTGGTTCTATATCTCTTTGTGGTTAGTCTAGGGGTCTTCTTTTCTGTTGGATTTGGTCCCTCCTAGGTCTTTAAGGCTATTGGGGGGGAATTTGGCTATCTTTGGTGGAGATTGGAGGCTTTAACTTGGATTTGCTAGGATGGTCAGGATTCAGTCTTGGGATGGTTCAAGTTTTTTGGGGGAGGATGCAAAGGGGTTTTGGCTAGGTTTGAGGTTGCTGCTGAGATTGATGGGGCCTCACTGTTGGACATGGTTAGGCAAGTAATCTTTTTCATTGGTAATAGGGAGTTTGAGAAGGAATTTTCTGGTATGGAAGGATATAGGAGTCAGTACTGGGGAAAGTTGAAGATTGAAATGGTTAAAAGGTGGCCTACTACTTTCTCAATGGTGGATCTTCATGGGATTGCTAGGAAGTGGGAATTGAAAGGTGGTGTAACTTCTCTTTCTCAGTATGGGGAATTTATGGAGTTTGGGGAGGCTCTGGACTATCTGGTATATAATGATATATTACCACATGAAGATGGGGCCAAGTATGTATTTTGGAGTGCCATGGGTAGGGATGTAAAGGTGGAGGTTATGGAGATTCTTTTCAAGGCAGACTTGATGAAGACTCTTCCAAATGGGGAAAATAGGATTCCTGCTATGGCTGTTTTAAAGGAGGTTATTTTGGTATGTTTGGATGGTATGAAGGATAGGTATGTGGAATCTGGAGAGGAAATACTTTTGGACAGAGAGGTTCAGAAGACTGTGGTGGAAATTTCAGCTTCTGGTGAGGTGTTGGGGACATCAAATTTGGAAGATGGTGATTCTGATGATGTTTTTGAAGCTTATTTTTCTTTTCCAGAGGATACCATGGGAGCTCAGGAGTGTGTTTCACTGGATGTTTTGGAGAGGTATGCACTAGAGGATAAGTGTATTTCCTTAAGTTTGGATGAATTATGTGGGAAGGAGGATTTTTCTGGTCATGATGAAGGATTTTGGGATATTGAGAAGGAATCTGTGGTGGATGAATGGTTGTTGAGGGATGATTATTTTTCCTTCTCAAGTTCAGATAATGGCTTATTGGAGGAGGATGTATCAGTTGAATTTTTGGATGGACAGAAAGATTCTGTCTTGGATCTTTTTCTAATAGAGGAAGATTATTTTCAGGTGGCTCCCTCAAGATCAGAAAGTCTCTGCTTGGAGGAGGATTTTTATTTTGATGTTATGGATGTTATTCTGGAGGATTTTTCAGATTCTAAGCAAGATTCCTATAGGGAAGAGGAAAATTGTGATTTTTTGGATGTCACTGGTATGGAGGTTGATTTTAAAGATGTGGTGGAGGTTCCAGATGTTTCACAGGTTGGAGAAATTATTGATTCTGGTGATGTGAACTATGGTAGACTCAGTGTATGGAGGAGGATGGAAGATTTGTTTGGAGGTCTGTTGTTGGGATATCCGAATTGGAAGAGGAGCTTAGGGGGTTCAGGCCCTAGGGGCAAACATATTGGTTTCAACCTTTGGATTTCAAGAATCTGATTCCTCCAAAATGAGGATAAACTACTTAATTTTTTTGGTTTTGCTTAATTTGGCCTCTATTTATTTGGTCAGGAATTTTTTTTTGTTTTATCTAACTCTTATCAGTCTCTCTGGTTCAAGTCTCTATATAAAAAAGAAAAAAATAAATCTTAGTATAATGAAGATTGAAGAAAAGAAAAATTCAAGTGAAGATGGGTATTTTATTTAAAAGAAAATGAAGATTAAAGTGATGATCATTGGTTTTATCTAACCTCCAGCATGAGGTTAAACTGCAAAAATTTATTTCTAAATTGCATTTTTTTTGGTGTTCAAGAATTTTCATGGTTTTTTAATGGTTTTGGTTTTTTTATGGGAGAAGATTTGTGTTGGAAGATCTTTTTTTGTTAGAAGGTACCCAGGGGTGGGGCTTCTAGATTTTATTTTGGAAAGTGTGGGGGTAACTGATGGGCTGGCTGCTCTAACAACAGTTACCCCAGATTGTCTGTTTCAAACCCCTTCTCTTAATTTTGTTAAAATTCTAGTATTGGCTTTTTTATTTAACAGGTTTTTAGTCCACCATGACTTTATACTGGAAATTCTTTTGGTCTTCAAGTGCTGGACCCCTCATGCTTATTGGTTTTGTTTAATTTTGTTGGATGTTGTGTTTTTGTTAGAAGGTACCCAGGGGGTCTTCTAGATTTTTTTTTGGCAAGTGTGGGGGTAACTGATGAGCTGGCTGCTCTGTAGAACAGTTACCCCAGAATGTCTGTTTCAAGCCTTTGGTTTTTTTCTAGTTGAATTCTAGTGTTGTTTTTTTTGTGATTCAGGTTTTTAGTCCTCTATGACTTTAAACTGGATTGCCTTGGATTTCTTTTGGCAATTTCGGATTGGTGGTGGTTCACTGGTGGTCTCCCATCATTTTTACTTATTGGAGGGAGCCCACCCAGTGATCTTTTCTGTAGACCTGGAGCTGGCTTTGCTATGTGGTTTTAGGGTGTTTGCTGTGAAAGTGGTGGATTCAAGATTATTTTATCTTTTCTCTTTTTTTCTTTTAATTTTTTATTGAGGCTATGTTTGTTCAAAGGCTCAAGATAGGGCTCTGGCAATGTTTTTGGTAGAAGAGGAGTCAAAATCAAATAAAAAATTATAAAAAATTTTTATTAGGTGTGACCACATCAAGGTGCACTTGGATGTGGGTAAGGTATCAGGGGATCAGCTCATCAATCGGCTGGGGGATACCATTTTATTTTGTTTTATTTGTTAAAGGAGGTTAAATGTTTTGGCTTTAATGGTTTTTGGTTTGGGGATTTATGGGCTATATTTTCAAGATTTTTTTCTGGAAAATCCTTCAAGACTTTAAACTGATCTTTTAATTATGGGTTCAAGATTTTTTGATGGAAAGTCCCCCAAGACTATAAACTGAGGAATGGGAGGCAGTGTGAGGTGGAAGTTTAAAGGCAGAAGGATCCAAGGGGAACTTCTGAATTTTGTAAAGGCAAGTTTGGGAGTGACTGATGGGCTGGCAGCTCTATATACAGTTACCCCAGAAAGTTAGTTACTTCTCTAAATCTTTTTCTGGTTGATCTCTGGTTCTGGGTTCTGTGATTCAGGTTTTTTCAGTCCCCCAAGACTATAAAATGAGGGCTGTTAGTTCCCCAAGACTTTAAACTGAAGGCTGTTAGTCCCCCAAGACTGTAAACTGAGGGTTGTGAGTCCCCCAAGACTAAAAAATGAGGAAATTCTTATGCTGGTAGAAGGTTATAGTTGGGAAGACTGGTCAACTGGATATCACTTTTCATTGTTAGAGGCTGGTACAGCCAGAGTTGGAATTTAGGAACAGAAGAAAGAGATTTTTTCACAGGGATAGATTGAATTTAAAGGCATGGTTCAAGAGAAGTTTTAAAGAAGAAGCTTGGATTGCTGGTTCAAAAGTTCACTTAGGATGGAATAGGATCTGGTGGAAGAGAGAAATGGGCTGTTTGTAAAGATTCTGGAGAGGTGTTGGAACATGGTTTTTGGTGAAGGAAGAATGGGGACATTCTTGATTGGAGGGAGGATGTGGTGATCCAAACCTGGGTAAGCCTTTGGAGTGCATATTTTGGGGGTATTTGGTATGTAGGGTGTTATTTGGGGTTATGGTGTTATTAGTGGATTTTTTTATCTTTAGGTGATAGGTAGTTATGGTGTTGTTATTGGTATTTTTTGGAAGTTTATTTCTTAGTGATGCTTATGTAGGCTTAAGCTATGGTCACTTATTATGCCTCAGCTTATTTTCCTTTATTTTCTTTTCATTTTGGTATGTCTTATGTGTGTTTATCTTGTTTATTAGTGAAGTTATGGGTTTTTATAGGTTGTATGGGTGTTTTAGGGCCTAGAAGTGGCCTGCCCGCCCCTAAGCGGCCTCCCCGCACTTAAGCGGAGGCCCCCCTTGAAGCGGGGTGCCCTCCTGGGTGCTGGGGAAGCGCTAAAATGCAATTTTATGCATGAAAAAGGCTGGGAAATTGGTCAGTGTGATCTGTGCACTGGCTGTATGATGCGTGTGTGGGAAGATTTTTAGGAAGCATCTCATCTCTTTACTCATTTCCTCTCTGTTCCTCACTGTCTCATTGGCTTGTTCTTTGTTGGAATATATTACTGTTCATTTCAACTCTTTCTGGAAGTCTTTCTGGGACTATTATATTTCACTTTCAAAGAGGTCAAGAGTGTCTAATTAGAGGGTCTAGAAAACAGATCTCCAATTTTCTGCAACAGGTAAATCTCACTTATTTTTTCTAAAGAGACAGGGGTTATTCTTTCTGGTTTTTCTCCAACTCCCTTGGTCAAGGCCTATAGCTAGTACTATAGGATTGTCTACACCATTGAGTGAGGGTGATTTTTTGTGCTGAAAAATTTCTGATGACTTTCATTCCAAGGATCCAATTTAAATCACCTTGATTGCCAATTTCAAAAGCTTGAGAAATTTTTGATTTGAATTCTTTGACTGAAGGGCCTCCAATGATAATATTATCAACATGTATGAAAACATAAGAAGTTTGTCTTGGATCATTATGAATGAATAGGCAGGGATCTGAATACTAGCTCTGAAATTGATACTGATGAAGAAATTGGAAATTTTGTTATACCAACAACAAGTACTCTGTTTTAATCCAAAGAGAGACTTCTTGAGATGAAGGCATTGGTTATTACTTTTGGGAGTGTAGCCATGATGATAAAAAAGTATATGTCTTCTTCTAAATTTCTGTGAAGAAAGGCTGATTTTACATCCATTTTGCATAGTTCTCAGTTTCTATATGCTGTGAGGACAAGTAAGAATCAAAGAGTGTCTATTTGACCAGTAGGGGAATATGTTTCATTATACTGAATACCTTCAATTTGTGAAAAGCCTTGTGCACACAATCTAGCTTTATATTTGATGATATTGTCTTCAGAATCAATTTTCTTTTTGAAAGTCCATGTTGATCCTATTAAATGATTATTTGAAGGCAGAGGTGTCTCTTCCCAAACTCTGTGTTGACTTATAGTGTCCAACTTAGTTTGAATTGCTGTCAGCCATTCATCACTTTCAGGTGAGTTAATTGGCTCATGACAATTTTTTGGCATGTCAAAAGGAGTCACTATCATGCATGCAACATTAGCTCTACATTTAGCTGTTAGAATATTGGAATTCTCTATTTCAGAAGATATTTCTTGTAAGTTTTTGTTTTTGAATTGGACATAGTTGAAATCTTTTGTCAGTAGAATTGTATTCCTTGAGATCTTCAGGGATTGGAGTTAACATTTTGATTGAGCCTCCAGTGTCTTCTTGAGTTTATTTAGTGAAATTAAATCCTTCTTCTATGGTTATGTAAGGGAATTGAAGGGTTTCAATGGAGTTGCGTTCAGAAATCTGACTAGCTAGATGATAAGTATTTAATAATTTTACATCTTGCGTGGTTATGATGGAGTCCAAATCTGGAGAATAGATTCAGTAATTTATATGACCTTCACAATAGCCTAAAAAATTCCTTCTTCTCTGCTCTTATCAAACCTTCCCCTGTGTTTATGTTTTTCAATATAGAAGATAAAATCTGATCCAAATGTATATAATTTGGATGGCAATTTTGTATTTTTGTGCCAAAGTTCCCAAGGAGTTTTATTATGTTCAAGAGAAGAGGATGGTAAGATATTTAGAAGGAAAGTTGTGGTATTTATAGCTTTGGCTCACCAGTGTGCATCTAATCCAGATTCAATTAGTAAGAATTTAGCTTTTTTGACAATAAAATGGTTACCTCTTTCAGAAATAGGATTTTGTTGGGGAGAGTAAGGTGCTGTGCATAAATGAACAATTCCTTTACTTTTGATGTGATTTTTCATTGAGGTGTTAATGAACTCTCCACCGTTGTCTGAGACAATACACTTCACCTTTTGTTAAATTTGATTCTCAACTAGAGTTTCAAAGTCTTTGTAGTTTTCAAAAGTTTTGGATTTGAGCTGGAGGAATTGAACATTCCGAAACCTAGAGTTACTGTCAACAATTTTGAAGAAATAAGACTTTCCGCCTTTGTATTTGGGAGTAATTGGGCCACATAAGTCCATGTGAATAACATCCAAGGGTGATTTGGGAGTTGGAAAGGTGCCAGAAAAGGGTAATATATGAGCTTTAGTAAGGGCACATGTTCTACATGAGAAACTAGAGAAGTTCAAACCTGGAAATAGTTTATCTATGGTTTGATTATTGAGATTCCCATAATTGTGATGGAGTAATCTCATTTTCTTGTCAATTGAGTTGAGATTGTTAATTGATTTAAATATTGAGTTACTTACTAGGGGAAATGTAAGGATTCATCATTTTGAGGAGCATTCTATGAGGGTGGTATTACCATTTTTGATCTTGAATTGTCCATTATCATTGAAAATGCTCCATCTGCCCAGTAGTATGTCCACTAATGAAATTAAATTAGCCTTTACGTTAGGAGCATAGAGAGTGATTTTTATAATGAAGCCATGACCTAAATTTGAGAAGAATAGAGCATTGCCTTGACAAGGGAAGTAAGCTCATCTCTGTTGGCCATTGAAAGTGCAGTTTTTGAGTTGCAATAAGTATCAAAGAAATTTTGATTATTAAGTATTGTGAATGATGTGGTACTTTCCAGTATGGGATGGTCCTCAGGTAGATTGTTGAATACTGAAAAGGCCTTGTGAGAGTTTTCTGTCCCTCTACTTTCTCTCTACTTTTTCCTTTTGAGAAATTTGTCACGTTTCTCAAGATGGAGTTGAAAAAAAGATACTTCAGAAACCACACAATATGGGGGGCAGACTTGCTAGAAAGTCTGCAACCTTGGACCCAAACTCACCACAGATTGAACACAAATTGAGCTATTGATAAAGGAAACATAAAATCAGGGATGAATACCACTCAGCAGAACAGTTTTAGGTGGGTGTTCAAGTAGAGTTCAGTATGGGTTCAGTATGAGTTCAGTCTGAGTTCCATCTGAGTTCCATCGGAGTTCAGGTTGAGGAATTGCTAGCAAGTCCACCCCCTATATTGTGTAGTGAGAATGGGGTGCCAGGGGATTGTGCTTGCCTTTCAAGCATAGATGCTTAGTCTTGGTGTCGATGGCCAAGACTGTACCAGAATTTGATAAGTTAAAAATCTTTTGTTGAGTAACTTTGGTTTCTATATCAGAGATCATGTTTTAAATGGTAGGCCTTTGATTGTTTATGTCATATTTGCTCAAGATGATAGTGGCTGTGGTTTGATACAATTCAGGTAAGAGATTAAGTATGTAATTTCCCAGAATATAGGAGAGAATGTTGTCCTTGAAAAGATCTGGAGCTACTTCTCAAAGTATTTTCATTGTCCCTCTGAAGTTGCTCATTGCTTTGAGCAAATTTCCTTCAGTGAATTTAATTTTGAATAGTTTATTGAAAACATATGAGCAATTTTGAGTGGATTTGGAAGTGTAATGGTCTCTAATTTGTTTCCATAGTTGAGATGGCTCCACTACATCATCATTTAGAATAAATTTATGTTGATTTGGCCTTTCCATAAACAATTTAATTATAGTATTTGTTTTTCTTTGTTGTATGTTGAATAGATTTAGAAGATCAGGATTGGTAGGTATAGAGCAAACTTCTGAGAGGTATTGATCAAAATTTTGCACAGTTAAAGGATATTTGATGTCAGTCTTCCAGGTGTTGTATTTTTTAGCATTTAGCTTTTTGAAACCTTTAATTTCAGAGTATTATGAAGAATCCTGTAAATAAGAGAAATTGGGAGGAGGTGGATTTTGAAATGATGAAGACATTCTTGGAGTGATAGTGTGCAAGGATGAATGCAATGGACTTGGAAGTAGAGAAAAAGTATTTGTAGATTGAGGGGTTTCCAGTTTATCTCAAATGCAGGGGCGCTGGGCCCATAACCCTGATAAAAATTATTAAATTGTATTAGTGACTAAAGACTTAAGTGGATAAGGACAGAAATGGATGAGGGAGGAAGGTGACAGACAAGCAAGGACAAGATAAAAGATAAAGATAGAAAAGATCTAAATGAGTAGATAAGGTGAGTGGACAGTGACTAAGTAAAATAAAAGGGAGAAGAGTGAATTCATTGCAGTCATAGAGCACATACATTTTACCTGATAACCATTAGTAAATTGTATTAGTGACTAAAGACTTAAGTGGACAAGGACAGAAATGGATGAGGGAGGATGGTGACAGACGAGCAAGGACAAGATAAAATATAAAGATAGAAAATACCTAAATGAATAGATAATGTGAGTGGACAGTGAATAAGTAAAATAAAATGGAGAAGAGTGAATTAAATTCAGTTTTAGAGTACATAAATTTTACCTGATAACTATTAGTAAATTTTATTAGTGACTAAAGACTTAGGTGGACAAGGCCAGAAATGGACAAGGGAGGATGGTGACAGATGAGCAAAGACAAGATAAAAGATAAAGATAGAAAATATCTAAATGAATAGATAAGGTGAGTGGACAGTGACTAAGTAAAATAAAATAGAGAAGAGTGAGTTCATTTTAGTTGTAGAGCACATACATTTTACATGATAACAATCAGTAAATTAGGGGGTATCAATGTTCAGGGATCTGCAATTAAATTAATTGTGGATAAAAATTATTATACCCCAATTATCTTCTGAAATTATTTTTGCTAATAATTGGGTTATTAGACACTTTACATGTCAATGTTCACCTCTTATCCAACATTTTTCTACTCAATTTTTCATAACCACATCTTGGACAACTATCTGTCATAACCACATGTTGCACAACTTTCTGCCATAACCACATCTTGGACTACTCTCTGGATATGCCTCATGGATGTGATGAGTTTGGGATCAGGAATTACAAATGGAAATAGGGGTATAAGAGGCAGGATAATGCATTATTGTGGATTCCAAATCCACTAGCCCTGGGACTAGTGGATAAGAATCTTCTGCAATTAATAATGTCTGATCCAGGGAAAAAATTTCCTGATCCCTAATTGTGGATCCCTGAACATTGATACCCCGTATTGTATTAGTGACTAAAGACTTAAGTGTACAAGGACCGAAATGGACAAGGGAGGACAGTGACAGACAAGCAAGGACAAGATAAAAGATAAAGATAGAAAAGATATAAATAGGGGGTATAAATGTTCAGGGATCCACAATAAGGGATCAGGAATTTTTTTTCCCAGGATCAGACATTATTAATTGCGGAAGATTCTTATCCACTAGCCCCAGGGCTAGTGGATAAGGAATCCACTATAATTCATAATCCTGCCTGTTATACCCCAATTTCTATTCCTAATTCCTGATCCCAAACTCATCACATCCATGAGGCATATCCAGAGAGTAGTCCAAGATAAGGTTATGGCAGAAAGTTGTGCAACATGTGGTTATGACAGAAAGTTGTCCAAGATGTGGTTATGAAAAATTGAGTAGAAAAATGTTGGATAAGAGGTTAACATTGACACGTAAAGTGTCTAATAACCCAATTGTTAGCAAAAAAAATTGCAAAAGATAATTGGGGTATGAGGAGTTTTATCCGCAATTCATTTAATTGCGGATCCCTGAACATTGATACCCCCTAATGAATAGATAAGGTAACTGGACAGTGACTAAGTAAAATAAAAGGGAGAAGAGTGAATTCATTTCAGTTGTAGAGCACATACATTTTACCTGATAACAATTAGTAAATTGTTTTAGTTACTAAAGACTTAAGTGGACAAGGACAGAAATGGACGAGGGAGGATGGTGACAGACAAGCAAGGACAAGATAAAAGATAAAGATAGAAAAGATCTAAATGAATAGATAAGGTGAGTGGACAGTGACTAAGTAAAATAAAAGGGAGAAGAGTGAATGCCAACTCAATGTTGAGCAGACATTCTTAAATATGTTAATGTTAGGGTATGTAAATAAATGGTGATACAGAGGTATGCTTTAATGATAGCTTTGTCAAGTCTATTACTTAATATATATATATATATATAAGTAGATGTAGGACTGTAATAATATGCTTTTAAGATATTAACAGTGTAGAGTAAGATCCACAAAATTTCTTGAAATGATTGAGAGATGAAAATGATATCTGACTGGGTTTCTTTTTGTTCTTTTCTTTACAGTCCCTTGTCAAATTCCCTTTCTTGTGACAAGAGTAGTACTCAGCTTTAGTGACAACAATCACATCCAAATCCATAGGGGAGGATTTGTCAATGTCAAAGGATTTGGTTGGGGAGGTTGCCTTCAAACGGGGGTGAAACAGCTTCCCTTATGAGTAGATGGTTGAAGAGGAGCCAAAAATTTTCCTAGTAGCAGCAGAAGAGTAACAAGTATTATTAGGGGGTATCAATGTTAAGGGATCCACAATTAAATTAATTGTGGATAAAAATCCTTATACCCCAATTATCTCCGGCAATTATTTTTGCTAATAATTGGGTTATTAGACACTTTACATGTCAATGTTCACCTCTTATCCAACATTTTTCTACTCAATTTTTCATAACCACCTCTTGGACAATTTTCTGTCATAACCACATGTTGCACAACTTTCTGCCATAACCACATCTTGGACTACTCTCTGGATATGCCTCATGGATGTGATGAGTTTGGGATCAGGAATTAAGAATGGAAATTGGGGTATAAGAGGTGGGATAATGCATTATTGTGGATTCCTTATCCACTAGCCCCGGGGCTAGTGGATAAGAACCTTCTGCAATTAATAGGGGGTATCAATGTTCAGGGATCCGCAATTAGGGATCAGGAATTTTTTTTCCCGGGATCAGACATTATTAATTGGGGAAGATTCTTATCCACTAGCCCTGGGGCTAGTGGATAAGAAATCCACGATAATGCATTATCCCGCCTCTTATACCCCAATTTCCATTCCTAATTCCTGATCCCAAACTCATCTCATCCATGATGGATTTTTAAGAAAGTCACATGACTTATAATTGCTGATGCCATCCTTAAGTATTTCCTCACTCTATTCTACTTAATTTTGGTGGCAAACACTTAAGTTTTTTTTCTATCTACACACCCCAACTGCACATTTGGCGGTGAATTCCCACTTCCCTCATCACATAACCCTTCCACCAGCAACAATGAAACACCTCTCTACTAGGAAGCTACTTCACTCAACAATGAATGCTATCACTTTTCTTTTAGTTCTTTACTATAAATCTGACTCTGATTTGGAAGATGCTTTAGCTTATATGTGTTTTCTTTCCAAAAAGCGTTACATCATCACCAGGGGGCCAAATCTTTATCATGATCCCCGATATGATCTGGCCTCCATTCTCAAC
Source organism: Hemileia vastatrix (assembly GCA_030280995.1). NCBI lineage: Eukaryota > Fungi > Basidiomycota > Pucciniomycetes > Pucciniales > Zaghouaniaceae > Hemileia > Hemileia vastatrix. The sequence goes on along the minus strand of JASXTE010000009.1, from coordinate 34,154,856 downwards.
ATTCCTCATTTAAACTTCACACAACTTTTTAGAACTTCTCCCGATTCTTTCTTCAAACTTTATCAACTCATCTCCGATCATCCTATCTTCCATAACAATTCTCATAACAAACAGTGTAATCCTGCCATCCAACTTGCTGTTGCTCTATGTCGTTTTGGCTCAAATGGAAATGGTGCTGCCATAAGACGTTTGGATTATCTTTAACATAGGATATGGTACCGTGATATTATACACCAAGCGCTGTATGATTGCTATCCTTTCCCTCAAGTCTCAAACTCTTGCTTGGCCAACTCCAGAACAGCGACTTGAATCCTCTCAAGTAATGCAAGCTGAAGGCTTCCCTGGCTGTATAGGTTTTGTTGATGGCACAACCATCCCTTTGAGTCAAAAGCCTGCTCATGATGGCAACCATTATTTTGATTGCAAAAAAAGGTTTCTTCAAAATCTCCTCCAAGTTTTCATCTTTCACAATCTAACTTTTTATCTTCTTTCTAGATACTCTATTGCTGTTCAACTTGTATGCGATGTCAATAAAAAAATTATTGCTTTTCACAGTGGCTTCCCTGGATCATGTCATGACTCTTCTGTCTTCCAAAGAATGAGGATTTCTCAATCCCCTGACTCATACTTTGATGAATCTCAGTACCTCCTTGCAGACTCAGCATATGCAAGTGGAAAGTACATTATACCTGCTTTCCGTGGTGCAAATTCAGAAAATGACCCCAAAACTAAATTTAATTATCACCTTGCACAATCAAGAGTACGAATTGAACATGCTATAGGTATTTTAAAGGGACAATTTTCTAGTCTTTGGGAGCTCAGAATCCAATTTCAAAAAAAATTGAAGATCAAAACTGCAAATCATTGTATCTTGACTTGCGTAATACTCCACAATATTCTAGCTGATTTAAAGGATGAGTGGAATGATCTTTATGAAGAAGATGATCCTGAACCACCACTGGCACTCCCCTCCCTTGATTCACAAATCATTCAATCAACCGGTATGGTAAGGTAAACTCTTACAGTCGCCTTGCTGTAAGCAGAATCCGGAGGAGATATGTGGATTTAGCTGAAAACCCCGTCCTTCCAATAAAATAACAAAGTAGGTGTTCTAAATCACTAAGCTAACCAATCTACTTGGATCTGATTGATAAAAATAATGAAACTCTAAAATAATTAACGCTTATTGAGATTTAAAGAAAGTGGCTGTTGATAAAGAAATACTGATAACAACAATTAAGGTGTACCAGTGAAAGATCTGAAATGATTGACTTTTATGTTTTTATAATAATTTGAATTTTTATGAGACAGCAATAATCAAGTCCCAGCGACGAAGACCTTTATAAAGATACCCTGTTTGAAGTGTGATTTAAATTGTTGAGTGGTATTTCTAAAATGTTATATATAAAATATAAAGTTATAAGGGTATTACAAATTTATTTAATTTGTTGAGTAATAAAAAATGAGACTGTGGTAGTTAATGATTAAGCTGTATGATGTGTCCCCCCTCAATTTCGAGTTTGAAAGTCGCTTAAGTATTCCTAGTCACGTGCCTAAGATTTCCCCTCCAGAGCTCTTCCAGAGTCAATCCGGAGCCCGTACGGAGTCCGTACGGAGTCCGTACGGAGTCAAAGCGGAGTCCGTACGGAGTCGAAACGGAGTCCGTCCGGACTTCCGGACTCAATTTAGAACCTTAAAACCATAATAAAAAATCTAGAAAAATTACACATAATAGAGCTACTTCCCCTTTACCTACCAAACTAATTTTGGTAGTCTTCGCAGCTCTAATTACCCCGTGAAAATTCATCAAAGTTAAGTAATTTTTGAAAACGTAAATATTTCTATAAAACTTTAAAATTCATTTAAAAATATAAGAAAAATAGTAAAAATTCTGGGAAAATTTCCCAAGGTTCTTGAGTGACTTGACTTGATACTTATAAATTTTTCAGACCGTAAAAATAAGTTTTCTCCGTAAAATAAATTGTTTTCGTGTAGGCATTCGCTCGTGACCAATTTCTTCATATTTTAAAACTCAAATAAATTAAATAAAACCCTTTTATATAAAAAAATAATAACGCCAATCTTGCACGCCGTAATAACTCCATTTACGTACTTAGGTGCCGTACTAAACTTTAGGCTACCACATCCTCCCTCCAATCGAGAATGTCCCCATTCTTATAACTTTGCATAAGTGGTTGAGAAATTCCAAAAGAATTATCTTTTCTAATAAAATAATTTGATAAATTTGTTTTAGCTGGTCTTCTTTTAAATCTTTATAATAAAAACGTTGTTTCTTCTTCTCTGGCCTGATATAACATAAAATAAAATAAAATAAATCTTGTGATGATTCCACTACGAGAGCAAGGTTTGAATCCCTTCAGACTCCCATTAACCAGTCTTCCTTCTTGTCACAGCATTGAGAGAGTGGATCTTCCTATGAGCCGAATACTCCTGATTCCAACCTCATAGGGCCCCCCACTGAGCCGAATTCTATGATTCCAATCTCGCCATAAGGTCCTCCAAGCTTCACACCAAAAAAAAAAAATGGCCTAACTATGAGGCACTAAACAAATCATTCCCTAAAATCCAACTACCATCCTAACTTCTGATTCCTTCATCACAATTTTCAAACTTTGCTATACAGCAAACCCATAAAATACTTTTGCCAGGCTTCCAATAATAATATTAACGTTAGACCATGTTAAAGCGCCACAAATTTTACCTAATTAACCATTATGCTTTCTTTAGCATCATCACCACCTAAAATTTTAACCTCCTAAAGCTATCAGCACCCAATTCCAGAAATAATTGAATAACCAGTTTAGAGTCTTAGTGGACAGTGATAAATTAAAAGATTGAATTGAGTTATCCAAACAAGATTGACATTCCAGTTTAAAGTCTTGGTGGACCAAACATATAATCGATTGCCAGTTTATGGTCTTGGTGGACCAAAGATCGTTTAGGTGCATAAATAACTTGATATATTCCTAAGTAAGGCCTAGGCTTGACCAAAGATTGAATAAATTTGATAATCCAGTTTAATGTCATAGTGGACCAAACATTTGATTGACAAGTAATCCAGTATAAGGCCATAGTGGTCCAATGAATGTTGAATTATCCTGCAGATATTAATTTTCCAGTTTAAAGTCATAGTGGACTAAACAATGAATGAACTACTAGTTTAAAGTCATGGTGGACCAAACATTTAATCAATAAGAAATCCAGTTTAAGGTCATGGTGGACCCAACAGCTTGATAACAGTCCAGTTTAAGGTCTTGGTGGACCTAACATTTGATAACTCTCCAGTTTAAGGTCTTGGTGGACCTAACAAATCCAATAAAAAATTTTAACGATAGTCTTGAAAATTAGCCAGTTTAAAGTCTTGGAGGACTAACAGCTCCAAAATTCGTATAAAACCTTAAAGAAAGTCTTGAACAGTAGCCAGTTTAAAGTCTTGGAGGACTAACAGATCCAAAATACGTATAAAAAAAAAACCTAAAGAACGTCTTGAACAGTAGCCAGTTTAAAGTCATGGAGGACTAACAGCTTCAAAATTTGTATAAAACCTTAAGGAAAGTTTTGAACAGTAGCCAGTTTAAAGTCTTGGAGGACTAACAGATCCAAAATATGTATAAAAAACCTTAAAGAAAATCTTGAAAAGTAGCCAGTTTAAAGTCTTGGAGGACTAACAGATCCAAAATATGTATAAAAAACCTTAAAGAACGTCTTGAAAAGTAGCCAGTTTAAAGTCTTGGAGGACTAACAGATCCAAAATATGTATAAAAAACCTTAAAGAACATCTTGAAAAGTAGCCAGTTTAAAGTCTTGGAGGACTAACAGATCCAAAATATGTATAAAAAACCTTAAAGAACGTCTTGAAAAGTAGCCAGTTTAAAGTCTTGGAGGACTAACAGATCCGAAATACGTGTAAAAAAAAAAAACCTTAAAGAACGTCTTGAAGAGTAGCCAGTTTAAAGTCTTGGAGGACTAACAGATGTCTTGAAGTAAAATCCCATAGGTATTGAGTTCCCCTAGACCCTGTTTCCTGTCTAAACTAAATGAATAAAACTAAAAAAAATATAACTGAGAAATATAATAATTTTGATTTAACTAATTAATTTTTTTTTTTTTTTTTATTTTTATTTTTATTTTTATTTTTATTTTTATTTTATTTTTTTTTTTTTTTTTTTTACCATTTAAAATAAAAGATTTTTTTTTTTTTTTTTTTTTTTTTTGTATTTTTATTTTTTTATAATTATTTTTTTTTTATTTTTTTTTTTTTTTTTTTGATTTTTAAATTTAAAATAAAAGATTTTAGAAAAGATAGTTTTGAAATAAAAGTTAAAATTTAATTTTTAAAGAAAGATAAATGAGTGTGAAAAGAAAGATAAAAAAGTAATAAAATAAAATTTTAAAAGATGCCCCCCGGCCATTTGATGAGCCGTACCCTTGACATCATACCCACATCCAAGTGCAACTTGATGTGGTTACACGATTTTAAGAAATTGAAAAGAAAAGAAAATAAATGAAAGTTTTTAGAAGATAATTTTATAATGATGATCACTGGGTGGGCTCCCTCCAATTTATAAAAATGATTAGAGACCACCAGTGAGCATCACCTTTACAATAATTCATAATATATATTAAAGAAAAGAAATCACAATTTTACTTAAAAAAATCAAAAACAAAATAAAAAAAATCTTGAATCCGGCGTTGAGAGCAGTGTCTCTTGATTCGTTCCAGTTTATAGTCTTAGTGGACTTCCTAAAATTAAAAGACAAAGCCAGGATTCAACTAGAAACAGGGAAAATTTTGGAAACGAACATTATGGGGTAATTGTGTATAGAGCAGCCAGCCCATCAATTACCCCCACACTTGCCAATATTAAATTAAGAAGGTTCCCCTGTGAACACTTCTTCCGATAAATTTTAAAATTTTTTCCAACACTATCTTCACCCATATTTTACGAATTTTAAGTTTTTTTTTTTTGAAAATTTCAAAGAAGGTTTTCACGCATTTTGTTAGGTTTCATCATAGTTTCGTCGACCATATACAGTGTAACGATAGTAAAGTATTTTTTATAAAAATAAGAAGATAGTTTATCCTCGTTGCGGAGGTATCCATAAAATTTCGTAGATATCATTAAAATTGTAGTTTATCCTCATTTCGGAGTTGATAAAATTTAAGAAATTTCATAGTTTATCCTCATTGCGGAGGTCGTCATAAGATTTTTATAAACATCATAGTTTATCCTCATTGCGGAGGAATCCATAAAGTTTCATTGATATCATAGTTTATCCTCATTGCGGAGGAAGACTTCGGCACTCCTGGTGCCTCTAGGATAGAACCGTTTCACTTGATCGGCAGCTACCCTCTTCTTCAATACAACTCCATCCAACTCTTCTAGCACATATGAACCGCCGGAAACTTGCTCCTTGATTTTATACGGTCCATTCCACCTATCTGCAAACATCTTTCCCCACTGACTTTCCAAACTCCTATTATACACCAGGACCATATCACCTGGGTTCAAAGGTTTCCTTAATCGATGTGCCAACCGCTCATCCCAATATCTAACTGATTGATTTCGGATCTTCATCATCCGCGAATATGCCTTTTCTAAATATTCTTCTTTCTTTTCTAGCTGCATCATTCTTGCACACAATAATTCTTCAGTAGTTTTGACCGTGTCCCAGTCAACTCCAAGATATGATTCAGCTTCTAAATCAACCGGTAAAACTGCTTTCTGTCCAAAAACAAGTTCATAAGGTGAAAATCCGGTCGTCCTTTTGGCAGTGATTCGATCAGCAAATAAAACTAAAGGTAAATAGTGCCTCCACTTTTCGGCACTTGTCCCACACATTTTAACTAAAGCATCCTTAATAACTTGATGCCCTCTTTCAACCATGCCTTCAGCTTCAGGATAATATGGGGTTGCTACCCTAACCTTTGATCCAACTTTCAATACGGCCTCTTTAAACTCTGTCCCAAATTCAGGACCTCCATCTACCGTTACCAACTTCATCACCCCATACCTATATACCCAATTATTCAAAAAAAATTCTGCCACATTTTTGGCAGTTAAATTAATAAGAGGCGCTGCCTCTACCCAACCAGATAAATCATCTCTGGCCACAATTAAATATTTATACCGTCCCTCTTTTATATGAACGGCATCTAAACTAACTCTTCCAAAGAGCGTATATTCACCGGTCGCGCGTCCAGGTTCTTTTGGCCTTAAATAACTTCGTCTTTGACATTCTTCGCATGAATGAACCCACTGTTTAACAGCCATCTTCATTCCAGGCCACCAAAATCGATCAGAAATTCTTCTAAACGTTTCTCCAACGCCTCTATGCCCGAGATCTTCATGCAGTGATTTCAAAACTAATTCTTGCCCCTTCTGTTGAGTTATAACTACTTGAGGATTTGGATTCCTCCTCTTCATTAAACGTCGACCAGATAGGTAAAACGTAGATGACTTCCTCTTGATAGCCACCCATTCATCGTCTTCACACTCTTCTGGCCTCTCTAAAGTCAACAAATATTTGACTAACAAAAAATAAAAACCAGTCTGACCCCAGACTTCATCTTGAAAATCGATTAATATAACATCAATAGGGACTTCTCTATCACCAATATCACCTGCACATGAATGAGCCAATAATCGTTGACCCCTAAATAAATTTTTAATTGAGCTATGTCGACGTTTTTCTTCTGAACCTTTGGATCCTTCGAAAACCGTATTTGAAAATACCTCTTTCTCTTTATCCACCTTTTTATTTAAATTCTCTAATTCTCCAACATATACACCATTCCTTAATTTACTACTATCCCACACTACCAATCCATTTTCCTCTACATACACCACATCTTCTTCTACCTCCTCTCTGCCGAATTTATCTACACCTTTTCCAACACCTTTATTAACATAAAAACTATTTTCCAGTTTATCCTCTTGGTGGAGGTCATCAACACCATAATCTAAACACAATAGTCCTGCCAGTTTAACCTCATGGGGGAGGTATGGAAAGTCTTCAGCTCCTTTAGTGCTGGCTTTGATACTAGGTATATCTTCATCGAACTCTTCTGAGTCTGAATCTTCTTCAGTGGGTGGTCTCCTTGATAAACCATCTGGCATAGTAAAAGTTTTGCCAGGCTTATGAACTAAATCAAATGAAAAATGTTGAATAAAAGCTACCCATCTCGTCATGGGTGCGTTTGGTAAACTTGGGGAATTAATCATCTGGATTAACGATTTCGCATCCACTTGCAACTCAAAATGTTGCCCCCACAAAATATGCTGAAGTTTCTTCAGTATTTTTGCCACACCACATAATTCCAATTTTGGTTGAGAATATCTTGATTCGACCTCAGTAAATACTACAGATTCATACCTAACTGGCCTGATGTAACCAGCTTTATCCATCTGAGACAAAACCGCCCCAGCTGCAACCTGACTTGAATCAACTGCTAAATAAATTCTGCCAGCATCTTTTCCATAATCCAACTTGTGCAGGACTAAATCCTTCCCCACAACCTCCTTCAACTTCACAAACGCCTTCTCACACTCTTCATCCCACTCCCAGTCTGCATCCTTTCTTGTTAACCGTCTCAATGGAGCTGCCAATGAAGAAAAGTCCTTGATAAACATTCTAACATATACGCAAACGCCTAAAAACCCTCTAACTTCGGTCGTATTCTTGGGTCTTGGCCAGGACTGAATTTTGTTAACTTTCTTCTTGGACATAATCCTACCCTCTCTACATACCACATGGCCTAATATTTCTAAGGCTGGCACACAACATGAAAATTTTGAACCTGAAATAGTTAAACCAGCCTCTTCAATTCGAAACAAGATTCTTTCTAAAGTAATTGCAAACTCCCAAATGAATTTGCGTATCCCGGGATTCTCTTCCAACACCTGGTTATCATAGTTGGTTGTTGGTCCCTTAATTCCTCCATCATCTATAAAGATTCCAGCATATTGTGGAATTTCATCTTGAAGGATCCAAGCCATCTGAGCTTGTTAAACTGCAACCGAATTTGTTGCTCCTTGAGGTAATCTTGTTAACTGTAAACGTCCAAGTGGCGTATCGAATGTAGTGAGAGGTCTTGAGTCCGGATGTAACTCTCTCTCATCATATCCACCCATAATATCTCCCAATCCATAACACACTCTCCCTGCAAACGCTTCAACAAACTCCTCAGCACTAGGCGGTATCCCAGCATCCTTTATTGTAACCCTATTTAATTCCCTAAGATCATGAACAACTCTAAGCTTGCCATTCGGTTTCTTGATACAAAATACCGGACTAGAATAACTTGATGTTGATTGCTCATAAAGTCCAGTGCGTATCCGTTCTCTGACAACTTCGATATAAGCTTCTTTCAATGCAGCTGGAATAGGAATCGGTTTCTGCTGCCACGGTTCATGACATACCACAGGAATCTTGTAAGGCTCCCCATAGGAATGCTTCAACACACCCCTCTCCTCTTCTTCAAAAGCAATGGCCTTCTCTCGCTTGACCATCACATCCAACAACAACTTCTTCTCTTCTCCAGACAACCAACCATCAGGTCCAAAATTAACAACACCCAGTCTCTCAAAAGTGATTCTTGACGTCTCAGAAAATTCAGGCGGATTCTTTACCAAGGGACTTTCATAAGGATCTCTTGATAACCTTGGTCTTCTCAAGGGTGGATTTAGTTCAGCAGGTAGCGGTTCATTAATAGGTTGAACTTTATTTGCTACTTTCTTATATTTGGCTGCGTCCACATCTAAATAAGCTTGAGGTAAATCATTTACTTTTGTATCGCCATTAAAACTTTCATCAAATGAATCTTCTTCATCGCCAGAATCAGAATAAGAAAAATTAGAAAAATATTTTATTTCATTTTTAAATTTTACCCTTTTCTCCTTTCCCTCGTCTAATTTATAAACAGATTTTCCAACACCTTTGCTTCCCTTATCCAACATTAAATCACCTGTAAAGAAAGTCGGCAGTTTAATCTCTTGCTGGAGAACCGGAATTGAATTTTCACAAAAATTATTTTTTTGTGTTTTAATTATACCGAGATTTTTTATTTGATTTTGATGAGATTTTCGCAGTTTACCCTCTTGCTGGAGGTCCAAAATAGAAGGAGATAATTGCAGTTTAACCTCTTGCTGGAGGCCCATAATAGAAGGAGATACTTGCAGTTTAACCTCTTGCTGGAGGTCCAGAATAAAATTTTCACAAAAATTATTTTTTTGTGTTTTACTTATACTGAGATTTTTAATTGGATTTTGATGTGATTTTTGCAGTTTACCCTCTTGCTGGAGGTCATAAAACATACCCTTCCAATTTTTATCCAACCTAATTTGGCCCATTTTGCCTTTTTCACCATTTTTAAATTTAATAGAAAAACCGGGTAAATCCAATAAACATATAGAAAAGTCCAAAACGTATTTGCACTCCAAAGTAATATTAACAGAAAATAATTGAGAATCCACTTGAATTATCTCCAAGTGAGCTGACCTATTGCAATCCGGGATCTCATCCTGAGGAGAGATTACAACATTAGAGCGATCAGCCCCTGCTACCCCAAAAAATGAGGGCATTCATCCCTTTCCAACAAACATAATTCACCAGAAGCCGTCCGTTTAATATGCCGCTTCTTGGTGCAAACACAACACTGGCACAGTGTAGTAATCCCTGGCCGTGTTTCCCAACCTTCATCTCCAGGAGGTGCTAACCGCATATGTAACCTCCGCATATCTTCACCAGTGATCTCCAAACTAATCCCCATGCCAGCTTGATACCCTATCCTGGCCTCAAAATCCATCAAAAAAGGACCACCAAGAACAGTTTTGACTGCTCCTCTGGCCACATAAAAGTGAACCTTACCAACAGATCCACCAATGCCTAACCTGACATGCTCAGCTGTACCCATCAGCTCTGTTGCATGCCCTCCAATACCTCTGAGGTTTCCCCCAGTTCCACTTTTAATTGGCAAGCCTATACTCGTCGCTTGCTCCAATGAAATTAAATTAATTTGAGACCCTGAATCGACCAAGGCCTTTACTTCTTTACCATTAAGAGTTACCACCAGGTAACCCAGGGGAGCGGAAAAATGTGTATCTACATCTTCCCCAAACTTTTCAGCATTTTCACAAATATATTCCACCTCTCCAGTGGAAACCCGACGCCTCGTCAAATGCTTCTTTTGCTTTTCAGCAAGCGCCGGACTAATCGTAAATAACTCCCCCAAAGATAAGGGAATCTGAAGTTGATTCACCCTATTCAAAACTGCGTCCATCGCATTAGCCTGACCAGAAACTACTGGCCGCTCATACTGGACCTTTGATTTAACAACCTTGGCCCTGGGTACCTCTTGAGGTCCAACCAAGCCATCTTCACCCCCCATTATAACATCTTCACTTTCTATAACCCTAACTCCGTCACCAGCTTCTTGCACTAATCCTGATCCATCGCTAGTCCTTCTTACACCCTCCATTGGGATGGGACCGCTAAAACTTGGTCTGGGTAGAGACACCAACGGTACGTCCTCCTCAGAATCCGAATCATCCTCTGGCATAGGCTCACCATTTAAATCAAACTTGCCATAACTAGGGGGCCCCATATCAGCAATCCCCTTCTGCATTTTATATAATTCGTCCTTAGAGTAAGGGTTCAATTTGTTGGCGGCAGTTTGAGCACTAGAATTCTCGTCCTTAGAGTAAGGGTTCACTTTGTTATTGGCCTTGCCAGGATTAGCCCTCAATTGGCTCTGAATGCTACTTTTCGCCTTAGTAGCAGCTGCTCTTCTAGCAGCATTAACATCGTATTCGCCAGCCATACAGCTACCCTCCACCTGGGCAACCGTCGCCAGCTCTAAACCACCAAAAGAAGTAGAAAATGTGGCTTTACTGACCTCTTTCTCTTTACCTTTGTCAGCTTTTCCACCATTACCGTTACCATTTTTTCCACTCTTGGCATTAACATCTTCATCCGTCACCTCTTCAAATCTGGCTCTTCTTTCAGCCGTTAAACTTCTTCTGACCAAATCAGAAGGAGACTGTCCATCACTGGGCTTGATGAACGAACCATCGGGAAATTTATAAACTTTACCATCAAATAAAACTCGCCCAGCATCCATATCCTTATCAAGAGCAAAACAAACTGTTGCTCTATGCCCCCTCCTATTACAATAGGAGCACACCTTTGGCTCATCATAGCCACCTCTATAATTACTACCACCATTCCCACCATTTCTCCCATTGCCTGGGAAGCGGTTACCGTTGTTATTGCCATTATAATTTCGACGTTCATACCCTCTAGACTGATAAGAAGTCGATGTCGACGAGGAAGCGATTGGGGCCTTACTGGCCTTTTGAGTCTCTTGGACAAATATCTTTAGCTGTTTCGTTAAATCGGCCAAGTGATCGACCATCTTGTTGTCTACATTGCCCTCAACTTTTGCAGCAGGAACACCCATTTGTGCCTTCTTGGCCTCCTGGGCTTTGACCATAATATCGTTGTTCTCGGCCAAAACTTCGCTAACCTTACTGACATATTGAGTGCAAGACTCTTGATACTTGTCCAACGCTAATAACTTTAGATGGGCTTGGATGTTCTCTTTAATAACCTCCAGAGCCGGTAACTTCTGCTCACCGTTTGGCAGTTCCTTCATTAAATTCTTTCTTGAGAGATCCTTCAAGACGTCCATTCGAATATCCCTACTGCATGCTGACCAAAACAAATCTTTTGCTTGATTTTCATGCACTAATTCATCCACCAAAATAAGATATTCTACCACTTCATCAAACTGAACACAAAGTTTTTTGAAGTCCACCATTGAAGAAACACCACCTTTAGCTTGCCAGTCACCTACAATTTTGTTGAGGTCCATCATAGTAAACCTAACACCCCATCTATCAATCATAGCTTTAGAAAGCTTAACCCAATCCTTGTCCTTAAATGCCTGCATAGCAATAACCTCTTTTTCCACCTCCCTATCGGCAATAAAAAATCTAACTTGCTTCACCATATCCACATGGGAAGCACCATCAACAGCAGCAGCAGCTTCATACCTGCTAATGAACCATTTAACCTCCTCCCCATCAAACTTTGGGCCATCCCAAGAAACAATTCTAACTGAGGGAGTAAGAGGGTTAGAAGATCCAGAAGCAACAGCAGAAGAAGACATCCCAATAAGTAATGAAAAGCGTTAACAATCGATAAAATAACAAGCCTCTTGCAGGCCAATAACAAAAATCCAATTAGAGTTCCAGAAAATAAGCCTCTTGCAGGCTAATAACGTTCTTGATCCAAGTAAGTTGTTAAAGAAAGCTAGAGAAATCGAACCCCACGTTGGGCGCCAACTATGGTAAGGTAAACTCTTACAGTCGCCTTGCTGTAAGCAGAATCCGGAGGAGATATGTGGATTTAGCTGAAAACCCCGTCCTTCCAATAAAATAACAAAGTAGGTGTTCTAAATCACTAAGCTAACCAATCTACTTGGATCTGATTGATAAAAATAATGAAACTCTAAAATAATTAACGCTTATTGAGATTTAAAGAAAGTGGCTGTTGATAAAGAAATACTGATAACAACAATTAAGGTGTACCAGTGAAAGATCTGAAATGATTGACTTTTATGTTTTTATAATAATTTGAATTTTTATGAGACAGCAATAATCAAGTCCCAGCGACGAAGACCTTTATAAAGATACCCTGTTTGAAGTGTGATTTAAATTGTTGAGTGGTATTTCTAAAATGTTATATATAAAATATAAAGTTATAAGGGTATTACAAATTTATTTAATTTGTTGAGTAATAAAAAATGAGACTGTGGTAGTTAATGATTAAGCTGTATGATGTGTCCCCCCTCAATTTCGAGTTTGAAAGTCGCTTAAGTATTCCTAGTCACGTGTCTAAGATTTCCCCTCCAGAGCTCTTCCAGAGTCAATCCGGAGCCCGTACGGAGTCCGTACGGAGTCAAAACGGAGTCCGTCCGGACTTCCGGACTCAATTTAGAACCTTAAAACCATAATAAAAAATCTAGAAAAATTACACATAATAGAGCTACTTCCCCTTTACCTACCAAACTAATTTTGGTAGTCTGCGCAGCTCTAATTACCCCGTGAAAATTCATCAAAGTTAAGTAATTTTTGAAAACGTAAATATTTCTATAAAACTTTAAAATTCATTTAAAAATATAAGAAAAATAGTAAAAATTCTGGGAAAATTTCCCAAGGTTCTTGAGTGACTTGACTTGATACTTATAAATTTTTCAGACCGTAAAAATAAGTTTTCTCCGTAAAATAAATTGTTTTCGTGTAGGCATTCGCTCGTGACCAATTTCTTCATATTTTAAAACTCAAATAAATTAAATAAAACCCTTTTATATAAAAAAATAATAACGCCAATCTTGCACGCCGTAATAACTCCATTTACGTACTTAGGTGCCGTACTAAACTTTAGGCTACCACACCGGCATACGCCCCATTATAATGCCAATTACTCTACAACATTTCTCTTCACCCTTTTAATTTTTTATTTTTATGTTTTCATACTTTCCAAATGTCCTCTTTGTGTACTTTAATCACTTGGTTTTGTATTTTGGTTTGTTGCATATTCATTTTTTTTTTGAATTTACGGTGAATATCTTTTTTTTGGATGGCTCATTGGTTTTCTTTCACCAGCTCAACATGAAATCGCATATTTTCTGAAATTGCATATTTTGTCAGTGATTTTTTTTTCATTCATCCCTCATATCCTTTTCCTATTCTCCTCCAACATCCCTCAAACAATTTGGTTTCATTCATTTTGTCATCTCATCTCTCCAGGTAAGTCATTTTATTCTTTTTTTTTGATTTTTTGATTACTAATTATAATTTTTTTTGTTTTTTTCTGTTTATTTTATTTTTTTTATCTAAATTTTTTTTGTAAGTGGTTATTTTGGATTTCAATGGTATAATTAACCTTTTTTTTCTCTCCCTCTTTACTTTATTTTTTAGCTCCATCACCCTACTCTTCATCCCTCCTTCGCATTGTCATTATCCCCCCTTTCCCTTATTTCACTTTTTTTTGGCTCCATTTCATTGAAACACATACATTGCACATTCCTTATGCATTTCACTTACTCCATATTCAATTTCCCCACAATTCCAACATCAATCTTTCTCACTCTATTTTTCCTACTTTTCAATCAAGGTAAGTTTCATCTCCTTTTTTTCATGCCTATATGATATCTCATTCCTTTTATGAAAACTTCATACTTAAATATATGTATGACTCTTATCTGGATAACAGTGAACTTATAAAACTCCTTTTGATCTCATCTTCATTACCACTTTTCAAGTTTTTGTAAAATTTTGAAAATCAGACTCGAAATTAGGGTTAGGCTTATTCAAATCTAATGTTCTTTTTACTGAAGATTCTCCTGAAGGCTACCTTTCATTTCCTGCAAACAGATTTGAATTTGATTCAGTGGTTGCTGAGATATTGACCGTTAAAGTTGAGCCTTTTTTTTCCCAATTTAAATTTTTATTTCATTTTTTTATGTAACAAATTAGGGTTAGCTTTATTTAAATCACATTTCCTTTAACTGAAGATTCTACTAAAGCATATCTTTCATTTCCCACAAACAGGTTTGAATTAGGTTCAGTGGTTGCTGAGATTTTGACCTTTGAAGTTGAGCCTTTTTTCCAAATTTCACTTGTCTTATTTCACATTTTTATATTGCATATTTAGAGGATAAGGATTCTGAAACTCTTATATGATTATTATCTAGGCATTTCAATCATATAGGCATATATTTGTTGGTCAAGAATATCACTAAAGCTCAAAAAGATGAAGATTTTTGCTTATGGGACATTCTACCTTCCTTTGACTCTTTTCTTGCTTTTCGACTCAACAAGCTCTGTAATAAAGCATTTGAAGAAAATCATGAACTTGCAACCAAAGTTGGAATACCGAATTGGTGTGACTCCGAATGGGAAGATATCAGCCACGAATATCTTTTATTTTCTAATGTTATTATCACTCATTCTGGATTCCACAATAGGATTCATATCGATAGGAATGATGCCAATTTTCTTACTTTTGGAATATTCTCATATATCAATCCGATAACTGGCCACCCAATACCATCTCCAGCTAAAATCAAAGGACATGGTTTATATTTTCCAGACCACCGGTGCATCATTGATTTTGGTTTGGGAAATGGTATCATTGAAACTATTTGGAATTCTTCTAAGGATAATCATCAAACGACCAAAGCTCCTCCTGGTTTGGAATCCTGTCAAGATTTCACTTATTTTGGTTGCTCATTTCAAATCAGTAATAAGTTGATACAAAGAATCAATAAGGTAAAGAAAGAAGGTAAAGTTATTTGATTTAAAAAAACTTTATCTAGATCCAAAAAGTATGGGGATTAGAGTTGTCATCGAAAATTTTAAATTTTTTCATAAATTTTTAATAAATATTTTTTATATATCAATTTTCTCAAGTAATGTGATGAGCCATCGAACTTGTGTTGTATAACAGGTAATCATGATAACATTTATTTGTTTCATGAGGTTCCTCTTGCCTATACCTGTGGAAAGTCCCAAACTTTTGTTTCTCGACTTGGTCTGCATTTTGGCTTGAGGGATTGTCATTACTTTAAACTAGGGAAATTGATATATATTAGATATTTATTTAATAATTTATGTAATTATATTAAATTTAGATGACTTCCACCCCTTACTTCAATAAATTGCAGGGGGGGGGTATTGCCAAATTTTCAAATCTGACATGTGAAATTGATGACTTAGAAAAATTTTGGTGATACCCACCCCTTGCTTCAATAAAATGCAGGGGAGAGTATTGCCAATTTTTTTAAACAGATATAGAATTTTTTTGACTTGTAAATATTTTTGTGATACCCGTCCCTTACTTCAATAAAATCCATGGGGGGTTGTGCCAAAATTTCTTATAAGACTTGTGAAATTCTTGACATGTAAGAATTTTTGGGATACCGGTAAAATGCAGGGGGTAGTAAAGCCAAATTTTCATATAAAACTTTCAAGATTCATGACATGAAAGAATTTTTGTGATACCCACCCCTTACTTCAAAAAAATCCAGGGGTGGGGGATTGTCAAATTTTCAAAGGAGACTTGAAAATTTTATTTAAAAAAAGAATATTTAACATTAAAATACGATATTTCAAGAAATACAGAAAATAATTGTAAAATTTATGTACAAATAAATATGAACACATGAAGTGTGAAAGAAATAAAAGAAACTAGTGAACAAAAAATTTCATTAAACGTTCTATTTCTTCAACAGATTTGTTTGCTTTAATGCATTCGATCAAGAAATCTTTCTTTTTAGAACTTTCTTGGAGATCATGCTTATACTTCATCTGTTCCATTAAGTTTTGATGCTCGAGTGTTTTTTCCTTATTTTTGGATTTTTCAATACTAAGAGTTAACTCAAACTTCTTCTCCTCCAAATCTTGGGCCCTACCATCCTTCTGTAAAGAGAGCTCAAACTTCTTCTCCTCCAAATCTTGGATCCGATCATCCTTCCATAAGGAGAGCTCATACTTCCTCTCTTCCAAATCTTGTACTCTGTCATCCCTCCTTAAAGAGAGCTCGTATTTCTTCTTTTCAAAGCTCAGAGTCTCTTTAGCAATTTCCACTTGTTCTAGAGTGAGAATAAAAATTAACATAAAGTAGAAGAAAAGAAGAGTAAAGTAATAAGAGGTATGATATCACTTACCAGCATCATGTTTCTCTAAAAACTGTTCCATCGAAGAAAAAGGTGTTTGTGATGAAGTATCACTTTTTTGTCTTCTTTGGGAGAGGAAATTTAGACTAGTTGGAGCCCTTCTCTTTTTGTTCATCGTAGCATTTTCCTCCTCATCATTGTCACTAGCTTCAGACTCAGTTGATTGAGGATCCTGGGTTTGTTCATCAGCCTTTTAAGAAATAAGAAAAAGATAAGTAAATAAAAAATAGAATTGATAAGATAAAAGAAAAAAGAAACAGACCTGAGTTAGATTTGGTTGGGTTAAATCACCTATAGGATCTACAGAAAAGCTATTTAGATATGTCTCATTCAAATGAGGGGAGGCTTGAGTGGAGGAAGAGGATGGGAAAAGATTTGCTTCGACATCATGTTCGGAGATAGGATCTTCTCCATCCAACATGTTTACAGGATTAACATCAGCTTGCTCTCTAAAAATTGCATCCATCTCTTTAAAGTAAGGACATAAAGAATCAAGTTTATCGTCTATGGATTTTATGCCCTTAGTTATATCATTGTCGGTAATCCCAAAACCAGTGGAAGATGAAAGAGCCTTTGCCTTCTTGTATTTTTTTCGGTAATGCTTGAAGTGTTCAGACATCTGTTTAGGCAAAAGATCAATCCTTCCCTTGGTCTTATTGCGTAATTCATTTGCCATTAGAAGATAGCCATTAACTTTTGATGCGGGGGGCTGTCCTACTTTAGTGGCATACTCAGTACCAAAACAAGAATCATAGTTAGATTTGGTTTTCAGCCAGTTGATAAGAATGAGATGTTCATCTTTTTTTAATTGAACGGTCTTTGATTTCTCAGCTGAGCGGGGGAAAGAGGAAGTAGTGGGAATTGAAGAACAACTGGGTGATGGCTGCCTTTGAGAAGATCTAGGATGACGAGGCATGTTATTATAAATGAAGATGAAAAGGAGCAGAAACAAGCAGATGAGATAGCGAGATGAAAAGGAGAAGAATCAAATAGATGAAATGGGGAGAAATTCTGAGCGGATAGAATGAACAGGATGGGATGAGAATGGAAGTGCGCAGCAAGGTAGAAGGCTGGGATATCCAGAAAGTTGTCCAAGATGTGGTTATGGAAAATTGAGTAAAAAAATGTCAGATAAGAGGTGAACATTGACACGTAAAGTGTCTAATAACCCAATTATTAGCAAAAATAATTGCGGAAGATAATTGGGGTATGCAGATTATTTTCCGCAATTAATTTAATTGCGGATCGGTCAACATTGATACCCCCTAATAATGTCTGATCCCGGGAAAAAAATTCCTGATGCCTAATTGCGGATCCCTGAACATTGATACCCCCTATTATAAGCTTCGTACTGTATGCTTGTGAGTGGTCTCACTATCACTGGCTGCACTATGTTATGGTGTTACCATACTATGTACTTAGCTAGTCTCTCATCAGTATATAGTGTAGCCTCCGAGTACATCGGAGACCTTTCCCTGGTTCTGCAAGGCATCATTCTCTACAGGTTATGGGCCATCTCGCTTGTGGAGAACCCTTCGTAGAACCCTGTTCATTGCAACAATACTGCAATTTCCCTCCTTCTCATGGTGTATGGGCGCCATATTCTCAATTCTACTCTCAAAACAGTGTATGGGCGCTGTTCTCGCCTCAGCCAAAAAAAAAAAATGGCATTTTCCTCTCTAAATTTGGTGTATGGGCGCCATCTTATCATCCTGCCTAAGAAAGGCATCTGCTCCGCTATGGTGTGTGAGGCATCTTCCCTCATTGTGATTTGCGACGATACGAGCAAAACTTTTTGCCACAAACTATTCTCAAAACCCACCTCGTTAACCACCCCTTTCTCTAAATCTTGTACCTTCGCCACATGCTGGCCTCAACAGGCAGCATTCCCGAAACCCCATTATCTCATTTCTCTAAAGTCACCAATCAATCAGAAGCAAGTCCGGAAATCTACCATTTCGCACACCGCTCACAATTCCCTTCTTGCTCAATCCTCAATTTTCATACCGAATATCTCAAATCTCAGTTCACTCTCACCTCACCTACTCCATCAAGTTTCTTATTTTCCTTCAATTTCTACTCCAATACTTGGTAATTTGTTGATGTCTTGATGGGGGGGAAGTACAAATTTTTCTTATAAATTTTCTTTACTTTCATTAAATACTTTTAAACTACAAACTGGAATAATTTAGCTTCTTAGTGTATTGTCTTTTAACATTTTTAACACACACTTTTTAAATTAGTTTACTATTCTATTTCATTGTCACTCATTACAATCTTTTATTATTAGTGTAGGGTGATGTTCGTCTAACTAAGTGGGGGGGATGTTATGGTGTTACCATACTATGTACTTAGCTAGTCTCTCATCAGTATATAGTGTAGCCTCCGAGTACATCGGAGACCTTTCCCTGGTTCTGCAAGGCATCATTCTCTACACACTAAAACCTTGAAGTTAATTTGGTTGGCGAAATCTATTCAATTTAAAGTATACTTGACTGGAGCAAGGAGTCTATCTTTGAAGTTATAGATTTTTTTTCATTAGACGGGCGCTTAAAAGAAATCTGACCTGCAATGATTCTGAATTTAGTGATAATCTCTTTCATTTTTCCCGGAATGCAGGCTTAGTGTTTTAGTCGATCACGGATTTTGTCAACTTTGAATTTATGGCTGTATTTTCTAATAAGGCTTCCTTCAATTCTTCCCAGGGCTGAGACTTTCTCGTTATCACCCAGTAGTTGAAAATACTAAGTTCTGGCATCATCTTCCAGGCATGCTAATGCCAACGTGAACCATTTTTACGTAGGGATTGATCTAGTTTAAAGTATGTATAGATTGATTAAGTAATTATAACATGACATTAATTCCACTTAAGGGGCTATTATACTAGCTCTTTATAAAATGAAATATTAGAGAAGAAAATAAAAAGAAAGAGAGAACTTCCGGAAGAGATAGCGCTCAAAACGCGCATTCGTTATTCCTTAAAGTCTTATAGGTCCAGTTAGGATCTGTTAAAGAATATCAACTTAGTGTTACATTGAAAACTTCGTTCCATATTTATAGGCAGAAGAATAAGAAAAGAACGGTTATAGCAGCGAAATTGTATAAGTCATCAATTTATAAGGAGAAGCCTAACTAAAACGAGTTGAGATAACAATGATAAGAAATGGCTCTATCGAAAAGGCGAAAACTAGAATGCGGATAAGGTAAGAGCTACATGATGTAAAATGAGAAAATAGTTATATAACTTAAAATTAGAATTACATCCTGCTTTTTGTAGTGCTTGCATAATATGCACCATTGGTAATTTTAATGAGCAAAAATCTGGGTATATCCTAATTCAAGACGCGTGCAGTGTTGATATGGTGTACATTACGCAGCATGAAAGGATTTGTTACATTGCGCCTAACAATATAAAAGGGGAAACTTATTCAAGCTCTAAATCTTTCTCCAAGTTGAAACTGATTGGGCTTAACTGGCCAGATAAACTACTGGGGCATCGACCATTAATTAGCGGTTAACATACAAATTAGCAGCTTTTGACGCGGAGGATTTATATATTTAGCTCGAATGCATGGAAATAAACGAGGATATCTACATAAACAGTCGGAACAACACAAGGGGGAAATCAACACAGGGAGTGAAGGAGATACAAAGGCCGGTCAACAGGAGTATATATAAATCAGACAGTTTGAAGAGAAATCATAATTAAAAGAAAGACGGAAGAAAAAGGGATGAGCGATCAAAGAATACGCAAGCGACCATGTGCCGTTGACTCTGAACTCGAAGAAGAAGAAGAAACTGTGGTCAAGACAAGTGAAGAGAACGAAGAAGGACAGGGGCGCGGAGGGGCAGGGGAATATGTGGTATTTGAACATGGGATGACAAGAGACAGGGAGAGAAGAGAAGAGGAAGGGATAGAATTAATTAGACTACCGCTTAGTCATCAAGTTTTGATCCTCACAGCCCCGTCAGGATGGAACAGCGTGGCCAAATATGTGTATGTCTTCAGTGACCACCAGGAGGCAATCAACGAGCTTGGGTTTGAGCCCCTGGCACGCGTCCTGTGGGGTGATCATACCCCTTCACCCGCAACATATCGGTCTTCACCTTCATTCCTGCCCTCATCTCCACATCAGCAGGATCATGGCATTCAGGGACGGAGGCCCCAACGACCTCTGATCAACGGCGGCCAAGTGATCAGCATAGGCAGACTCATGCTTCGACACAGTGGCTCAACTAGTGAGCGCCTCTTTCAGATCACCTTTCAAACTGAACGCCACGCCCAAGAAGGCGCATTGGCACTGTACAAGTGGCTGGCAGCAGCTCAAATGACGGCGCATCAGTGGTACACCAAAGTCGGTAACCGACGATGGTGGGTCGTCGCTGATATTGAAAATGACTCCATCAACGCCGACGAATGGCTCCTTCTCGGTCAGCTTGCTGCTGATGACCCTCTGTCTTCTCTGGCCACCACAGAGATACACTTTCCCTATTTAGCTCAGCCTCACTCTGACCCGCACACCGATCCGCACTCAGATTCATATCCAGATTCTCAAGCCACTAAAAATTTTAGCGATTATGATGACACTCGTTCTGACAATCGCTCCCCAGATCATTATTCTCAACATAATGACGATATAGACTTCATCTCATCTAACCAATCCTCTCAAACTGCAAAAGTGGAAGAAGATGGCTCGAGCAATGATTCGCTCTTTGAGGAAGAAACCGATGAATTGGAGTCTTCTACTGATAATTCTACCAGTCAATCAACCAACCATCCTCACGAATCTTCAGAAACAAAAGATCTCAACAAAAGATTGCGCGATCTTAAATCAGATCTCAGAAAAATCAAGCGAGATCTTGATATCAAAGATAAAAAACACCAGGAAACTCATCATCGTTCCAGGTGGCTAGCCAATGAGACTATTAATCGTAAACATCTCCAATCTAATGAATCTATGAATCGAAAAGGAACTTCCAAGAAAAATGATACCTCTCATAGTGACTCTGATGATCCAAAATCCAAGTCACGCGCACCCAGCTCATCTTCTCATGTTCGCAAAAAGCGTAAGAAACCAAAAACCCGAACATCTTCACACACCGTTTCCAAGCGTCGTAGATCTCAGATTTACAATCAAGACGATGACAATAGCTCGGATCAAGGTGATATTGAAAGTGACGATAGTGCTCTCGCTAATCTTGATCCTAGAAAAAGGCGTCAAATCATGGAAATGATGCAAGAGTTTGTTCTTTTTCATGTTTATTTGTCTTCATGTCAAATTGACACCGTACACTTCCATTTTTACTTATTTATTTATTTTTTCACATCCTTGCAATGTATGTGTGGATGCGATGGTTGCACGCAATTTGTGAAATTCATTTATTCATCACACAAATAGTCAAGAGCAGCCATCTGAAAAGGTGGATCGCTCAAACGCAATTAAAATAATGACTTTGACCGAGATGTACAAGTACAGGAAAGATCGTGAACGTCGAAACACGATGGGATAGCGTTTATAGTTATTAGTCCTTTTTTATATTATTCTGAAACCTGGGTGGTCGTTTGAAATAGGCGGTTTCAGGATATTTTTAAAATTTTGATATCATTATGGTACTTTTTTGAAAATGAGAGTATTAATCAGAACAAAAAATATTTGTAGACGTAATAACTGGTAATCCAGACCCTTGAGCCTTCTTGTAATATTTTAATAGATTTTCGCGTCTGCAACATCCTTTTTTTTCCCTTTTCTTCTTCTATATAGCTTTTACTCAGTTTTAGACATGATAATAATTCTCTTCCTTTTTTTCCCTTTTTTTCCTTCTATTTTTCTTTTTGAAGGAAAATTTTTTATTTTAAATGATTATTTGATTGTATTTCATATTAAAAATAATGACCCTTCTGGGTTTGGTTGACTAACAAAGCTTTGAGAAAACTAAAAAGAAAGGTGTAGCCAAATTGGGAGAATGATTATTTGGACTTGATGTTTTTTTTTTTGGGTGAGAGAAACTTTAAGTTGCTTTACATTTTGCATTTTTTTTTTTTAATTTCGTACAATCTCACCCAACCAGGGGCATGAAGGAAAAGGCACATCAATGGATTCTGACTAGAGCAACCATGATATGCAGGTGAACGCGACTCCGCCTCCTCCGCAAATTGACGCGCCTTCTATGCCACCTGAGCCTCCTCCTCCCCTGGCTCCAAAATCCCCCCCTCATAATCCCTCTCCACTCTTTCCCTCTCCCGCCCCCCCTTTCCTTCTCCACTGATCACATTCCATCCTCCCCCTCTCCCCTTCCTCCTCCAACCAGACCCTACCCCACTCAGGAGAAAAGAAGATACTCTTCTCCCATCCCACTTACAAGATGCCCAATTTGTGGCTCTTCCTTGGATTCCCTAGAGGAAGCTTGTGATGAACATCAGTAACTCTTCTACCCCACCCAAGCAGAAGGCCCCAACCACCGGCAGATGTCAACACCCCCATGTCAGAAGGCTCTGCTACCCCCACCCCATCCCCCAAAGGCAAGCATGCCCCTCTCCCCACTTGCCTGGCCCCAGCCAGAGCCCCAAGCTCTCTGGATGCCTCTATTCACAACCCAACAAAGGCCTTTACTAATTTTGGCCTCACCTCAGCACCTCAAATCCCCTTGCCCTAATCTGTTGATCCCAACACCCCAGTGGCCCAAATTGTTTGCTTGGTTGGTCTTGACCAAGCCAATAACCCTAAAACAACTGTGGTGTGCCTCAACAATCTTTTGGGTACTGCCAGGGCACCTCCAAGAAAGGGCTCCTGCACCAATGTACACACTGCCACTTTGTCAGATATCAAAGCTTTGGCCGCTGCTCTGTCCCCCCTTGCAAGCAAGGCTATGCTTCATCAAGCTTTGCCACCTGTAGATTCAGTTGCCCCCCTCAAAGAACCATCTCTCAAATCTGTAGACCAAAAGATTGATGCCATTTTGGCATGTCTACCTCCTTCTGGCACTGGCTCTTCCCCCTCAGGCCCCTCCCCCCCCATCCTTCAAGACCAACATTTGCTCAAGCTGCTGCCTCAGGTATCCCCCCCCCTGCCTGCCCTTCTCCTGTGCCCCTCCCCTGCCCTGGCCCCCCATCCTTAACTGTCAAACAATCCAATCCAGCATCACCTGTGTTGAAGGACCTGCCAAATCCCAAGTTGCTCTCTTTCATCAACAACCGGATTGCCTCCAAAAAAATTGATAATCCCTCCTCCAATGCCACTATTTGTGTCAAGGGTGTAATGAGCCACAAGTCAAACTACTTGAGAATTATCATGAACTCAATGGACGACCAAACCACCTTCACCAGTTCTTGGCAAGAATGGCTCCCTCAAGGATTAATCTACAAACCTCCCACATTCCCTGTTGTCAACCACAGAATTCTGACTTATTTTGACCTCAACAACTAGTCATGTGTTAATTCCTTGATTGAAGATAATCTGACTTCCCTCAAATCCCTTTACAGGATCTCCTGGTTAAGGCACCCTGAAGCCAGGGCTGGGAAGAATCACTCATCTGTAGTCCTTCATCTTCATGACAAATCAGATGCTGACTTCCTTGCTTCCCCCTTTCCCCCTTCCCCCCTTGTTGTTGAAGGGCAGATTTGCCACACTGAGGCTGTCACCCACAAATGAAGCAAATGTTTTCAGTGCTGGGGCAGGGGTCACCTGTCCATTCACTGTTCTCTCCCCCCACAATGCTCTAATTGTGCTGGTCACCACAGTACCAAAACTGTCATCACCAGTCTGCTTTTGCTGTGT
Source organism: Hemileia vastatrix (assembly GCA_030280995.1). Lineage (NCBI taxonomy): Eukaryota > Fungi > Basidiomycota > Pucciniomycetes > Pucciniales > Zaghouaniaceae > Hemileia > Hemileia vastatrix. The sequence continues at coordinate 34,130,317 of JASXTE010000009.1, read as the reverse complement.
TGACTCTCTCCCCCATGATCACCCTCTCAAGAATTCCCTCACAATGCTCCCCCTCCTTCTCCCCCTATCTTCCACTTCCCCCACCTACCGTCTTGCCCCCATAATCACTCATGAATAGAGACCACATGGCAAAATCACCAACCTCTTCCCCGTTTTTCACTTTCTTCCAACTCAATTTTCACAGATCATTTTATGTTTTTTATTCCCTGTTTAATGACCCCAGCACTAACCATTTTGACATTCTTGTATTTCAGGAGCTGTTCCTCTCCCCTGACCACTTCTCTCCCTCCCTGGCCAGGGGATGGCACCTAATCTCTCCCCTTCCTCCCCCACCTCTTCCCCTATCCACTGCTGCTTCTATGTCAACAAAAGACTCCCCATCCATCTCTTTACTTCAATCCCTAGCCCCTCACTTGACTTCACTCTCCTCCAACTCAACCTCTCCCCAACCCCAATTATTTGTGCTAACCTCTTGAATCCCCCTGCCTCCTTCTCCATTTCCCAATTTATCTTCCCCTCTCTTTATCCATTCTATCATCTCCCCATTTTCCTTTTCACTGACTCAAATTTGCATCATGACCTTTGGGGAGGCCTGTCCAAACATCATTCTAACCATCCAGAGTCCTCCTTTTTCTTTGACTCCCTCTCTGACCTTGGTATATATCTTGTCCCCCAACCTGGAGTCCCAACCTTTTGCAACTCCCAGTGCTTCACATCTGTGATTGACCTGGTATTTGCAAATGGGAAGGCTGCTGATTGGGTTATAAGTTGCACCACTGACAGAGATAGTTCCTCCTCTCACCTCTCCAACCATAGATCTATCATCACTAAAATCCTTCCCCTCCCCTCCCCCTCAACAGAAACCCTTTAGGAATTGGAAATAATTTTATGAGTCATCTCTCCATCATGCCCTTTCCTCTTTCCCCTGCATTTCCCCACTCTCCTCCCCCTCATCTGTTGACCAGGCTGCCAAACAAGTCTCTTCCCTATTTATCAAACTAATAGAAACCTTGGTTTCACTGCAGCATCCAAGCTTGGTGTGTCACGCATGGTGGAATTGTGGTATCCTGGATTCCCTCACAAAAAACTGCTATAGAGCCCTTCATCAAATGAGGCTCTCCCCTGCTCCACATTTTGAGTCTGAGTTTCTGTCAGTGAGAAAGGTCTTCTGTGAAAAAATCAAGTATCTTCACAAACAACACTGGCAAAAATATTTATCCTCCCTGAAGCCCAACACCTTGTTCAAACCAACTAAGTCATCCTCTCACATATCTATCCCTCATTCCAACCCTCCCCTCCATGATTCTGATGGTTCACTGGTGACTGACAATCTACTGAAAGCCAGACTTCTTTTTGAAGGTACTTCAGTGGCATCTATCCCCTGTGATTTTTTGGACATCAATACCCCTCCCCCCTCAGTTCCCCCTTCTCCCCCCTTCACAGTTCAGGAGATCTCTGCGGCCCTCCTTAAAACAAAGAAAGGCAGGGCCCCTGGACCTGATGGTATCCCAAATTCCCTTCTTCATTGTAGCCCCCACATAGTTGCTGCTCTTCTTCTTCTCCTCCTCTTCCAGAAGAGTCTTGACACAGGACACTACCCCACCCCATGGAAGATTGCTAGGAAGGTAATCATCCCCAAACTGAGTTTCCCTGACTACTCCATTCTAGGTGCCTACCACCCCATTGCCCTCCTCAACACTATGGGAAAACTTCTTGAAGCCCTCCTCACTAGACACCTCTCTTACCTTATAGAATCAGAACACCTTCTCCCCAACACTCACTATGGCGGCTTCCCTTTCAGATGCACCTTCGATGCCCTCCTTCATCTAGTCACATGGACCAAAGACCAGTTGAGGAAAGGTAATGTAGTTGGAGCTCTGTCACTTGATGTCAAAGGGGCCTTCCCTTCAGTAAACACCACAAGGCTCTCTCAAATTCTCTTTTCAATTCCCCTCCCTCATAACCTAATTTCACTCATCATTGATTCTCTATGTGGAAGAAAGACAAATATTTCCTTCTCCCCCAAAGGACTTCCCCAAGGGTCTCCTTTTTCTACCCTCCTATACATTATCTATAATGCTGACATTTTACTCCTTCCATCCCTCTCTCAATCTTCACTTACCCTTGGCTACCTTGATGACATAGTTTTCCTGTCTGCCAGCAAGGACCTGGAAACAGTGGTTGATACTCTCACTAACTTGGGATCAGAAGCAGTTTCCTGGGGCTCAAAGCATGCCTCAGTTTTTTATTTCTCCAAAAACAAGTGAATGCTTTTCACTAAACATAAACAAATTTTAAAGTCTCACCCATCTCTCAACTTTAATGGTAGAATGCTTTCTCCCTCCCCCACCATAAAATGGCTTGGGGTTCTCCTCAATCCCCCCTGTCCTTAATCCAAAACAGAAACAAGTTGGTCACAGCTTCCATCCACCACCTGGCATAATTAGGTTGGGGTATTCCGTTGAAGCAATATTACACACTGATCACCTCTTTAGTTCATTCCAGAACAGATTATGCTGCCATTGTGTGGCACAATCCAAATAGGAACTCCAATACCATCAGACTCCTGCAGGTGGTAGACAACAGAGCTCTGAGGAGGGCCCTTGGTTGTTTCTGCTCTACTCAAGTCAAACTTCTACTACACAACTCATCCTCCCTCCCTTTCAAAAACCGTCTGGATTTAGCTTTCAATAAGGTGTGGGAAAGGCTCCTCACTATACCATCCTCAAACCCCATGGCCCACCTGGCTAAACACCTCCTCTCCTCCCCCATCCCTAAAGTTCATCAACACCAGCTCCATATTCTCTCCAAATCCAACATTTTCTCTCCCTTGATCCCACTCTCCAACTTAGACTCCCATCACCCATCCCCATTTCTACTCTGGTTCCCCCCTCTTTTCAGCCAACATCTGTGACTCCAAGGAACTGGAATGTGCCAAGACCCTCAAAATCATGTCATCCAGACCCCACTCATCTTACCTTATTTACGCTGATGGGTCTAAGTCTGACTCAGGGACATTTGTTGCTGCTTTTGACCCGGGCAAGAACTTCCCATTTGTGGCCCACCTAGGTGACCAACACCTCTACTTTGTCTTTGAGTCAGAGTTGTTTGGGATCCTTCATGGCTTGCACCTTTTCATCAACAACCCCTTTCACTCACTTTATAATTCCCTCATCATTCTCACCAACAGTCAATCTGCAATCAAGGCCCTTTCCTCCCCTTCCAACCTAACATACAATTCCTCCTTGCTCCATTCAATTTCCTCCTCTGTCTTTTCCATCCTATCTGCCAACCCTGAGGTGTCCCTTTCTCTCCACTGGTGTCCAGGTCACCAGGGGATTCTATGTAACAAGGTGGTGGATATGTTTGCCAATGGTTCCCATGACATGAGTTCACATTCTAAGTCTCTTCTTTCTTTTGAGGCCCCCCTCCCTCTATTTCCTCACTTAAATCACACATTAAGAAACAATCAAACCTCCTTCTTCACTCTCCCCCCAACAGGGACATGCTGAGAAAACTTAGGGGTCAGTTTAACCCACCCTTTTGTTTTAAGGTTTTGACAGCTCTTCCACAAGCACATGCTACCGCTTTTGTCCAATGCTGCTCCAGCCACTCTCCCTTAAAACACTACCTCTTTTGCTTCAAAGCTAACCTCTCACATCTTTTCTCCTTATGTTGCCTCAATGTTCCAGACACCCCAGAACATGTCCTACTCTTTTTCCCTGCACACTCCATTGAGCGCAAGGCACTCTATTATTTTGCCAAAAAACATAAGATTACATTTGATTCCTCTTCCCTTTTGTCTGCTTTCCCCATCACACTACAGGTCGCTTCCTTTCTCATTTCCACAAACAGATTCCCCAATAATGTTCCCCTCTTGCAGTAGTCCCTACTTGTCTCTCTTTTAATTGCTTGTTGTTTTTCCCCCTACTTTGTACCTACTCATTTGTACCTAGATTTTGCCCCCTGTTCTTTAATGCCCCTAGTCAGGTGAGATTTCAAGAAATTAAAAAAAAAGGAGAAGGCAACTAGTTCAGGTAAAAAGCTATGTATGTACAGTGCCCTAGCAAATTCAGTGAAAAGTCTTTTTTTGATTTCACTCATTTGATATTGCGCAGAAAAACTTCTAATTTTGTATTCTGGTTCAAACGCATGTTTCTAATCAAGATAATCATATATAAATACAAAAAAACTATGATAAAATAAAAATTAAATTGAAATCCAAAAAGCAATTTTTTCAGCTACCATAAATAATTTTTTTAGCCAGATGAAATACATACCATTAGATAGCTCAGACATTATAGAATTTCTCCCAAAAAGGAAATTTCAAAAAAAAAAATTAAATATAAAATTTTCAAAAATAAATTAATTTCCCCCCTCTCCTCCACTCCTGTAAGTAACATTTTTGAAATTTGCATAGTGCACACGCCAACTGTGCTCTCACAGTCATTTCAACAACCACACAACAATCATAAACATTTTTTTGCCTTATTAACACAGCTAATGTTGTAGAAAATCCTATAGTACTATATATAGGCCTTGACCAAGGGAGTTGGAGAAAAACTAGAGAGAAAAACCCCTGTCCCTTTGAGGAATACCAGGTGAGATTAATTTGCTACAGCAAATTGTAGACTGTTACAATACCCCTTCCAACACACTTCTTGACTATTTAACAAGTCAAGACAGTAGCCTAAATAGACCACAGACCAAAGAGAAACCTGAAATGCAGAAAGATCCACACCAGAAAACCAAAAAACTGTGCACTTGTTGCACAGAAAACAGCAATAATACTTGATGCTGGTTGCAATGCTACACCAGAGAAACCAGTTGCCAAAGTAGAGTTAAATGAAGAACTCATCTTGCAACAAACACAGCCAATTTTGGCCAAAAAACAGTGAAAACAGAGTGAGAAACAGTGATCTAACTACCAGATGGTTGATTGATAATTAAAGTTGTCCCCAACTGTCTTATTCAGTATGTACACAGAGACCCCCATCTAAAAATCTATGCTACAGAAACTAATTAGCGCTTCTGCCAGCCAAATTGCATAAAAAACCCTCTAGAAGCGCTCCCCAGCATGCTACAACCAAGACGGGTGGCCTGCCTGGAGGCGGCCAGCCCCCCTGAAACCAGAAAACCACTGAAAACAACTAAAAAACCAGAAAACACCTTAAACCTTAAAATATACTAAAAAATCATCAAGACATAAAATGTAGAGAAAAACCAGGGCTATCTAATGATACTATGAGCTTAAACCTAAGACAAAAGGTTAGTCCAAAAAATGCAAAAAATAAAATTAAACAGTTATAGTAAAAAATGAAAAGTGACCAAAAGAGCCCTTAAAACTTAGAATATGAAAAAATCATCAAAACATATAATATAGAGAAAAACCAGGGTTAACAAATGATAATAGCCTTATCCCCCTAGTGTCAATTTTCAGCCCATGAGTCCAGAAAAATACTATAAACTGAAATCAATGCTATTTAAGACATCACCAAACCGTACCAAACTACACAACAAAGGCCCCAGCCAATGTTCGATAACCACAACATATCTTGCATTTATTTTTTTCCTCCTTTAATTTCTTATATATAAATTTTTTGATTAGATCTCAAGAGGTTGTAAAAAAATACTGAGCTTTCATCTGAGACAAAGTGGCAAATTGTTGGTTTATTCAAGGGGGATGTGCTGAATTGAAGAATCAGAATTTTTTTTGATTTTAGGCCTTCAACTGTATCTAACCTTTTCAAAAGTTGGAATGAATGAGGCACCACTGAAACATCTCCCCGGTCTGGAAGTCCTCATAAGCTTCAGAGTTGCAACCTTTTTCAACTTGCAGATATTGTCTCAAGTGAACACAAACAAAAACTCTCAGAAATTACTGATTCACTGGCAACCCCTGCTTTATCTAGCACTGTCCAAAGAGGAATTCACTCACTTGGTTTCAAAAAACGTGTTTTAGTTAAGAAACCTTTTCTCACCAAGGCCCATAAAGTGAAATGATTGAAATTTGCTAAAGATCATGCTCAATGGACTGTTAAAGATTGGAGAAAGATCATCTGGTCTGATGAATCTTCATTTGAGATAGGGAAAAGTTCATCCGCTATTCTAGTTTGGCACAGAAAAGAAGAAAAATATATTTATCAATGTCTTCAGCCCACATGCAAGAGTGGACAAACATCAACAATGGTTTGGGGTGCATTTTTCATCAAAAAAAACTTCCCCTCATCTTTCTTCCTCCTAAACAATGAAAGTCAGCCAATTTTATCAAAAATGTATATGAGAAAACTCTTGTTCCTTTTCTTGAGAAAAAAGACCCTTGAAATATCCTAAGGTTACTGGAAGACAACACCCCTGTGCACAAAGCCCTTGCATCACAAAATTTACAAGAAGAACATAAAATTAAGAAGATAGTCTGGCCATCTCAATCTCCAGACCTCAATCCTATTGAGAATGTCTGGAAAACTCTCAAGTGTGATGTGCAAGATAAATACCAGCCTAAAAATGTGACTGAAATGCAAAAAGCATTAAAAAAAGTTATTACTCAATTAGAAAACTGAGTTAACTCAATGCATTCAAGGATGAAAATGGTCATTGATAACCATGGAGGATCAACTTGTTGGTAGCTTACAGGAGTGGAGGAGAGAGGAGGGGATTTATTTTATTTTTGAAAATTTTATATTTAAATATTTTATTTTTTGAAATTTACTTTAGGGGAGACATTCTATAATGTCTGGGCTATCTAATGGTATGTATTTCATCTGGTTAAAATAATTATTTATGGTAGCTGAAAAATTTGCTTTTTGGATTTCAATTTAATTTTTATGTTACCATAGTGTTTTTGAATTTATATATGATTATCTTGATTAGAAACATGCTTTTGAACCAGAATACAAAACTAGAAGTTTTTCTGAGCAATATTGAGTGAGTGACATCAAAAAAAGACTGTTCACAGACTTTTGGTAGGGCACTGTACATGATGTAGGGGAAAATGAGAGAGAGCTAAGGGCAATGCATTTTGCATTTGACTTGATGCAATTCAAGATTTGAGCTGAGTTGCAGCGCAAACGACATTTAGTGAGGAGGAAAGAGGATCAATTGATGAACATTCGAATTTTGAGAGACGTCGCAAGACGTCAACAATTTCACTCAACCGAAATATTAAGGAGGTCATATCTTTATGTTGCTCGCAACACAGAACTTCCTTTCAAGGTATTTTTTTAAATATTATATTCATATAACCCATTTTTATCTCGCTTTTTTAAATTTTATAGTTACTTACTGGTTTATTCTTTGAAGATACGTGCTCAAGCTCAATTAGCTCTCAATAACCTCCCTTCCAATTCTCATCCTACTAAAATTCATGAACGTTGTATACCAACCGGTAAAGGTCGCGGCGTCATTGCAAAACTAGGTTTATGTCGTGTGAATCATGTCATATATATATTTCTCATCCTCAATTAATCCCATCATCCACGAACTCATTCAACTCTTTATTTTTTTTTTTATTAAATTTTATAATCAAATTTTTAGCATCAACTTAAGTTAAAAGCGACTTCAGAAAAATGGCAAGGTTTTGAAAAAGCAGTTTGGTGATTGAATTTGATTGGGGGTTTAAGCTCTATTTCATATCAATTCCTACCTAAAGTTTACTAGCGTTCAAATTGTGCGTGTGTGCATACGTGTGTATATGTGCTGGAATAGGTTTTGATTATGCTAATTGATATTATAAATATTTAACTGACCTCCATCTAAAGCAATCTCATTAACATATTGTTCGATGGACTTTTTGATCAAATGTTTATGAGATATTCTAAAGTTTGAAACTAATGCTAAATTCACTTCAAAAAAAAGGTATTTTCATTTAATCAAATGTGTTTCCACTTGAAAAAAGAAAAGGTTTTTTGTGCAATATCATTTTTATGATATTAGATGAGCTTTTTTGTATCTTCGTGAGCAAAAGAAATTTGAAAACTCTGACCCTTCCTTAGCTTCATTAAAGGCCACTAATCGCTGCTAATTTCATTTGGGGCTTGAAAGTACTTGGATCTGCCATTAGTAAAATGGAAGATTCTTATACACTAGCTCTGGTGCTAGTGCATAAGATATTAATAGTTGCCAAGTCTCAACTATTGTAATGGCATCATGGTATGAGCTTTGACTTATAAGACATCAAAGAAAGTAAAGTGATGAATGCTTGGGACCAAGAAATTGATGATATAATTATTGAAAGCAGATCACAAGCTATTCTATACAGTAAACAGATGTAAAAACAACCAGTGGTTTTCTAAGAGTATGTACAGTGCCCGCCAATATATCCTCGTCACCTTCTTTTTTTATACTTCTCTCACAAAACTGATTCAATTTCATTCAAATTTTGTTACATGGCCAAGAGAGACCTTGAGATTCATAGTATAAAAAAAAAAAAAAAATGTTAAGTAATTTTTTAACATTTTAAAAATTTGTTAGACCTCTAGTTTCTGGATGGCGAAGTAAGGATCAGGGAGATATAGAATTAGTATGAGTACGTAGCCAGAGAAAACCAGAAGCCAATCACAAAAAGAAGAAGAGGGAAATTACAAAAAGGTGAGCTGGATAGAGACCACTCAACCTTAGGAAGTACATCACCTTTTTCCCAATTGGGCAAGTGAATTAAACTAATAATGTTAAATTTTGCCCAATCCAGATGTCCACACCACCAATACCTGATTTGGAAAGCCAAGTCACCACACAATATGGGGGGCGGACTTGCTAGCGAGTCCGCAACCTTGGACCCAAACTCACCACAGATTGAACACACATTGAGCTATTGATAAAGGAACCATACAATCAGGGATGAACACCACTCAGCAGAACAGTTATAGGTGGGTGTTCAAGTAGAGTTCAGAATGGGTTCAGTATGAGTTCAGTATGAGTTCAGTCTTAGTTCCATCTGAGTTCAGGTTGATGACTTGCTAGCAAGTCCACCCCCTATATTGCGTAGTGAGTGAACTCCTCACTTTAAACTTGCCTGACTCGGATGTTACTCAAGTTGATACAAATAAATGTCTATTGATAATCTTTTTAAAACATACCTCCCTGTTCAGCCATTTCCTCACTTAGTACCTTCAGATTTTACATCTCATTTAACTATTATGTCTTTTGCTATACCAAAAATTGAATTTTACCCAACATTAGATGAAGCTGAACAGGCTGCTGGAACTTTTGCTGCAAATCAAGGTGCGCCAGCCTTGTGTGCACTTGCTCAAAAAAGGTCATTGTGGTAATGTAAAAAAAAGTGCCCATTTCTTGTGCACATTCTGGAAAGTCACTCAATACAAGACCCTATCTTACTGAGAAAACTTGAATTAACACCAGAATAACATTTCAATGTGATTTCCTTTGAAAAGCAAATATCTTTTGTGGAACAGTGAATAATTTCAATTTCAGATATATAATATTTGAAAGTAGTTGTCAACCTGGATATTCCCAGGACTGAGTAAAACAAGCATATAAAATATGCTAAATGCATGTATTAAACCTAGGGACAATAAGTAAAGGTATACAATATGTATACATAAATGAAACAAGTCATTTAATACAATAGGGGGTATCAATGTTGACCAATCTGCAATTAAATTAATTGTGGATAAAAATCATTATACCCCAATTATCCTTCACAATTATTTTTGCTAATAATTGGGTTATTAGACCTTTTAAGTGTCAATGTTTTCCTCTATCTGACATTTTTATCCTCAATTTTTCATAACCACATCTTGAACAACTTCCTGGATGTGCCAGCCTCCCTACCTTTCTGCACACTCCCATCCTGTCTATTCATTCTATCTGTTCAAGACCCCTCCCCATCTCATCTAATTTTTTCTTCTCCCTTTCATCTTCAAATATCTCATCATGCCTAGTCATCATAGATCTACTCAAAGAAGCCTTTCCCCAGTTGTTCTTCAAATCCTGTTACTCCCTCTTTCCCCTGCTCAGCTGAGAAATCAAAGAGCATTCAACTAAAAAAAGATGATCATCTCATACTTATCAACTGGCTGAAAATAAAAACTAGTTACAATTCTTGTTTTGGTTCTAAGAATGCAACTAAAGTAGGATGGCCCCCTGCATCAAAAGTCAATGGCTGTTTTCTAATGGCCAGTGAGTTACAAAATAAGACAAAGGGAAAGATTGATCGTTTGCCTAAACAGATGTCTGAATGCTTCAAGCACTATTGGGCAAATACATGAAGGCTAAGGCTCTTTATTCTTCCACTGGTTTTTGGTATCACTGACCTTAATGTCACTAAGGGCATCAATTTTATAGAAAATAAACTTGATTCTTTATGTCCTTACTTTAAAGAGATGAATTCCATATTTGGAGAGCAAGTGGAAGTTAATCCTGCAAACATGTTGGATGGAGAAGATGATATCTCCAAACAAGATGTTGATAGAAATCTTTTTCCTTTTTCTTCTACTCAAGCCTCCCCTTATTTAACTTCCCCAAAACAAAATATCTTTTCAATAGATCCTTATGTCAATATAAACCAACCTGATCTCACTCAAGTGAGCTTTTATTTCTTGTCCAGTTGTTTTATTTTTTTATTCACATCTCTTTTTTTTTATTTCTAAAAAGGCAAATGTACAAGCCCAGGAGCCACAATCAAGTAAGTCTGAAGCTAGCATTAATAATGAAGAGGAAATAGTTACCTCCAAAAAAAGCAAAGACCATCAACTACTCTGAACTTCAACAGTCAAAGAAAATGGAACAGAGATAGTTTTTCCCAAACCCCTTTTTCTTCCATTGATGATTTTTTTGAGAAATGTGAGTCTGGTAAGTGATAGCATATCTCTTAATAATTAAGTGAGCTTTTCTTTTCTTTTGTTAATATTCCTTTTCAATCTAGTTAAAGTTGAAGTTGAAAGAGATACTCTAAAATTTCAAAAAAATAAATATGAGCTCTCTTTATAAAGGGATGATAGGGCACAAGACTTGGAGGAGAAGAAATTTGAGCCTTCTTTACAGAGGGATGGGAGGGTACAGGACTTGGAGGGGAAGAAATTTTAGCTTTCTTTAAAGAGTGATGAGAGGGAACAAGACTTGGAGGAGAAGAAATTCAAGCTTTATTCAAAGAGGGATGAGAGGGCACATGACTTGAAGGAGATAAAATTCAAGTTAAAGAAAGAGGAGAAATCTCTTGAGTGAAATTTCATATTGGATCAAATTAAACTCAAGTATCAACTTGAAGATTCTTCAAAAAAGAAAGATTTCTTGATATAATGTGTTAAAGCTAATAAATCTATTGAGGAAATTGAATGCTTAATAAAAAAAATTGATATCTAGTTTTTTTTATTTCCTTCATATTTTATTCAAAATTTTTTTAGAAAGTTATCTTGATAGAATGCAATAAAGCTAATAAATCAGTTCAGGAAAATAACTGATTAATATGCTTGAGGTCTAGTTTTATTATTTTTTGCATTCATATTTAATTCCTATTTTTTTGTAATTTTTCTTGAAAAAATGGATTAAAGCTAAAAAATATGTTGAGGATATTGACTGCTTAATGAAAATGTTTGATGAATAGTTTTTTTATTTTTTTTGTTCATATTTCATTCTAAATTTATTTCAAGTCAAAAAATTTACTCATCTTATTTGAAAATTTTGCAATACCCCCCCCTGCAATTTACTCTGGGAGGGGGTAAGGATTACCAAATTTTCATTTTAATTCATAAATAATTAAGTAAATCAATTAAAAGAGATAATCAACCAAGTAAAGCAATCCCAAATACTATCTGTCAATGATTTCATGAGCAAATTCAAAGAAAACATATGAAAAGAATGGTATTATGAACTCATTCATAGAATATAATTGAATGAACACCTTTATAAAGCATTGGAGCTCAATGGTACAATACTTAATTTGATTGATTATCTTTAATAACTGATAAAATTAAAAATTTAAGAATTTTTTTTTGGAAATCCTTTAATTACCTTATTTAGAACCCCTCCCTAATGTTTTAGTACTTATTGATCCTTCACTCCTTAACTTACTTACCTGATTTATCAAACTTTGATTAAATCAAAAAGAAAATCCAAAATGAGTAAACTTTTCAGAAAATTCCAATCCAGGAGGTGCCTTAGTAGTTTGATGATTATCTCTTGAAGAATTTCAAATTGCTTCCATAATCCCATTTCCTAAACCAAGGTGCATGATACATTTATGAACTGGAAAGTATAGTCCATGGCCTTTGATTTTAGCAGGTGAAGGGATTGGTCTTCCAGTAATAGGATTGATATAACAGAAAAGCCAAAAAAATAAGAATATTAGAATCGGTTTTGTAAACATGGCTCTGGATATGAAATCCTCCACAGTTGATGATAACATTAGAATAAAAGATATAATCCTTACTGAGTTCAGCCCATCCTATATCTGTCCAATTGGGAAGTTCAGCTTTCTTTTCCAGTTTATGATTAGATTTAAATGCACAAATATATAATTTTTTCAAGAAATTGGCCAAGAAATAATTAAGTGATCCTAAGCTTTGGGAGAAAAAATCCTATATAATTATCATATAAGAGTTTCAGAAGCCTTATTCTCTAATTATGCAATATAAAAACACAAAATATATTAAGTGATATTTGGAAAAAAAGGCTCAACTTTAAAGGTCAATATCTCAGAAACCACCAAACCAAATTCAAATCTGTTTATGTTAAATAAACAATAGACTTTAGAAGAGTCCTAAGATAAAGGAAATGTGATTTAAACAAACCTAAACCTAATTTTTTACATAAAAAAATGAAATATAAATTTTATATTGGAAAAAAAGGCTCAACTTTAATGGTCAATATCTCAGAAACCACTGAGCTAAATTCAAATCTATTTGTGTGAAGTGAAAGGTAGCCTTAAGGAGAATCTTCAGTAAAAAGGAAAGTAGGTTTGAATTTACCTAACCCTAATTCTGAGTTTGATTTTCAAAATTTTACAAAACTTGAAAAGTGGTAACGGAGAACAAAAGGAGTTTGATAAATTCACTGTTATCCAGATAAGAGTCATACATATATTTAAGTATTAAATTTTTATAGAAGGGATGAGATATCATATAGGCATGAAAAAAAGGAGATGAAACTTATCTTGATTGAAAAGTAGGAAAATTAGAGTGAGAAAGATTGATGTTGGAATTATGGGGAAATTGAATATGGAGTAATTGAGATGCAAAAAGAATGAGAAATGTATGTGTTTTAATGACATGGAGCCAAAAAAAAGTGAAATAGGGGAAAGGGGGGATATTGACCATTCCAAGGATGGATGAAGAATAGGGTGATGGAGATAAAAAAGAAAGTAAAGAGGAAGAGAAAAAAAGGTTAATTTTACCATTAATATCAAAAATAACCACTTAAAAAAATTTAAATACAAAAAACAAAAAAAAGAAAAAAAAACAAAAAAAAGGATAATTAGCAATCAAAATTTCAAAAAAAAATTTATAAAATGACTTAGCTGGAGAGATGAGATGAGAAAATAAATGAAACCCAATTTTTTGAGGGATGTTGGAAGAGAGGAGGAAAAGGATATGAGGAATGAATGCAAAAAAGAAATAGTGAAAAATTATGCGATTGCAGAAAATATGTGATTTTATGTTGAGCTGGTGAATGAAAACAAATGAGACATCCAAAAAAGAGACATTCACCATAAATTCAAAATAAAAATGAATATCCAAAAAACAAAAACACCAAAGCAATTGAATAAAGCACAGAAGTTGAACATTTGGAGAGTATGAAAAAAAAATTTAAAGTTTTGTGTTTTAAAATATTGGAGGGTAGTTGGCATAATGAAAGAGCATAATCTGGTGTAAAGCATGTTTTGTGATTCAAGAGAGGGGAGAGCTGGCGCAGGTCTGGGATCCTCTTCTTCATAAAGATCATTGAAAAGACATTTAAGCTAAAGTTTCTTTTAAAAATGAGTCAGAATCAGAGTCAGAAGCTAAAGTTAAAGTGATAGCATTCATAGCTGAGTGAATTTATCTTCCTAGTAGAGATGTCCTACATTATTTTTGGTAGAAAAGGTTGTTGGTAGAAGGTTTAGGTGATGAGTGGGAAGTGGGTATTTGCCACCAAATAAGCAGGTGGGGTGTGTAGATAGAAAAAAATGTTATGTTTTTCCCACCAAAATTAAGTATCATAGAGTGAAGAGACACATAAGGATGAGAAAAAATGTTATTTGTTCACCACCAAAATAAAGTAGCATAGAGTGAATAGACACATAAGGATGGCTTCCACACTTATATGTCATGTGACTTGCTTACAAATCAATAATGGATGGAATGATTTTGGGATGAGGAATTAGGAATGGAAATTGGGGTATAAGAGGTGGGATAATTCATTATTGTGAAATCCTTATCTAATAGCCCTGGGGCTAGTGGATAATAATTATCCACAATTAATAATTTCTGATCCAGGCAAAAAAAATCCTGATCCCTAATTGTGGATCCCTGAACATTGATACCCCCTATTATAAGCTATTATAATACCTTAAATACACACACATATCCACCTTTTATAGGTCTTATGCACTTAATATTAGGTTGTATTATGTTATTTTAATCTTAAATACCTTAGATATAAGGTTACATAATCTTTAAGTGGTCTTAAAGCTGGTTTTTTCATTATTATAGCAAAAGAATTGATAAATGTGCTTTAAATCACATAAAAGCTTGAAATATTCACTATAAACTTAACAATATTAAAATTGCACTTTGACAGATTAATTTGCCTTATTTAGTGCAATTGATTTGGTTACTTAAATCTCTAAAATTAATACTTCTAAAATTTGATGTTTTTTTATGTTAGAAATGGCTTATGTGTACTGGCCTTATGCTGCCAGAATTTATCCCACGTGCATAGCTTCATTATTAATAAAGTTAGTAATTTCCTGCTTATATTGGGGGGTATCAAAGTTAAAAATCTTCCATTTCAAAATATTTCTTTTTTCCACCAAATCAACCATGATTATTTTTTTAATTACTCCATATTGTGTTCCCAAAGCACCTTTTTACTGATAATTAATGTCATGTTTGTGGCTTTATTTTTGTGTTGTACAATACCTTTTAAATTATTACAAATTTCTAACTTTGATACCCCCTATTAACCAATAGTGTATGCTGTGTATGTGTAAAAACACTAAAATAAGCAAGAGGTGCTTATTTAGTGTCCTAATAGTGAGTTGATTGAAATTCTTCAGGGTGCAGAAATTTTCACATCCCTAGATTTCAGGGCAGGCTACCACAACATATGTATGAAAGAAGGAGATGAACATAAACTGAAATTTTGCACTAAATTTGGTCATTTTGAATGGTTGATAATTCCATTTGGTCTGTGTAATGCACCCGCCACTTTTCAACACTTCACAAATAGCATCTTCAGAGATAAAATAGGGATAGATGTGGCAGTGTATCTATATGACATCTTGATTTACTCCAGATCAATGGAGGGACACCAGATATGTTTGAAGGACTTTTTGAAGCATTTGGAACAAGCTTAAGTATGGCTGAAACCAGAGAAATGTGTCTTCTCAGTGAGTGAAATCCCCTACCTAGGTATGATTATTATAAAGAATAGGGTGCAAATTGACCAGGAAAAAGTAATGGCAGTAAAAGAATGGCCAACACCAGCATCAGTAAAGGAGCTCCAGTCATTTTTAGGCTTTGAAAATTTTTACTGCCGTTTTATTTATATTTACTCTCACATCTTCTGAAAATTATATGACCTCAAAAAAAAAGAAGCCAAATTTACCTAGAAAAATAGCCAACAAGATGTATTTGACTATCTGAAAAGAAAATTTGCAACAGCCCCTATTCTTGTGATACCTGAATTATTAAAGCCATTTGTTCTGGAATGTGACTTCTCAGATTTTGCACTAGGTGCAGTATTATCCCAATACAATGCTGAAAATATCTTGCACCCAGTAGCATATTTGTCATGAACACTGCTAGGTGCTGAACCAAACTATGAGATATATGATAAGGAGTTTGTCAGGCTGAGGTCAAGTACAAAGACGTTAACTAGCTTGAATGGTCAGTTGTCTAGAAGATTTTAATGGTCCTATATGAATACTGTAGAACAAATCCAATAAGTATTAAAATATAACTCAATATAAGGGTCTCAGTAATTCTAATCTCACTAATTATATATGGCTTACAATATTTATAGTTGGTAGAAAAATAGATTTAATAATTCAGATACTATTCAAAGACTTTATAAGTACTATTGATATGTATTATAACTGTATTGGTTATATGTTTTAATTGTAATGATAAAGAATGTCGAAAACAAGACCCAAAACCTTCCCCTTTTATACACAATAAGTTCCCCAATAAATCCCTTGATTTACCAGTCCTATACACAGTTAATGACACCTCCATCCAACTAATAGACATTTCCATCAACATCCAAAGTGACCCATAACATAATTAGAAGTATATCACCTGCCAAAATCATGTAATAATAGGGAAAATCCATCAAAATTAAAGAATAAGTAAAAAAGAGAGTATATGCATATTATACATCAATATAAAAGACTAAAGAGGGAAAATTAACTTTAATAAGAGCTTAATAATAAGGGGGACTCACTGTAGAAATGATGGGGCTAATCATGACATTATACTACGTGAAATTCCCATTCAAAAATGACCAAAATTGACTGAGAAACCACCTAGAAACCAAAAAAAGGGCGTGAGATGTGGGGTAACTACATGCAGTCCTTGGCAGGTGCTTGCACGGGTAAATCCTTGACTAATTTTAGGCAAATTTAGGAGTGGTAGTGAAATAAGGCGCCAAGAGTGAGGTTATTAATGAAATTAGTGCATATAAAGAGGGTCAATGCATTATTAATTAAGCTAGGACACTAAATAAGTGCCTGTCGCCTATTTTAGTGTGTTTCCCCACAGTGGGCATAGAATGTGGGGTAATTATAGTGTGAAAAAGCTAACTTTGCTAAAAATGAAGCTATTCACACGGGAAAAAAGCAGGCAGTATGAGGCCAGTACACAGAAGCCATTTCTGGCATAAAAAAACACCAAATTTGAAAAGTGTTATTTTTATGCATTTAGGTAGCCAAATAAATAGTTCTAAATGAGAAAAATTGAACTGTCAATGTGCATTTTTAATATTCTTACATTTATAGCGCATATAATCAACTTTTAAGTGAAATAAAGTGCATTTCTTGTTTTTTGCATAAAACAATGAAAATAGCAGCTTTAAGTATACTTAAAAATTATGTAGCCTTATAATTGAGGTTCTTAAGGTTACCCTAACATATTTAAACTCAATATTAAGTACATAAGACTTATAAAAGGTGGATATATGCGTGTATATAAGGTGTTATAATGGCATTTTTTGTGTATTATCATAATTTTACTTATGTATACTGTTTGTGTACTCTTATTTATTGTTCCCATGTATATTTCATGTGTTTAGCATAACTTATAATTAATTTTTACTCAGTCCTGGGGATATACAGGCTGACAGAGTTATTGGCACTAGTAGAGGTGGTGTGCACCTGGCAATTATTTATACAGATCATAAAAACTTAGAAACCCTACTAACCACAAAAAAGTTGAAACACTGAAAAGAACACTGGGAAGAAATTCTGAGTAGAATTAATCTTGTTGTTACATTACAACCAGTGAAGAAAAGTGGCAAACCTGATACCCTATCATGAAGTCCTGACTTGGGCCCAGCACCAGACCAGCTACATACTGTTGGCGCAACTTTATTGAAGGGGGACCTTGAAGTGAGGTTAATTCTAGATGAGGAGTTAATGGAATGGGTAAGGAGGGGGAAGGAAAAAGATGAGGGAGTGAAGGACTTGGTGAAGGCGCTGTTATCAAAGGAGTTATTGGTAAGGAAAGGATTGGAGGAGTATCACCTGGAAGGGGAAGTGCTGTATTGGAATAGGAGGATAGTGGTGCCAAATGATGAAGAACTCAAAAGGCAGGTGGTCAAATCAAGACATGATTCCCCAATGGCAGGACACCCAGGACCACTGAAGGCTGTAGAGTAGGTAAATCACAACTTTTACTGGAAGTCCATGAAGGAGTACATTCAGTGCTATGTAGTGGAATGTGACTCTTGCCAGAGAAACAAGGTCAGTCCAACCATAACACCATTGAACCCACTAAATATTTACGAGCAGCCATTGAAGGAGCTCTCTTACAATCCATAGTGGAGTTACCCAAGTCACAAGGGAAGAATGTGATCCTCACAGTAGTTTACCATTACACTAATATGGCACACTTTTTCCCCACCACTGCAAAAGTCACATCAGAGGATATTGCAGACTTAATGGTGGCACATGTCTGGAAATTAAATGGATTGCCTGAAAGTATAGTATCAGATAGGGGAAGTACCTTTATCTCTAAGTTTTTAAAAGAAATGTATGAGCAACTGAAAATTAAGCCCATATTGTCAACAGCATGACATCCACAAACTGATGGGCAATCCAAGATAGTGAACAAGGCAATTGAACAATACCTACGCCACTTCATTAACTATCAGAAAGATGATTGGGTACAGCTATTACCACTTGCTGAATTCTTGTACAATAAATGGACACATGCTGCAACAGGCATGTCATTGTTCTCTGCTAACTATGGATATCACCCAACATTCTCAATTGGTACCCCATCCACATTACAAGTCCCAGAAGCCAGAGAGCAGATTCAGAAAATAATGAGCAAAGGTCAAGAAT
Source organism: Hemileia vastatrix (assembly GCA_030280995.1). Taxonomy (NCBI): domain Eukaryota; kingdom Fungi; phylum Basidiomycota; class Pucciniomycetes; order Pucciniales; family Zaghouaniaceae; genus Hemileia; species Hemileia vastatrix. Next base: position 34,111,599 of record JASXTE010000009.1, on the reverse strand, counting down.
TGGAGGCAGTGCTTAAGTTATCCCAGCAATTGATGAAACATCATCATGATCAAGGAAAGACCCAACATCACGTGCTACAGGTAGGTGAAAAGGCTTGGCTAAGCTCATGTTTCCTTTCTACATTGAACCCCAGCACTAAATTAGATCACAAAAAATTGGGACCATTCAAAGTCAAGCACAAGGTATCAGACTCCGCTTATGAACTGGAGTTACCAATCTCAATGAGGCAAGTACACCCAGTTTTCAACATTTCATTGCTCACAGAGAACAAAGAAGATACAATTCCAGGACACTCAGAAGAGCAACCAGTGCCAATCCATGTGGGAAATGAAGAGGAATTTGAGGTGGAAGATTAATTCTAAGAGGATGTAAATAGGAAAGGTTCAGTACTTAGTGCATTGGAAAGGCTATGGGGTTGGAGATAGGTCTTGGGAACCAGTGGAAAATTTGGTGAATGAAAAGGGAAAATTGCAGGAGTTTGAGAAGGAGTGCAGGGGGCAGGAGGGGTAAAAGAGGGGTAATTTTAGTATTTGGTTACAAGGTGGGGAGGAGGAGCGCTATGGGCACTATGCATTGTAAAGAGGAGGAGGAGTGGGTATTGCATAAGGGGTTCATATGGGGCAAGCACTGTGGAGCACTCCTCATTGGACAACTTCTATAGTAATCTAATTACTCTCTTGTCTCACTGCTAAAAGTAGCATAATCAGTCCCACCTTCCCTCACTGTTGGTAGTCCCAACATAGTCAGTCTAGTTTGTCTCACTGGTGTACCCAGCATAGTCAGTCCGGTTAAGGCTAGAATTAGTGCTAGTTGTAGTCTGCCTTCCTAGGTCTTAACAATGTTGATGATGGAATATTGGAATTTGATTCTCAAGAAGCTTTGAAGAAGTTGGAGAGAGATTTGGCTGGATTTTTGGAAATTAAATGGAAGGAAAAGGTGGATAGGATTGTAGGCTTGGATGTGGAAATAGTGAAGGATGGGTTAATTTTGTCTCAAACTTCACTTGCTTAGAGGATCAGCAAGCTTCATAACCCTTCTCAATGGCATACAAAGGCTCCTCTTCCAAGTAAGTGTAATCTAGTATCAGCAGATCCATCATCCACTCCAATAGATCCCTTGGGTTTCTTGTCAATTTTTGGTTCATTAAGCTACCTGACACAAGGAACTAGGCCAGATATTGCTTATTCAGTTAATTTGTTGGCATGTTTTGCAAGACATCCATCTGAAGATCACTGGAAAGCCCTTAAACATCTTGTGGCATATATTTCAGCAACAGCTCATTTCACATTCAAGATATTTCCTTCCCATTCAAATCTGGTGGATAAAGTTGAAGTCTATGCTGACTCAAGTTGGAGTGGATGTGAAGGGGATAGGGCTTCTCAAGGTCATGTCATCTATTACTGTAATTTTCCTATTAGCTGGAGTGCATTGTGGCAACAAACAGTGGCACTTTCTACTTCCACAGCAGAATATATGGCTTTTTCATCAGGTACAAAGACTGGTTTATGGATAAAAAACTTACTTGAAGATTTCATCAACTATCAGGGTCTGATTCATCTTTATTGTGACAATCAGACAGCAGTAAGAACTGGAAAGGATCGACCTTCAAATAAGGATACCAGACACTCAAAGAGAGATTTTTATTTTGTCAACCAGCTAATTTTTAACAAGGATGTAGTTCTTACTTGGGTGCCAAGTAGAGATCAAAGAGCAGATTGTATGACAAAGTCTTTAGGTGGTCTGAGCATTCATAATTGTTTATCTTATCTTTCAATTGGACCTCCATAATTTTTTTCTTTTTCACTATTTATTTTTCTTTTATTTATTACTATTTTTACATTAGTCTGTTGGGTGTAGATGCCTTGTTGCAAGGGGGGATGTTAGGTTTAGAATAGTGAGAACCGCAACTGCTGCCTTCTATGTATGTAGACTGTGCACACAAGTCCCCTCTTTTCATTAGGGGGTATCAATGTTCAGGGATCTGCAATTAGGGATCAGGAATTTTTTTTCCGGGATCAGACATTATTAATTGCGGAAGATTCTTATCCACTAGCCCTGGGGCTAGTAGATAAGGAATCCATGATAATGCATTATCCCACCTCTCATACCCCAACTTCCATTTCTAATTCCTGATCCCAAACTCATCACATCCATGAGGCATATCCAGAGAGTAGTCCAAGATGTGGTTATGGCAGAAAGTTGTGCAACATGTGGTTATGACAGAAAATTGTCCAAGATGTGGTTATGAAAAATTGAGTAGAAAAATGTTGGATAAGAGGTGAACATTGACACGTAAAGTGTCTAATAACCCAATTATTAGCAAAAATAATTGCAGAAGATAATTGGGGTATAAGGATTTTTATCCACAATTAATTTAATTGTGGATCGGTCAACGTTGATACCCCCTATTCTGACACCTAGTGAAGAGAGCGAGTTTACCATTGGGGCTTTCGGATTTGGGTGCACAGGGCATTACAATTACACCTCCTATCTTTTGTGATTACAACATTTATTATTCCCCCTAAATAATCTTGTACCGCTTACTTGCAGTTGGCAACACAGCTACACTACTAGATATAAAGGACGTGCCATCCCTCCTTTTATCTCCAGTTAGTTGTTCTCCACTGCAGGTAAGTCATCTTCTCACTTGTACCATCTCATGTTCTCCTTACTTACTATCCCTATACCTTTAAGTATTTTTACTTCTGATTCCTTGAGCTTGCGCTGCGCTATTGCTTACTTGGAGTCTTCTTTCTACCAATAAGGTGTTCCATTCTTATATTTTCCCCTCCTAGCTACCCCCCATGTATATCCATTTTAGTTGATCCAGTAGCTTCATACCCCACTTCTGGGTGAGATTATAAGAAAATAAATAAAATAGCTGTAAAATTTGTTGACCTGGTTACAGCTAGATTCAAAGATATTGAGACGAAATCCCAAAATTTATAAATTCTTTTGACAAGTCAAAAGCTGACCTGCAGAATTTTTAAGACAACTTCAGGCTATTTTGTGGCTCTGGATCCATTTTCTCTCTCATTTTGCCTCAATCCTCCCATTTTTCCATTAGAACTAGGACAGAAAATAGACCAATCCCAAAAAAATGGTTTGAAGCAGTCTAAAATATTCTTGCCGCCCAACTTTTGACCTACCAAAAAAAAAAAATTGAAAAATTTGTGCTTTTGTCTCAAAATTTTTGGATCTGTCTGTGCGGAAAATGAAGGTGAGAAAATGTTCAGTAAGTCACGCGAAGTAGACGCTATTGCAATCAAGGAATAAGTGTTGCATTTCTGTGACAAATGACACGACTAAAATTCATTCAACTGATGAGCATTTGCTGCAAAGGAGGTAGATGCTCTCAAGCATCGATAAATAAATTCTCAAACTCAAAAAAAAAAATTATCAGAAAAATAAAGTTAACCTGCACAAGATGAAAATTGGATGAAATTAAATTGAATTTCAAAGAATTAAACAATAATATTATTTCTTAGCAATGACTTTCTTGATATAAAAACATCAATTTAAGTGGTAAGGCAAAAGTTAATAAGCAGTGAAAATAGTAAAGAATTTAAAAACATATTTAAAATGAAAAAACAAATCTTCAAAAAGTAACAATCAGTAATGATGTTTAATATTGATCTGAGTGAGTGATGCATGAAAAATAAATAAATAATTCCGAAATATCTTCAAGAGAATACAATTAGTAATGTTTAGAATTGTATTAAGTGAGTGATAACCTTGAAATGATTGATGAATTTAAAATTATCGGTCGCTGTCCTTGCATGTTTAAAAGGGCAAGGAGCTTACTGAGAAATATTTTAATTTATCCACACCTCAATGATAGTGTAGCAGTGAATACAATAAAGCTATCCATACTGCGGTTATGAGAGTCCCACCAATGATCGATTTTAACATATTTGTGTTTTGAGTTCTGGTTACGACCGGGCTGAGGACTTTAGTAACTGGGCCGAACACGGAAGCTGATTTAACTCGCTTGCTCAACCTTTTGGATTCATGATTCAATGAAAATGCGAATTGATCGGAAAAAGATATGGTATTGAACGAGTTTCTACTTGATCCCATTGAAACATTTTTATTGTTAGAATTCTGTGCAAATGCAGGTTGAATTTGGATCTCGTCTTGACAAATTTTCTCTATTTCTCGTTCAAGCTCCCATGGACGTAGTTGACGCAGTGAACCAAATAAAAAGATGACGGGACATGTTCGGTACATTCCACAAAAAAAAATTATTGTGCCTACCCAAAAACAAGGTGTTGATGCTAGCGGGAGCAGGTGGTTTTTCCGGTACAAGTCCCGTAAGGTTGCAACAATCAAAGCACCTGCAATACAAGCAAGGCCAAGAGCAAACGCAAAAATAGTTCTAACAATAGTATTAGAAGCATCTGGTTAATTAAGGATTTTAATCCAAGGGATTCTAAGGGCTGTTCGCTTTACAGCTTAGTTAGAAAAGCTTGCGGAATTTTTGACGAAAAAATTAAAGTTGCTTTCACAAAAAAATGAGTTCCTTATTCAAAAGGGTGGAATAGGTCGGGGGGACTTCCTTTAGATGTTCCTTTAGAATAGGCAAATCATTTTTTGGTGAAGGATTCTTTTATTTCTTCGTCAAAAATTCCTCAAGATTTTCTCACTTAGATGTATGAAGTGCGAAGAAATTAAAAAAAATCTATAAATGTCACTAACCTATATTGATCAGCGTTACCAGACGCTATCACCAGCCATCTTCTCAGACTTTCTTCCAGCATCAAATTGACCTCCTTCAGAACTGGAAGGAACACCGCAGGATCCGATGATGATTTCAAGGCCGATTCCAAGCGGCGGCGAGAAGTTGAAGAAACATTGAGTTCTAGTGGGTTCTCAAACATGCCCCCATTGGCGGCATCAAACGAAATATGTTTTTTATGGGGCTTTTTTGATGAACTCATTGATGGAAAGAAAGCCTTTAAAGCCATTTCCAGAGACTCAATTAATTCTGAAGGAGGGCCAGTTCGCGGAGGAAGTGGCACAACGGGAGAGGAAGAGTGAGTTAAAGAGGGATCGCGAGAAAGTTGAGGAAGTGTAACGTCTGGTGGACATGCACTCGTAACTGAGACATTAGAAACCGATCCAGAAATGTCGGCCTTGCTGATGGTAATTGCAGGAGAAGGTATGACAAATGACTTTAAAGGGACCTGAAGCCAAGCAGAATTTTGAGAGGAATCCACAGTGCTTGTTTCATTTTTTGACGTCAATTTATTTTGCCACGCGCGATACTTTTGCGTGTAAATGTTCAGCCATCGATGAAAATACCTGGATTTTCAGAAATGATGAGGAAGTTAGTAATGAGAACTAATTCTTTATGTCTGATAATTTCATGTTAAAAACTTTACTCACAAGTTCTCAGGTGCAAGCTCAACATATGTCAAATAATCTTGAAACTCAGAAACAGTGAGTGGTGGTAAATGCCGGGAGTTAAGAACATCGTCTAATGAAACCTTTAAAAATATTACAAGCTCAGTATGCAAAAAATCAAGTGAAAGGAATAGACATCTCGGGCATAAGAGAAGAACAAAAAATTTTTTACTTCTGACATGGGGGTTTTCGCCCAACTTCTGACTTTACCGAAATGATGTTGGTTCCTCTTCTTGTCCGGGCAAGTACGACATGCACCAAAAAGCCTTTGGAAGAACGTGTTAGCGTTACTTTCTTCTTTCCTTTTCTTATCTACTTCATGGTCTTCATCACTAAAACAAAAACTTTCTTTGGACGAAGTAGCATCAATGTAGCTAAATAAACTAGAAATATCATCTGATTTGTTGTCAGACATCCACAATGGCAACTGTGGAGTCTGCATCAATCTTTTTGGTAAATTGAGAAGCTGCTTGATACTATAAGGTTGTCTGTTTGGTCGGTATGTTTCATTTTTATTGTTAAGAGTAGGAAGTGCAGAAATATCCACTGTGACTTGATAGGAAGTACTCATTGTAAAACTATTGATGTGGTAGATGGGTATTGAGATGACATTTAAGACTGAATGGATGGCCACTTAAAATAGCATTTGGAAGGGGGGCTAATTGCTATGATGTAGAGGAATGAGTTCTTGCGCTGCGCCACATGTTGTCTGTGCTCCGTTGGCCATTATTATTTTTTTTCAAAAAAATCTCTTCAGACAAAAAACCGTACGGATCGGCGGATACTGATTCTGAAGTACTTGTAGCGCCGCTTTCGAATTTTGAAGATTATTCGGTTGGTGCTAGCGTGGGCATTCTCTGAGCTATAGCCTTTTGGAGAGGAGAATAATGAAGCTAAAAAAAATATAGGAAGAAAAATAAAACCTATAATAGTATCAATTAGATTCATTTTTGATTTTTAATTTGGATTGAAAGAGGAAACGATGTTTCACACAAAATTTACCTTTACTTGACATCAATTCGCCATCCCAATTATCCGTTATCCTTGGTGCCATCTTTACCCTGTCTAGGTTGGACATCTTTACACTTTTTTTCATCTCAACACTTAAGCCGTCTTACGAATCATCCTCTAACTTATATGGGGCTAATTTTTAATGAGATATTTTTGCGCTTCTCTGTTTACCTGCTCACGCTGAAAGATTGTCAAGTACAAGAAAATATCCTTACCATAAAACTATTGAGAATAAGGAGATTAAAACATACAAGATGTTTATGGAGCCATACTCTGGGCACTACTATCGAGCCTTGTTTCTCTTTTCGGATATAAATAAATCCAATTGTTAGAGTTGCGGCCCAGACCAGCCTGATTAAATCTAAACTTTAACCAGGAAAACCCGCTTTAGTTTAATACCGAGTATGTACTTAGTCCTTAAGTATGACCGTAACTATAATCGTCTTGTTGGCTGGTTCCGGAATAAAACATCCGACGCCACGATAACGAAAACCTGAAGCCAGGTTTGACATTTATCACTACGAACATTTGAGCGGCGTCCCAATGCGAGCGTCACCCTAGCGTTCGCACCTTGTTCCATTCAAAACTGCGAACGCCACAGCTAACCCACCATGCAATTGCGAAAGCCATCGATTTGCGAACGCCATTGCGACGCCATCTGCTTTGGTCCCTTCAACTCATCAACATTCTATTGATCTTTTCACTACGCATCAAGTAACACTACGTGCATACCCCACAGCTTTGCATGTTGTGTAAGATATCCCTGATGGGGATAGGCATGCGTGAGTTGAGGATATTATAGGGAGAGACATAAGGACAGGAAAATAAATGTAAGAAAAGTAAGTGCAAGAAAAATAAGTGCGAGAAAAGTAAGTGTAAGAAAAATCATTTGCAACCATGAGAATTTTTCTATTCAAAAAATTTAAAAATTTAAAAGTACACCATCCAAACACTTCTTATCCTAACTGTACCCAGTTTTAGACAATTGTTCAAAACTTCTCAGGAATATTTCCATAAATTGCTTGAGCATATTCAGGACCACCCCATCTTTCACAATAATTCTCTATTTTCCACAATGGGATCCTTCAATTCAATTGACCATCAAAATATGTCTTTTGGGTTCCAACGGTAATGGAGCTGCCTTAAAAAGTTTGGAAAATATCTTAAATTTAGGGTATGGCTTGGTTAACACTTATACAAAACAATGAATCACTGCTATCAACTCCTTAGAATCTAAACTTCTCACCTGGTCAACTAAAGAAGAACAACTTTAATCATCTCAGGTTTTATCAAGCAGAAGGTATCTCAGGATGTATTGGTTTTGTTGATGGTACTACTATTCCTTTGAGTCAGAAAAATGCTCAAGGTGGAAACAAATACTTTGACCAAAAAAAAATGTAACTTATTTTTCATTCCATTATTTCTTTTTCATACTAACACAAGCAACTATATCTTCTCTATAGATATTCAATTTTTGTTCAGCTTAGATGTGGCATAAACAAAAAATTTCTATCTTTTTTTTCTGGCTATCCTGGATCATGTCATTATTCCTATGTCTTTCAAAGAATGAAAATTTTAAAAGAACCTGATAAATTCTTCAATGAAGATCAGTATCTTATGGCAGATTCTACCTGTGTGAATGGAAAGTATGTACTTCCTGCTTTTTGGGGAGCAGCATTTGAAGAAAGTCAAAATGCTGAGTTCAACAATCATTTGGCAAAGTCAAAAGTCCATATTGAAAATTCTATTGGAATCTTAAAAGGTTGTTTTTCCAGCTTAAGAGAAGTAAGAATTCCTCTTAGAAATTAATTGAAAATGGAGACAGTGATCAAATGGATTATGTGTTGCACTATACTTCATAACCTACTTGCTGACCTCAAAGATCAATGGTTAAAGTTGTATGAAGATGAACAAGTTAAAACACCTCTTACTATATCCAACACTTCTATTTCTCAAACCACTAGCATACAGTGTAGAAAGAAAGTTCTATAATACTAAGCTATAGACAAAATCTGAGACGGGTTGGTTCTCCTATCAAAAAATAATTTAAAAAAGATAAGCCTGCCACTCTAATTAAAAAAGACAGTGATAACACATATTTAAGGGTGGTGGTGGAGAAAAGAAGAGTAGATATAATTTTCTATAAGAGACTTTTTAAAAGAAAAGAATTAATATATTTAGGATATAAGTAATTGACTGATGGCTAGATCTATTCTCAGTAAGTACTAGTATTCTCAGTCACTCCCACTTTGAAGTTCTCTCTCTAATACTATCCTTACTGTAGCAATAAAATAACTCTATAGCGCTACTTCTGGCTATGTACACCCACTATGCACACAAAAAATAAAATATATCTGTGTTTCTTTATCTCTAATATAATACTCTTATATTTACACAATTCTTTTTCTAATATAACCATTTTCACATCCTTCCCTTTATCAAAGAGTGAGTCCTCTCTTGTATATACACTGTATGTCTAGTGCCCTTCCCTATGCTTTCTTCCCCTACTGGATTTCCTACACAAGTTCAATGCTAATCTAAGTGTATCAAACAGTAATCTGACTATCTCAGTCATCTGAGTACAGCATTAGTATCAGTCCATTCTAATAGTGTTTGCATTATCAAGAAAAAATCAACTATTAGTGCCTTACACTATACCTATCTTTACATACCCTACACTTCCTGAAACCCTTAGCTTCATAATAAGCACTGTACTGCCTTCTATACTTATTATGAAATGTGCGCTTTCCATTTGAGTATCCACCAATTTTGAAGCCCTCTGTGCTAAGTGAGTACTCTCCCCTATCTTGAGTCATACTTTTACTTTTCTTATAGTCAAGAACTGCATATTTGACTCACTTGCTAGTCACTTGCTCTTCTAGAACCATGTTTAAGCATCCCTTTAGGTTTCTATTAGCAATGGGTATTTGAAGCTCACATCTAAGAGCTGTCACATTTAACTAACTGTGAACCCTTTAACCTCACTTGATGCTGCTTCTTAATTATATACTATGTCTCTAGTGCTAGCCACAATTTCCTCAAGTGCATGCCATACTCTTGTCCTATAGTCTAGTATACACTTCCCTCCAAGTTTTTGCTTTCCGCAGCCTATATTTCCATAATGCACTAAAAATATTTTCATGGAGAGTAAAATTTTCTGCACTTCTGAAAACCCCTTTGTTGCACTTGCTGGGAACTGCAACATTACTGTGTTACAGGGAGCTGTGTACCACAGTCTCCCTGTACTTGCAACTGTCTCCAGGTGCATATCTTGCACTTTTTCTCATTCCTCAATCTTCTCTTCATATTAGTTACCCTCTTGTCTCTTCTTCTACATTTCATCATGAACACCAATGATGATGTTTTCAATGCCATCCATCAATTTGTTGATGCCAAAAAAACTGCTGTTGCTACCAATCCTGCTGTCAACACTATTCTCACTGGAGCCAAGCATTGTCAGTGCTGCACTGAAAATGGAATTAATCCATGTTGTTTCTATTAAGCTGGCCATGTTAACAGCTTCTTCAAAATAAGTTACTTCATTCTTCTTTTTTCTTATTCTTCCAGTGTTCTTCCTCTTTAGTCATTCAATTTTCACAAGACTCCCATGAAAAAATGCAGCCATGATGGCCTTCCTGCTATTTCTGTTCCCCCAAATGCTACAGCTACTTTCAATCCAAATGTTTTGACTTCAAATCAAATGGGTCAGTTGGACATCAAGCACCCTGCCACTAAGAAAGCTAAAAAACACCATTAATTGCTAATGCTGATCACCTCTTCCATTACCACTCACCATTTGCTCTTTCCAGAAGGGTCAATCCATACCATAAGTATTTTCCTTTCTTTACTACTTCTTTTATTATTTTATTTTTCTAACAAAAATCTCTTTGTATTTTCCTTAGGAAGTTCCCAAAACTCCCTATGCTGCAATGCCTTTAACTTCTCACATCAAAATCCTTATTCTGGGTCTTGAAGAAAATCCATTTAGGGCTTTACCTCCTGGTGCTAAATTCTCATCTGCTTCTTTCATAAAAAAATCACCTGGCCTGAGTGTGAGGCTACTCCTCCACCTAAAATTTTGGAAAATTGGTTTTCTTCCCTTGAAACTTCAATTGATCCATTTGAAGAAGAAGCTCCCTGATTCCTTCCTCTTTTCCCTCAAGTTTGGAAAGTCCTTAATCAAGTCTTTCTGTTCCCTATTACTGCAAAATTGATTGAATTAATACTGCATTTGAAACAGTATTCACATATCTCAAAAACACCCCTGCCCTTGAAAAACAGGACATCCAAAAACAGGTGGCTTTAGTTGAAACCCTCACTTCAACTTACAATAACATTTATGAGGACTAGGAGTACACCTTCCTTGATAGGTGCTAAAGTAAGTCCCATCCTTTTTATTTATTACTAACATAAAACTAATCTTTTCACCTTTTTTCAGAAAATTTTATTCTTCTTTCTTTTCATACCCATTTGTATCTCTTGTAAAATTAGCTTGTAAATAGCGTATCATTATATTTATAAAATAAATCATTACCAAAAAAATCTTGTTTCTAAAATTTTTTGTTTGCCTCTTCATTTTCTTTGTGAGAGTGAGATGAATTTATTATTTCTTGAAAAAAAATTTTTTTAAAAGAAATTTCTATACCTCCTAAAAACTCATAAGGTTGACCTCCCCTGAAATAAAGTGAGCCAAGGTTTAAAACATTCCCTAGATAACTAACTTTATTAGTGCCACCTTTTCATCATACATTATATTCTTGAATAAAGTTCATATCTTTCTAAGATCTGTGCTTATTTAGTGCTATCTTTCTTTTCCCTTAAGCTTGGGTACACTTCATTCTTCAATGTCACTTATTCCCCACTTGGACACTAATCAGTGAACTTCCTTCCTGTACACCTTTATAGTGCCAAATTTATTATAAATAGACCCCTATAATATATTGATTTTCCTTATCCAAATCCATTTGCCATATAATCTAAGTAGACATGACTCAGTAAGGTACTTTACCTAGAGATCAGTCTTGCACCTTTTTACATCAACACAAACTTAACTGTACTTACTCTAAGACTTGTGGTTATTCTGCCTTTAGACCTGCATGTGAAAAATTTTTTCCTTTTCATAAGACTTGTACTTTTTCCTATGATTATCCTTTGTCTCCTAATAATTTTGTACAACTCCCTCCTGGAGATAAATCTAGCACTCATACTGTAATAGATAGTCCTATCAGCACTACTCATCCATTCACTGAGAATTTACCTGTTGATAGTGCGTCTCTTACTGCTCATAACCTATGATAAGTCTCTATCCAACCTAAAGCCAAATCTCCCAAATACATTGAATTAGATGTTTTCATGAAATCATATTCTACCAACATACAAAACACTGTGAGAGTACTTTCTCACTCTGTGTTCCCCACAAATTTGCTTTCCAGTGAGTTAATCATTTCTTGCTTCTTAAATATCAAATTCTAATCTTCTTTTTATATTTTACTTCAAAGTTTTTAGTGAATCTATTTCCTTGGGATGGGTTCCTCAACCTCCCCCATTCATTCACTCAATGCAAATCTTTTTGCACCTCCACATTATCTATTAAACCATGTCATAATCATATATTTGTGCTCTTGTGTTTTCAGAAAACAAATTCAATTCCTGCTATCATCATATTGAAATGATTGGTTAACTAATGAAAGAAATCAGTTTTACATTGATCCCTGGTTTTCCCATGGATCCCAATATCTTCATCATGCCCAAGGAATGGAAAGAGTTCCCTTCCAGATTTGGTGGTGATTCTTATTAATCACTATATTCATTCATTTTCTTCTGATCAGCATTGTTATATAAGAACCTGTATATAGTCCCTTTTAAAACTATGCTTCATTTAATAACAATCATCATAAAAATTTTCAACATTCATAAAAAATCATGAGAAAAGCGCATAGCGCTTTAAAACACACTTTTCTCTTCCTTGTATAAAATTCATCCAGAGAGCTCTTTCCTATGCTCCCTCTACTATATTTAAATGACTTTTAACCCATTAATTACCCATTACTGTCTGAGGCTTTTCATAAATCCAGATGCTTGAATTGGGCATTCCATCTTCCAATCTTCTTCAGCTAAAGTTGACCCCTTCTTCTAAGTCTAAAGTAGCCTTCTGATTTGACCAGACAACCATTCCTCTATCTAGTTCACCCTCTTCTTCATGTCCCCTCAAAAACTTTAGTTCTTCAATCCATAAAATCTACTTTGAGCGCTAAAGCCAACTGCATATATGGCCAAAGTCACTTCACCATTGCTAGTGCCCTATCTGTCACAGCTGTTTCATAGCCTCCTATGAGTGCCAAAAAAACTAAACATACTGATGATAGTTCACACTCTTTCTGGAGTAAAAATAATTAATGTTGTTAGTTTATCCTCTTTCTGGAGGTATTCCTGGTATTTTTTCTTCATTCTGGAGGTGATTCTTGTATTATTTGCACCCCTCTTGGTAGAATCTTTTAACCTAATTTTCTGCCACATTTTGCTTCCATTCAGTACCATCCAAATCCTCCAGTTATTTGTTTCCTTATCCTGTGAGGACAATTCCATCTATCTGAAAACATTTTCCCCCATTTAATTTTGAGACTTCTTTTTTATAATAATACTAAATCCCCTAGTCTCAATGGTTTCCTTAATCTATGCCCTAAGATTCATCCCAATATTTAGCTTATTTGTTTTGGATCTGAAACATTCTTTCATATGCCTTTTCCAAAAACTCATCTATTATTTCTAATTGCACTACTATTTCCAAAATTAAATCTTCTCTAGAGTGCAATCAATTCTAATCACATCCTATATAAGATCCAGCCTCCAAATGTATAGGTAAAACTGCCCTATTACCAAACATGAGCTCATAAGGTGAAAATCCTGTTGTCCTTTTCACTAAAATCCTATCTGAAAACAAAAATAACTGCAAATAAGTTTTAAATTTTTCCCTATTAGTTCCATATAGTTTAACTAGTGCATCTTTTATCACTTGATGCCCTCTCTCAATCATTCTTTCTGCCTCTGGATAATATGGTGTTGTAACTCAAATTTTGGCACCAATGCTTTTGACTAAATCGTGAAATTATCCAGAAAATCCAACACCACCATCTACTGTTACCATAATTATTACCCCATATCTATACACCCATTCCTTCTTCAAAAACTCTGCTACATTACTTGCCTTTTCATTAAGTAAGGGTACCACTTCTACCCATCATGATAAGTCTTCTCTGGCTACAACAATATACTTAGATCCCCCATCTTCAATATGGACTGAATCTAAGCTCATACTACCAAAAATAGTTTCTTTGTCTGTGGACCTTCCTTTCTCATTGGCTTTCTGTAACTCCTTCACTGACACTCTGGACAAGATTGAACACAATCCTTGACCTCCACTCTCATATTAGGCCATTAGAATCATTATTTGACTCTCCTATAAGTCTCATCTTGTCCCCTATGTCCCAAACCTCTATGAAATTCTCCAAGAATCTTCTCTTTACTGTCTCTGTCCATTACAACTAGTTGCAGTGTAGAAGACTGTCCTCTCCATATCTACCCATCCTTAATATAATATTTTCTGGCACATTTCTCTGTTTTTTTTGCCACATGTCTTCATTACTCTATTCTGTAAAACTATTTTCCTCCACATACATTCTCAACTATTCTTCTTCTTGAGTTGACTCCTCAATTAAATTCCCGTCTTCTAATGGAATATAACTTTCTTGACTTGATATCAAGTAATCATTCTCTTCTCATCCCTCAGAATAATTTATCCGTGCATTCCTTGTTACTACACTATATTCCACATCTAGTGCTGGCATCCTTCCTTTTGAAGATGCTCCTAAAAACTTTTCCTCATAAAACTTAGCACTTAATTTTGTGCCTTCACAACTCCCTGAAAATTTTTCATTATTAAAATTCTTGTCACAAGGCAACCTGCACACAGAGTTGAGGGTGATCCCAAAATAAGTGAGATAGGTAGGAAAAAAAATTTATTACTTTGAAGCACAGAGGACTACTCTGAGGAAATGATTCAAAGATAAATGAAAGTAACTAATACTGGTTCAAGATAATCTTTGAGGAATAATTAATGTATATGTTAAAGACACTAACTATTATGGCAAATCTCACAAAGGGTTTAAACTTAATAATCAAAGGTAAAGATTTACATGTTTTAGGATTTGATGAAATTGATTATTTAAGTAAGAAAAGGAAAATTATAATAATAGCCTAATAAGAGCTTGACTAATATCACAAATATATTTTATAATTTAATTCTAAGGAATTTTGAACCAAATTAACCCCCTTTAAATATCCCATTCCTCCTTGCACTGACCCATTAATCACCCAGCCATAATATACCCAGAGACCCATTTAATCCACTGGAGTTCCCATTTACCAAAAATCTTACCTTATAACCCTTTTTCCCTGTTCCTACTTCACAGACCTCTTAATCTACCCTCAGATCCACAATAGCCCCCTTTTCAAATATTGCCTTGATCTTAGCACTAGATTACGCACACATTGCCTACAATTGAAAAGTATAAGATTCTTTACCATTAGTGTGTTTTTAAGATTTGGATAGCACAACTGATTTGAGAACACAATAGAATATAATTGCCCCAAGGTTGCTTTTTGCGTATTTCTAGTGGAGTTAAGGCTTGAATAATGGGGTAATTGAGGTACTTTTGGTTTGAGTGTCACATGGCGCATGACAGATGCCCAGGTATAAAAAACAATCTCTGTTGAGCATGGGAATACTTCATTACCAAGCTTTTCCATCCTCTCTTAAAATTTTTTTGATTTGAATTTATTTATAACTTTATTTATTTAAATTTAATGTCTGAACACACCAACCCTACCCCTAATCCTCCTCACCCTCAAAAAGATGGGGGACTCCCCACTTGCAAATTCAAGACTCCGTGCACAGCCTGTGTGGCCATTTATTTATTTTTTCTTGAAAGTACGGCATCACCAGGTCCTTGCAAGAAGTGCAAGTTTTTCCTATGGCATCAAGTAGCTTGTAACACATTGGTTCTTAATAATAATGCAGAGCCCTTCACCAAGACTAAATTTTGGTCAATTTCCAACACAAAGGCTGTTGTAAAAGATATCTGGGAGGTGCCTACCACCAGTGATTTGGCCGTAGATGAATTGGAGGGTTTGATTCGGGTGGAGAGGTTGTAAAACTCCAGTTGGGCTATGGAGGTAGCTTCAGGGAAACAAAGTATGCTGGATGAAGAAGTAGAAAAGGTTGTCCAGGATGCTTCAAAGAAAGAAGGGGATGAAAAAAACACTTCTAAAAAAAGACAACTGATCATTTAGGATGACAATGTAGATGAAGTAGGGGTGGTAGAGAAGAAAAAATTGTTCCTCATAGTAGACTCTTATTTTGGAGTAAGTGAATTAATTTAAAGTTTTATTACTTCGAATGGTAACTGATTTTTGTTTTTAGAAAGTGGAGACCACAGAAGATGTTCCTGTAGCATTGACCAGTGGGACAATCCCTGAGGTTCCCACAGAAGCCAAAAGACCGATTGAGAGTGGTCTGGCAAGCCTTGAGGAAGCCAATTTAGCAGTCAAAGTTTGGATCAATTATGGTCCAAGCAACCCCTTCAAACTCCTCAAATGAAATTTGTCAAGGATTTATGTGAAGATCTTGGGAAGATTGTTGATTTTCCTTCTTATGATACAGCCAAGGAATTGTTAGATATTGGGGAGGTGGTCTTTGCGGAAGGTGATGAGGTGTTTGAAAAGAGTCAAAAAGGAATTTTTCAAATAATGGAGAAGATAAAGGATTTTATTTGAAATAAAGTAGAAGAAAAAATAGTTTAGAGAAATGAATTAAAAAGGAAAATTTATTTATTTATTTTGTATATAGTTTTGTCTTAAATATCATTTTATTTTGTTATTTATTTTATTTATTGTGTAAAGAGAAGAAAAGAAAGAATAAAGAAAGAAAATTTTCAAGAAAAAAGAAATTTAGAATTGGAAAAGAGGTTTGATTTGAGGTTTATTGTTGGAGAAGGTTGCCTTGATTATTTGAGTGTTTTATAGTTTGAATTTTGAGGAAACAGAAAAGAAAAGAAAACAGAAAGAGTTTGAGGGTTGTAAAAGTAAAAAGGTTTAGAGAAAGAACATAATAACATAGTATTAAAATAATTTTAGAAAGAAAAAATGTTCTAATTTGTTTGTAATTTTATTATTTATTTTATTTTTACTTTATTTTTGTTTTATTTTATTTTATGTTGATAAAGTTTTAAATTTTGGTTTTTAAGAAATATACGGAAATTAAAAAAATTGAATAATTAAAAATTGTTAAAAGAATTATTAAGATTTAAAGGATTATGAAGTTTTAGTTTATTTATAATTATATATATATATTTTTTTTAAAAAAAAGAAAATAAATTAAAATAAATGTTAAGGATTTATAATTTTAAGTTTGAGAAAATAAAAGAAAAGAAACAGAGAAAAAAAAGAAAAAGAGGAAAATAAAGAAAGAATTTCAAGGTTTAGGTTTTGAAGAATATTTCAAATGAAAAGATTTGATAAGTTCAGGAGCATTACAAACATTAACGGCTTGTTCCCAGGATGTTTTATTAGTGTCATCAAGGTAGCCTTCCCATTCCACAAGGTATTGAAGTTTTCCTTTGAACCTTCTTGAATCAAGAATACAGCTTCCCACTCTAGATGATCTTCTACTTCTACCAGTTCCCAAGGTAGATGGTTCTTGCCAAGGTATATTTCTCAAGCTAGTTCCAAGAGAGATATGTGAAAAAAAGGATGAATAGATTGCCACTTTGGAGGTAGCTTGAGTCAAAATGCATTTTTAGAAATTTGAGTATCAATTTCAAATGGACCCTAGTGTTTCTCAGATAGGTTCCTAGATGGTTGAGTTGTTCAAAAATTTTTTGTGTTGAGCCATACCTTACTTCCTGGTTTAAAGAGTGGAGCAGATTGTCAATGTTTGTCGGCCTGTTACTTATAACTTTGATTTTCAGATTCCAGGTTAGATTGAAGCTCACCTTGAAGCCGTGAAATTGTTCAAAGATAATTTTCAGCAGGATGATTTACTCCTACATGAATCAAATTGAATCAAGGATGTTGTCCATAGATAGTTTTGAAGGGAGATTGTTTTGTTGAAGAATGTGTCAAGTTGTTATAAGCAGATTTGGCCAATGGTAATCATGTTGTCCAATCCTCTTGTTGATAATTAAAATACATTTGAAGATATTTTTTGAGGATTTGATTAACTCTTTTGGTTTTCCCATTGGTATCAGGATGATAAGCAGTAGAAAGATTCCTTGTAATATTTAATTGTTAACATAATTGAGTCCAGAAAGTAGAAACAAACAAAGAGACTCTATCTGAAATAATATTATTAGGTAATCCATATTTAGAGAATATGTGTTTTAGAAATAATTTTGCCAAATTCTATGCTGTCTCAGTAGTAACAGTTTTAATGAAAATAGAAATTTTAGAGAATCTATAAACCACAACTAGTACACTATCAAAATTATCTGAGGGAGGTAATTGAGAAATGAAATCCATTCAAATTGATTCCTAAAGTTTAGAGGGAACTGGAAGTGGTTGAAGCAACCCATACTTCCTATGACAAGGTACCTTGTTCCTATTACATTCATAACAGGCTTTGATATAGGCCTTGATTTATCTAGTCATTCCTGGAAAGAAGAAATCCCTTAAAATAAACTGGTAGGTCTTATCAACCCCAAAATGACCAGCTAACGGAGAATCATGTCTGTTATTGAAAATCCATAATTTTATATCCTTATCATTGGGTATGACTACTCTACTTTCAAAGACTAGTAGGCCTGATTTGATACTGAATCTTTTGGCCCCCTGCCTCAAAAGTATTTTGTCTTTTACCCCTACACAATAATCATCTTTTGATTGAGCTTCTTGAATTTTGGATAGTGGATTTAGAATTGTTTGGGTTGTCATTGTATTTAGTTAATGGGTTGTTAACATTTATTTGTTGAAAATTGATTTGAAATTTTCTAGGTTCTTGTTAGAAAATGCCTCCCCCCGCTCTGGGTAAACCTTTTCTTGATGTGACAATATGTCTGGAACTACACAATTTTTTCCAGGGCAATAGGTAATAGTGAAAGAAAATTCAGATAAGAACTCAGCCAATCTGGATTGACATTGCATCAAGACTTTAGACAAAATAAAATTTTTCAAAGCATTATGATCTGTTAAAATTTGAAATGGACTATTAAAACTGAGAAGAAAAGAACACCATTTTTTAAGGCAATGAATAATAGCAAGTAACTCTTTATCATGAATTTTGTAATTTAACTCTGCTGTGAGCAATTTGTGTGATTCAAATGCATCAGGATGAAACAATTTTGTTTCAGGATTTAATTAGGTATAACCCCTGAAATAGCATAATCACTAGCATCTATTTTGACCATTGTCAAAGAAGAGGCATTAAAATGTCAAAGAATTGGAACTGTAGTGAACACGGACTTCAGTGCTTCAAATTCCTTTTGTGCTGTATTGGTGAAAACAAAGGAAATATCTTTTCCAAAAAGAGAATTGAGATTTGTAATAGTTTTAGAGTAATCTTTAATAAATCTTCAATAAAAATTTGCAAAAGCTAAAAACCCTTGTAAGGATTTTACTGATGTTGGCTCCAGCCATTTCAATATTTTTTTAACCTTTTTATTATCCATGAAAAGGCCATCAGTGGATAATATAAAACCTAGAAATTCAATAGAATTTAGGTAGAATTTGCAGTTAGTGTGCTTGGTGTAGAGAACATACTCTCAAAGACAATTGAAAACTTGTTGGAAATTTTTAATATGTTCCTCAAGGGTCTTTGAAAAAATTAAAATATTATCTAAATAGAAGACGAAAATTTTTGGACAACATCATGAAAGATATCATTGACAAAATTCTGAAAATTTGAGTGTGCATTACATAACCCAAAGGGCATTACTAAATATTAAAAACTACCAAACCTAGTGCGCATTGCTGTTAAAGTTTCATGGCCTTCAGCAATATGTATAAGATTTTAAGCACCTACTAAATCAATTTTAGAGAAGAAATAAGCACCATTAAACAAGGTAAGAAGTAAAGAAATAAAAGGAACTGGATATGTGTTTTCTTAGTCACTGTGTTGAGCTTTCTTTAATCAAAGCACAACCTAAGACTTCCATCTTTTTTCTTAACAAAAAGAACTGGAGAGCCAGTTGGGGATTTACTGGCTCAAATGAAAACTTTTGCAAAATTCTCTGAAATGAATTCTCAATAAACTTGAGATTCATCCTTCAATAGGGAGTATACAGGACCTACTAACTCTATTTGAGAATTGTACGTTCAATAAGGTGGTAGCTTGTTGGCCTTACAGACTGAAAATACATTGAGGAAGTTGTGATAAGTTCTGGTAGAGTTGATTTAATGGCTTCAATATTAATTTGGTTGTCCTCTTCATTTTCAAAGGAGTATGTTGAGGGTAGACCTGAATTTAGGGAGCAAGAATCTCTTAACTTTAGGCTGTTGAAAACCTCTTTGAGTGAAGTAACTGAGCTAGAAAGGTTAGCCAAATTCTCATTAAGAAAAAATTAAGATGGTTTCAAATCATCTGGAAGAGAGATGTCCTCTAGCAGGACTTGGTCAGACGGGTTGTTTAACTCCCCATTGACCTGCATTGAAGAATCAGAAATATACTTAGAACAAGGGGTGATAAATCCCTCTGACCAATAAATGCCTGGATTCCAATGTGTTAAAAAGTCATGGACAAGAATGGTATCATCAACACAGGGTAAAATAAAAGATTACTTGAAGGCAAGTCTTTTTTTTTGTTCCTAAGACTACCACAAGAGTAACCTCAGTAGTAACTCCAGTGGCCCTATTTTTTGGAAGAATGGTTGCCTCATAAATCAAGGATCAAAATTTTTATCATCTATGCATCAATTTTCCTTGAAAAAAATAAAGCACGAGTTGGATTGAGTCAAGAATTTTCCAGTAAAAAAATATATGAATACCAAATATCTTTAAAAAAAGACAGATTTATCTTTTTTTTATTTTATATATTTTTGGAATAATTTCATGAATTTTTTCTCTTGTATCAAATTTTTTATTATATTTAAAAATTTATTAAACTTTTATTTTAATTTCTGCTGATTATTAAAATCTTTTTTTAATTTTCTATTGATATTCAGAATTTTTAGAATTTTTAGCATTGTTATATTTTTTTAGATTTTTTTTGGCCTTTAACTAAATTTTATGAATTTTTTGGAATTTAATAGCACTCATTTAATTTTTTAAATTTTTTTTTGAATTTTTTGAATTTTTTTTGAACAAATTGTATTTTTTTTTGGATTTTTTTGAAGTTTTTAGATTTTTTTAATTTTTGAATTTTTTTTGAACTTTTTTGAATTTTTTGACCTTTTTTAACTTTTTTTGACTTTTTTTGAATTTCTTTGGATTTTTTTGGATTTTTTTGGATTTTTTTGGATTTTTTTGATTTTTTTAATTTTTTTTTTTTGAGATTTTCTGAATTTATTTGGTGTTTTTTTTGAATTTTTTTGAATTTTTTTACATTTTTTTTGTTTCTTTTGAATTTTTTGCATTTTTTTGAAGTTTTTCTCACTGTTTTGATGCTTGAATTAAAGTTGAAGTCATGTGCCAAAAAGATGCAGCGTCTTTTCAAGCATATGACTTGAATTGTGATTGAAGTCACATGCCAAAAAGACGCTGCGTGTCGGCCAGCTCGTCTAGAAGAAGGTAAGAAGGAAGGTGGAAAAAGGATATTAAAGGGCTAGGAGAAAAATAGAAGGGGAGAAAGGGGAGTAAAAGGATTTGGACAATGAAGTAATGGATCTAATAGACAAAGTGGACAAGGGACAGTATGGTTAATATTGTAAGTACTGTTGTTTTCTCTCTGCTCAATTATCAACAACTGAATTTTTAAATACTCTTAAAACAACCTTTAGTTTTTATTTTAATATTTAAGAAGGCTGATGCGCAACTAAACAATGTAAATAAAAATATGATATAATGTAATTTAAAATATGATGAGTAATAAGTGATGGGCTAAAGGGGATTACCCAAGGCCTTTTTATAGACAAGGGGACCTCTGAATCGCCACAAATCAGTATATACAAAATAGTAATAAGCTAAAACAAGAATATAAAAGAATAGAAATAAAACATAGATATTAAGGGAAAAACATGAAGTCATTAACTAAACCCACAAATAAGTGACTAGTTTTTCCCACCATAATTTTCCAAACCAGTTAATTAAAATAGTGAGTAACTAATTAAGTCTGAAACATAAGAACTGTCAGAAAAAGAATCCAAAACAGACATTACAGTAGGATGTAAGTGCTTTACTTGAAACAAAAAAATTATTTTGACGCAAAATTTTATGTAAGCAAGTTAACCTAGTATAAAGCAAAATTAATTAATTGTTTTAACTATGTAATTACATTAATACCTAGTTTAAATGAAACAGATAATTAATTTAATGATATTACTAATTTAAAGTGAGAACTTGAATGCTATTTTATTAAATAAGTGTTTTAAATTATTTAATAATTTACTGACAAAGTTAAGGGTCAAATAAGCGCCAATAATTATGGATAATATTTTACATGAAAAGTTTAATTACATATTTAATTTAAATAATTAATGTAATTACAATATAAGATAATTAATAAGATGTAATTATATTAGGGGGTATCAATGTTCAGGGATCCGCAATTAGGGATCAGGAATTTTTTTTCCCGGGATCAGACATTATTAATTGCGGAAGATTCTTATCCACTAGCCCTGGGGCTAGTGGATAAGAAATCCACAATAATGCATTATCCCGCCTCTTATACCCCAATTTCCATTCCTAATTCCTGATCCCAAACTCATCT
Source organism: Hemileia vastatrix (assembly GCA_030280995.1). Taxonomy (NCBI): domain Eukaryota; kingdom Fungi; phylum Basidiomycota; class Pucciniomycetes; order Pucciniales; family Zaghouaniaceae; genus Hemileia; species Hemileia vastatrix. The sequence goes on along the minus strand of JASXTE010000009.1, from coordinate 34,089,269 downwards.
CATCCATGATGGATTTTTAAGAAAGTCACATGACTTATAATTGCTGATGCCATCCTTAAGTATTTCCTCACTCTATGCTACTTAATTTTGGTGGCGAAAACTTAAGTTTTTTTTCTATCTACACACCCCAACTGCACATTTGGCAGTGAATTCCCACTTCCCTCATCACTTAACCCTTCCACTGGCAACAATGAAACACCTCTCTACTAGGAAGCTACTTCACTCAACAATGAATGCTATCACTTTTCTTTTAGTTCTTTACTATAAATCTGACTCTGATTTGGAAGATGCTTTAGCTTATATGTGTTTTCTTTCCAAAAAGCGTTACATCATCACCAGGGGGCCAAATCTTTATCATGATCCCCAATATGATCTGGCCTCCATTCTCAACATTCCTCATTTAAACTTCACACAACTTTTTAGAACTTCTCCCGATTCTTTCTTCAAACTTTATCAACTCATCTCCGATCATCCTATCTTCCATAACAATTCTCATAACAAACAGCGTAATCCTGCCATCCAACTTGCTGTTGCTCTATGTCGCTTTGGCTCAAATGGAAATGGTGCTGCCGTAAGACGTTTGGATAATCTCTTTAACATAGGATATGGTACCGTGATATTATACACCAAGCGCTGTATGATTGCTATCCTTTCCCTCAAGTCTCAAACTCTTTCTTGGCCAACTCCAGAACAGCGACTTGAATCCTCTCAAGTAATGCAAGCTGAAGGTTTCCCTGGCTGTATAGGTTTTGTTGATGGCACAACCATCCCTTTGAGTCAAAAGCCTGCTCATGATGGCAACCATTATTTTGATTGCAAAAAAAGGTTTCTTCAAAATCTTCTCCAAGTTCTCATCTTTCACAATCTAACTTTTAATCTTCTTTCTAGATACTCTATTGCCGTTCAACTTGTATGCGATGTCAATAAAAAATTTATTGCTTTTCACAGTGGCTGCCCTGGATCATGTCATGACTCTTCCATCTTCCAAAGAATGAGGATTTCTCAATCCCCTGAATCATACTTTGACGAATCTCAGTACCTCCTTGCAGACTCAGCATATGCAAGTGGAAAGTACATTATACCTGCTTTCCGTGGTGCAACTTCAGAAAATGACCCCAAAACTAAATTTAATTATCACCTTTCACAATCAAGAGTACAAATTGAACATGCTATAGGTATTTTAAAGGGACGATTTTCTAGTCTTCGGGAGCTCAGAATCCAATTTCAAAAAAAATTGGAGATCAAAACTGCAAATCATTGGATCTTGACTTGCGTAATACTTCACAATATTCTAGCTGATTTAAAGGATGAGTGGAATGATCTTTATGAAGAAGAGGATCCTGAACCACCACTGGCACTCCCCTCCCTTGATTCACAAATCATTCAATCAACCGGCATATGCCCCATTATAATGCCAATTACTCTCCAACATTTCTCTTCACCCTTTTAATTTTTAATTTTTATGTTTTCATACTTTCCAAATGTCCTCTTTGTGTACTTTAATCACTTGGTTTTGTATTTTGGTTTGTTGCATATTCATTTTTTTTTTGAATTTACGGTGAATATCTTTTTTTTGGATGGCTCATTGGTTTTCTTTCACTTCCTCAACATGAAATCGCATATTTTCTTATATCGCATATTTTGTCAGTGATTTTTTTTTTCATTCATCACTCATATCCTTTTCATGCTCTCCTCAAACATCCCTCAAATATTTTGGTTGCATTTATTTTCTCAACTCAACTCACCAGGTAGGTCATTTTTTTTCTTTTTTCATGGTTTTTTATTTGCTAATCATGATTTTTTTTTTGCTTTTTTTTTGCTTTTTTTTTGCTTTTTTTTTGCTTTTTTTTTGCTTTTTTTTTGATTTTTTTTGGTTTTTTTGTTTTTTTTGTAAGTGCTTCTATTATTTTTGTTCTAGGGTAAACTAATTTTTGTTTTGCTTTTTTCTCTTTTTTATCTTTTTATTTTTTTGTTTTTTTTTCTCTCCTTCACCTCTCTTTATGATCCTCAAGGCCCCCCTTTTTCCCTCTCTTTACCTGTCTCTGACCCCCTTTTTACCCCCTTTTTAGCTGCCTCAAATCCCCCCTTTCCCCCCTCTTTAGGTCCCTCATCACCCCCTTTCCCCTCTTTTTAGGTGCTTCAATACTCCCCCCTTCCCCTCTCTTTATGTCCCTCAAACCCCCCCCTTCACCTCTCTTTTGGTGCCTCAAACCCCCCCTTCACCTCTCTTTACCCACATCAAACCCCCCCTTTCCCTCTCTTTAGGCGCCTCAAACACCCCCCCTTCTACTCACTTTACCCCCCTACCTAATCATTATATCCTCCTCTACCCCCCCCTGTTTATTAACGAACGATCGTTACAGATTGTTCGCTAAGTAATCGAATTGTTAGCAATTCGATTACTTAAAGAACGATATGTAACCATCGTTCGCTAAGTAATTGAATCGTTAGCGATTCGATTACTTAACAAACGATCGTTATAGATCGTTCGTTAACATGGAGGTGGGGGGGGGTGGGTGTTGGGGAAAGGGTTTGGGAGGGGGTAAGGAGATTGGAAGGGGGGGGTTTGAGGTACCTAAGGAGAGGGGAATGGGGGGGGTTTGAGGTGCCTAAGGAGAGGGGAATGGGGAGGGTTTGAGGCGCCTAAGGAGAGGGGAATGGGGGGGGGGTTTGAGGCGCCTAAGGTGAGGGGAATGGGGGGGGGAATGGGGGGGGGTTTGAGGCAGCTAATGAGGGGGGAAGGAGGGTGATGAGGGACCTAAAGAGGGGGGAAAGGGGGGTATTTCAGGGGGATTTTGAGGCAGGCAAGGAGAGCATTTGAGGGGGAAAAGGGGACTTTAATGGGAGATAAAGATGGGTTACTAACTTTCAAATAAAGATACTAACAAATTTTTGTTTGTAATTTTGATTATTTTTTTTATTTTTTTTGCAGTAATATAGAAAAAAAAAAAAATTCTTGCTGATAAGGACTGTCCCTCTTATTTACAAAACAAAAAAGGTTTATAATTTTATTTTTATTTTTTCTATAATTAATTTTTGTGATTTTGATTTTAATTAAATAATTTTTTTATTTTTTATTTTGATTTTACTGATTTTTTTTTTCATGATCTTGTGAGAAGGTTTTTAATAACCAATCTTCAGGTTCACTTTTAATTTTTTTTTTTTTTTGTGTTTTAATTCTTACTGAAATTTTCTTTTTTGAATGAATTTAATTATTAATTTTTTTTAATAGGATTTTGCTTTGATTGTGTTTTTTAAAATAAAACCTCAGGTTTTTTTTTTATAATTTTTTTTTTGGAAAATTTTTTACTGATTTTTTGGTTTTTTTTTCAATTTTATTTTTAAAATAAAAAAACAGCTTTTTTTATTATTAGGTAGGAATTTTTTTTTAAAAAAATTTGAGTTAAAATTTTATTGACAATTAATTTTTTTTTCAGATCAAAAAAATGTCTTCTTCTTCTGATTCACCCCTTACTTCTCTCTTATCTTCATCTTTATCTTCTTTATCATCTTCATCTTTATCATCTCTATCATCTTCTTTGAAATCAACTCTATCATCTTCTTTGAAATCAACTTCCATACAATCATCTTCTAAATCATCAAAAAAATTAAAGATAATCAGTCTCATCAGAAGAAAAGATATTTTAAAAAAAAGTCTCTCTGCGAAAGTTATTTTTGTCATATCCCAAACATTTTTTTTTATAAAACTAAAGTAGATAAAAAAAATCAATATCCGAAAAAATTACCAGAAGATATCAAATATCTAACAGAATTTGGAGATGATCGAGTTGTTGCAGTTATCAGCAATGCTTTTAAGCCTCAATTCATTTTGGAAGTTCATTCATTTGATGGTGTAAAAGATGAAGCTTTTAATCAACTATCTGATCTTATCATAACTCTTTATCAAATGGCTTTGGTTCGATTACCTATAAGGAATAAGAATTTGTTGGGTGGTATCATGATTGGTTTTGGTTGGAGACCTGGTTTTGTCAAAGGATATTCTCTTGGTATGTCTAATAATTTTTGTTCCATTCTTAATATCATTTCACTTATTTCAATTATATAGGTATATATTCATTGCTCAATAATATCACTAAAGCACAAAAAGATGAAGATTTTTGCTTATGGGACACTCTACCCTACTTTAATTCTTTTCTTGCTCTTCGACTCAAAAAGCTCTGTAATAAGGCATTTGAAAAAAATCATGAACTTGCAACCAAAGTTGGAATACCAAATTGGTGTGACTCTGAATGGGAAGATATCAGCCACGAATATCTTTTATTTTCTAATGTTATTATCACTCATTCTGGATTCCACAATAGGATTCATATCGATAGGAATGATTCCAATTTTCTTACTTTTGGAATATTCTCATAAATCAATCCAATAACTGGCCACCCAATACCATCTCCAGCTAAAATCAAACACCACGCAATATGGGGGGTGGACTTGTTAGCAAGTCCGCAACCTTGGACTCAAGTTCACCACAGATTGAACACACATTGAGCTATTGACAAAGGAACCATACAATCAGGGATAAACACCACTCAGCAGAACAGTTTTAGGTGGGTCTTCAAGTAGAGTTCAATATGAGTTCAGTATGAGTTCAGTCTGAGTTCCATCTGAGTTGTGCCTGAGTTCAGGTTGGGGACTTGCTAGCAAGTCCACCCCCTATATTGCGTAGTGAAAGGACATGGTTTATATTTTCCAGAACACCGGTGCATCATTGATTTTGGTTTGGGAAATGGTATCATCGAAACTATTTGGAATTCTTCTAAGGATAATCATCAAACGACCAAAGCTCCTCCTAGTTTGAAATCCTGTCAAGATTTCACTCATTTTGGTTGCTCATTTCAAATCAGTAATAAGTTGATACAAAGAATCAATAAGGTAAAGAAAGAAGGTAAAGTTATTCGATTTAAAAAAACTTTATCTAGATCCAAAAATTATGGGGATTAGAGTTGTCATCGAAAATTTTATATTTTTTCATAAATTTTTCATAAATATTTTTTATATATCAATTTTCTCAAATAATTTGATGAGCCATCGACCTTGTGTTGTATAACAGGTAATCATGATAACATTTATTTGTTTCATGGGGTTCCTCTTTCCTATACCTGTAGAAAGTCCCAAACTTATGTTTCTCGACTTGGTCTGCATTTTGGCTTGAGGGATTGTCATTACTTTAAACTAGGGAAATTGATATATATTAGATATTTATTTAATAATTTATGTAATTATATTAAATTTAGATGACTTCCACCCCTTACTTCAATAAAATGCAGGGGGGGGGGTATTGCCAAATTTTCAAATCTGACATGTTAAATTGATGACTTAGAAAAATTTTGGTGATACCCATAAAATGCAGGGGAGAGTATTGCCAATTTTTTTAAACAGATATAGAATTTTTTTGACTTGTAAATATTTTTGTGATACCCGTCCCTTACTTCAATAAAATCCATGGGGGGTTGTGCCAAAATTTTTTATAAGACTTGTGAAATTCTTGACATGTAAGAATTTTTAGGATACCGGTAAAATGCAGGGGGTAGTAAAGCCAAATTTTCATATAAAACTTTCAAGATTCATGACATGAAAGAATTTTTGTGATACCCACCCCTTACTTCAAAAAAATCCAGGGGTGGGGGATTGTCAAATTTTCAAAGGAGACTTGAAAATTTTATTTAAAAAAAGAATATTTATCATTAAAATACGATATTTCAAGAAATACAGAAACTAATTGTAAAATTTATGTACAAATAAATATGAGCACATGAAGTGTGAAAGAAATAAAAGAAACTAGTCAACAAAAAATTTCATTAAACGTTCTATTTCTTCAACAGATTTGTTTGCTTTAATGCATTCGATCAAGAAATCTTTCTTTTTAGAACTTTCTTGGAGATCATGCTTATACTTCATCTGTTCCATTAAGTTTTGATGCTCGAGTGTTTTTTCCTTATTTTTGGATTTTTCAATACTAAGAGTTAACTCAAACTTCTTCTCCTCCAAATCTTGGGCCCTACCATCCTTCTGTAAAGAGAGCTCAAACTTCTTCTCCTCCAAATCTTGGATCCGATCATCCTTCCGTAAAGAGAGCTCATACTTCCTCTCTTCCAAATCTTGTACTCTGTCATCCCTCCTTAAAGAGAGCTCGTATTTCTTCTTTTCAAAGCTCAGTGTCTCTTTAGCAATTTCCACTTGTTCTAGAGTGAGAATAAGAATTAACATAAAGTAGAAGAAAAGCAGAGTAAAGTAATAAGAGGTATGATATCACTTACCAGCATCACGTTTCTCTAAAAACTGTTCCATCAAAGAAAAAGGTGTTTTTGATGAAGTATCACTTTTTCGTCTTCTTTGGGAGAGGAAATTTAGACTAGTTGAAGCCCTTCTCTTTTTGTTCAACGTAGCATTTTCCTCCTCATCATTGTCACTAGCTTCAGACTCAGTTGATTGAGGATCCTGGGTTTGTTCATCAGCCTTTTAAGAAATAAGAAAAATTTAAGTAAATAAAAAAATAGAATTGATAAGATAAAAGAAACAGACCTGAGTTAGATTGGGTTGGGTTAAATCGCCAATAGGATCAATAGCAAAGCTATCTAGATTCGTAGAATTTAGAAGAGGGGAGGCTTGAGTGGAGGAAGAGGATGGGAAAAGATTTGCTTCGACATCATGTTCGGAGATAGGATCTTCTCCATCCAACATGTTTACAGGATTAACATCGGCTCGCTCTCCAAAAATTGCATCCATCTCTTTAAAGTAAGGACATAAAAAATCAAGTTTATTGTCTATGGATTTTATACCCTTAGTTATATCAATGTCAGTAACCCCAAAACCAGTGGAAGATGAAAGAGCCTTTGCCTTCTTGTATTTTGCTCGATAATGCTTGAAGCGTTCAGACATCTGTTTAGGCAAAAGATCAATCCCTCCCTTGGTCTTATTGCGTAATTCATTTGCCATTAGAAGATAGCCATTAACTTTTGATGTGGGGGGCCGTCCTACTTTAGTGGCATACTCAGTACCAAAACAAGAATCATAGTTAGATTTGGTTTTCAGCCAGTTGATAAGAATGAGATGATCATCTTTTTTTAATTGAACAGTCTTTGATTTCTTGGCTGAGCGGGGGAAAGAGGAAGTAGTGGGAATTGAAGAACAACTGGGTGATGGCTGCCTTTGAGAAGATCTAGGATGACGAGGCATGTTATTATAAATGAAGATGAAAAGGAGCAGAAACAAGCAGATGAGATAGCGAGATGAAAAGGAGAAGAATCAAATAGATGAAATGGGGAGAAATTCTGAGCGGATAGAATGAACAGGATGGGATGAGAATGGAAGTGCGCAGCAAGGTAGAAGGCTGGGATATCCAGAAAGTTGTCCAAGATGTGGTTATGGAAAATTGAGTAAATAAATGTCGGATAAGAGGTGAACATTGACACGTAAAGTGTCTAATAACCCAATTATTAGCAAAAATAATTGTGGAAGATAATTGGGGTATGCAGATTATTTTCCGCAATTAATTTAATTGCGGATCGGTCAACATTGATACCCCCTATTATAAAAATTTAATTAATTATTTATTTATCAAATACATCAAAAATGCGTCCCTTTATATGGAATATGATAATTAAATTGATGTATACTTAATTTATATGATAATAAAATTAATATAAAATTTATTTTACTTATAAAATAAAATATTTATATAATATATTATGTAATATAAATTTAATGTAAATACATAAGCTGCAACTATTATGTCCTCTTTTAATTTAAATCAAATTGTATGTTTATTTACTGGGCTCCTGGGACAGCCTGGCTGACACTCCCTCACTCTAAAAAACAATAAAAAAATGCTATGATTTTTTCTTTTTATACTTTTTTAAAAGAGTAGGAAAGTTTGAAATTTATTTACCAGGTATCCATGCATCATATTCAGATGACTTATTTTTATATCTTAGCAAATAATCAACACCTTTTTCAGAAGTGACAATTCTATCATTCAGAATTTTATCAATTTCTGCAGTTTCAGTGATTTCTTGAGGATTTCTCTTACGTCTTTCTCTTCTTTTAGGGAATAAATCACTGTTGGAAGTATAAGGTTTCAGCAGGGAAATGGGGAAAACAGGATGTTTTCTATCAAATGGAGAGTATAACACAACTTCAACTGCATTATCTCCAATCATTCTTTTAACAACAAAAGGCCCTACAAAAGGATCTTTCTATTTGTTGTTAAACTGTAAATTGAAATGTACAGTAGATATCAACACTTCATCACCTTCATTAAATGTGTGCTCCTTATAGGATTTATCCCATCTTTTCTTTTCATATTAAAATGCTTTATCAATACAATTCTGAGCATGTTTCCTGCACAGTTGTTGCATTTGAACAAACAATTTGATATCAGGGTGTAATTCCAATTTAGTTAATTTAATATTGAGTATTTGAGCAGGAGTATTAGGAACATAACCTAGCAAAAGCTCAAAAGGCTTCTTATGAGTAACAGAGTGAAAAGTGCTATTATAAGCAAATTCAAGACCTGGGAGCAAAGTAACCCAGTCATGAGTAGATCTGTCATTATCTTTATATTCCAAGCCAAAGGCACAATACCTTCTAATCATATCCTCTAGAGTTTGAATCATTCTTTCAGCTAGACCATCAGTCTGGGGATGGTGAGCAGTAGATAATTTTAATTCACAACCACATATATCCATTAAAGACATCCATAATTAAGATGTAAATTTAGGATCTCTGTCAGATATAATGGCCCTAGGGAATCCAACTATATTGAACATATAAGACCACCATAAGAAAGCTAAGTCTTTTGTGGAGAAATCCTTGTGTGTGGGAATAAATTTGAACATTTTAGTAAATCTATCCACTATCACTCAACAAGAATTGTAACTGTCCTTACCTGCTACAGGAAAGCCAGTGAAAAAATAAATATTAATGATTTGCCAGGGAGCATCAGGTGCTTCAATATATTGTAATAACCCTGCTCTTTTACCTGTCAACCTTATAGATTTCTGGAAGGAATCACAAGATTCATCATATTATTTTGTATCTTCAGAAATATTAGCCCACCAAGCAGTGTTTTTGATTCTAATCATTGTTTTTTCAAGATCAAAATGACCAGCTAATATGTCATCATAAAAAAGTTTGAGGATAGTTTCTTTCATAGAAGGAGGAATTACAATTACATTAGTAAGCTTTCTTCTATAATATATATAACCATCTTCAATCAAAAAATTTCCCTTAATCAAAGAATTTTGATACTTTTCAGGAAGAGTTTTAATAAATGCTTGAATTGAAGCATTTTTAGGATCATTTAAGATAGTAACTAATTTATTTAAATCAGAATCTTTATCATATGAATCCAGAATTAATTGTAATAACTCTTCTTCCATATCAACTATAAATATACCATGGATATGAACAGTATCATCTTCAGGTAAATAAGCAGAATTAAAGTCATTATTTGGCAGAGTCAATCTGGAAAGAATATCAACATTGGAGTGAAAATTTCAAGCCCTATGGATAATTGTCATTCTTCCGCTGTACTCTTGAACAGCAAGTTTCCACCTAAACATATGTCTATTGGGTGTTTTTAGGTTTAAGAGGGACTTCACAGCACTACAGTCAGTTACCAATCCAAACTTTTGGTCATCTAGGTAGTAATGAAGCTTTTCAAGAGCCAAAAAACTGCTAAGCACTCTAATTGAGTGGCACCATATTTCAATTCACCTTTTCTCAATGTTCTTGAAATATAACAAATCACAAGCTCTGAGGATTTATCATTAATAATTTGTTTCTGGTGAATGGCAGCACCCAGACCAACAAAGCTAGAATCTGTGTACAGGACAAAAGGTTTGTTGAAATCTGAAAGAGCCAAGATAGGGGAAGTCATTAACAACATTTTAATGCATCAAAAGCTTTTTGACAGTCATTATTCCAGATAAATGCAACATCGTTTCTGGTTAGTTTGGTAAGAGGCAAGTCTATGACCTGATAATTTTTAACATATTGTCTATAATAGCCACACATACACAAAAAACTTTGGATTTCTCTTACAGAATTTGGCGCCTTTACATTTTGAATTGCAGCAACTTTTTTGTGGTCTAAACAAATTTTTAGGCCTAAAACAACATGGCCAAGGACTTTCAAATATTGAAAACCAAATTTAAATTTTTCAAGACAAGGTCATATTGATTTCATCCATTTTTTGAAAAACTCTATTTAAGTGAATCATATGTTCATCAAAAGTTTTAGAAAAAACTATAATATCATCAATATACACCATGAGCCATCCCTCAATTATTTCTTGATGGAAAGTGTTATCCATGACTTTTTGAAAAACTGAAAGGGCATTTTTTGGGCCAAATGGCATTCTAACATACTTATATATTCCCATATGAGTAGCAATAAGTAAAAGTTTTTGAGAATTTTTCTCAACTGGAACTTGATGATACCCTTTATTACCATCCAGGCAACTAATAAATTTTGCACCTTGCAAGGTAGCATGTATTGAATTAATTCTGGGAAAAGGATAAATATCATCAACAGTATAAGTGTTTAATGCTCTGTAATCTCCACATAATCTAGCCTTATCCTTCTCATAAGAAATCAAGACTGGGGAGATGACACAATATTTGGGGGCAACATCCACCTTCTCAATGATATTCTTTTTTAAAAATGTGGCAATATTATCTTAAATATCCTTTCCTTTTTTTGGAGAAGCAGGATATGGATTTTTCTTAAGACTAGGACGAATATCACTCAAGTTACAGGATAAAGTAATTTTCATTTGATCCTGAACAACACCTAAGACATGAGAGCCATGAGCAAAAGCCATAGGGAAAGAGGTAATTGAGGCATTAATAGAATCCTTTTGTTAACTATTTAACTGATCACCAAAAGAAGCAGTATTTATTTCATTCAATAATTTATTCATTTCACTTGTTGGTCTGCCTTTACACTGGACCGATGAGTTACAAGACTTTAACAGAAGCACAGAAGGTTTTCTAGGGGAGGAAATTTTGAATTTTCTTTTGCCATTCAATCCCAAGGTGAAGAAATTATTAGCTGGGTCCAATTTCACACCAAACATGGTTAAAATATCATTACCCATAATAAACCAATTGCTTAAATTATCATTCTTCATGACAACAAATTCAAAAATAGCTCTGACAAAACCACCATTATATTTGAAGAATACAGAGGTTTTGTATTTGCCTGTAGGACACAAATTAGAACCATACCCCCTCCATTTTTCAGATGTCATAGGTAATAATTTACTCAAATAATCCTTATCCACTGAAGCTAGTGATTTTTCAGACACTACACTTCCTCCAGCACCAGAGTCAAGAACTACCTCAACATTTTAAACATTAATGATAACAGGTGCCTTCAAAGGAGATATGGCTATAGAATTGTTAGTAATTTCTTTAATTATTTCAGCATTTTCAACTGAAGATAAATCCAATACGAATTCTTCAGATATATTATCTAAATAATGGACATCTTGTTCCAACATTAAAACATCTTTAACAGATTAATTGTCATAGGAGATATTACTTTCACAGTCACTAGAAGAGTTATTGATATCAAATTCAGCATCATCAATGTCTTCATTTTGTTCAACAAGATGGATTTTCTTGTCACAAACATGACCCTTTTGCCATGATTTGTTACATTTAAAACATGTATTTGTTGCAAATTTTTTAGGTGAAACTGGGGCAGAGAGTTTACTAGATTTTTCTGGGGGCTTTGTAGAGGGTTTATTTTGATAATGATAAGATTTTCCAAGGTAATTTTTTGGTTCATATCTATGGTTTAGCAGTACTTCATTACAGATATTAATGAAAGAAGAATGTTCCCTCACATGCTCAGTTCTAGCTACAATTAAATCTCTAAGAGAATTTGGTAATTTATACAGGATTTTATCTCTCCAAATATTATAATTCATCTTTGGATCAATTTCTCTCAGGATTTTTGTTAATTTCATAAGAAAAACAATGGGTTTTTCAACAGAGGAGGATGGATACATATTTAGTATTTTCATACAGTCTCTGCTGAGCCAACCTGAATTTTGAAACACCAAATTGATTTTTAATCAAGGTTTTCCATTCACTCCATGTATAATGGCTGTTATATAACAAAACAGATTCATACCACATCAAGGCTAAATTGGAAAATAAAGAAATTAACTTAGAAACAATTTCTTCATCTGGAAGTTTATAAGATCTTTTCAAATTATCAATTCTTTGAATAAAGTGTTGCCAATCAGATGAAGAATGACCATCAAAGGTAGGATATTGGTCCAATTTAGGCCACTTTTTATTACTACCAGGATGGTCAGTTTTAAGGTTTGAACTATTCAAGGTTATCAATTCTTGAAATCTTGGAAGGTGTTCAGATATTTCATTATTTACAGAGGTAGATGGCTCATTGTGAGCATTAAAATTATTCTTATTTGATGTAACAGATTTTACAGAAAAATTTTCATCTGGAAAAATTGGTACATTACAAGGGAGAGAAGAAACACCCTGTTCAGGCTGTTTATTTTTATGATTAGCAGGTTGAGAAAAATTTTTTAACTCATGATAATGAGTATTCTGAACAGCCTGTAAAGCAGAAATTTTTTTCTCAAAATCAGACAATTTATTTCTCAAATCAGGAATATAAGATAGTTGATCATTAATCTTAGCAATAGATAGAACATTTCTGTCCTCATCAATAGAGCATTTATTACTTAAATTTTGGAAATAAATTTTAAGTTTTCTTAATTCACTATGCAGAAGCATATTGTAATTTTTTACAGAAGTATTTTCATTTTTTAGATCATCAATAACTTTGTGTAGATGACTATATTTATCTGAAAGTGATTTGTGATCAATTTTAATAGACTTATGTTGAGCAAGGAAATTATTTAATGTGTCTTTTAATTTGAAATAAGCTGTGTCTGGAACAGAAGAACTTACTTTGCAATGTAAATGCAAATTATTTAATCTATCAATATCATGTTTTAAAAAATCTCTCAAAGGTTTGTCTTTGATAAAATTAAAATCAGGGGAGTCTCTCAATATTTCTTCAGAAGTTTTTTAAAGTAAAGCATAAATTCCTGGAGCAACAGAATCATTCTTAGTAGCAAGAGTAGGATTAATTAAAGAGATAGAGGTTAAATGTAATGGTTCATCAAAAGTAAGTTTACTTAAAACATCAATAGGGCTACTAGTTACAGGAAGTTGTCTTTTATCAGGTTTAACTGTTCTTTCACCATTCTCAATAAGATTACCTGTAGAAGAAGGCTTATTAGAATATACTCCAAAATGTTTATCAACCAAACTACCTACCATGGCAGAGGAGGAAACTTCCCCTGGGATTGAGTTTGGGCTTGGGCCTTCTTTCTCCTGCTTTGTTGGTAAGGATGAGGAGGAGGATGGAAATTGGGTGTTCTGGATGGACCAGGCTGATGATGAGGAGGATGTTGCACATTCTGCTGATGGTGGCTCATGAGATAATCCAATTTCCATTGTTCTACTTCCAGAGTATTTTGGTTTTTCTGGAAGTAGGTGGGTGGTTGAGGGGGCTGAGGCTGAGTTGATGACATGGGAGGAGGATTAACCTGCTTTTGAGATAGAAGCTCTTGCATCTGGGACCAAAGAGTGTCCACTCTTGCCTTGTATTTCATACTTTCTGCTCTCAGCTCCTTGATGTGTCTGGACAAATTGTTGACTTGCTGGTTTAGAGGAATCTTTTTTATTTTTATACCTTTTAGAGGATTTTCCTGATTGACCAGAGGTTTGACTTCTTTCTGACTGGTTGGGGGAAGGGGGTTATTGCCTCCACCCCTCCTGAAATTTCTACGTCCTGTAGAATGAGAAGGTCTATTATCAGAAATTGAATTTTGATAAATTAATTTTAAAGAGCTTACAGAATCAGCTTCACAATCAACATCAATTTCATACACTTGGAGGTTATCCATGCTCTCAGTCAACTTGCTAGTCATATAAGTGGGAAGATTAATTAAGTATTTTCTCTAAAATAATTATCTTTTTTAGTTTTATGAAACCAAAATAATAATAAAAATTTATATCAAAATTTTTTATTTATAAAAAGTAATATAATAATTTAAATATAAAGTATTTATTTAAGATAATTAAAGAAAGAAAATTTATATAAGAAATAATAATTATTGGGACTAAACAATAAGTTTTAATGTCAACCAACAATCAAATTACCAAATTTGTATATGGCAATTACTGGGACTAAGTACAGAGTAATATTATAGTCAACCAAAAATCAACAAAATTAATAATAATTAAAATTAATTAAATAATTTAAATATTAATATTAAAATTTTGTGAAATTCTTCTAGGACTAAGAGGTATTAAAACACTATAATATTCAACTAGGAAAAAAATTATAAAATAATATTGAACCTTTACACTCAGTGACTCAGCACTAGGCCACAATCACTGTTATTGCAGTAAAAAATCTAATATAAGAGTTGATAGGAGAAACAGTTGACTTACAGTAGTGATTGTTAAATCACCCACAAAGTATATAACTTTTAAAAATATATTAACCTAAAAAATTACAATCCTTGTCTTGATTCACAGTTGCGGAAAAAGTGTACTTTTTTCACGAGGTGGTCCATGCATTTTGTTGTTCGTCCAAAATTTTTCCAAGTCTATTGTTGTTGTATGGAAATGTCAGCTCCACACTAGTCACAGTGGGGACTGACCAGCTCAAGCAATAATATGAATGAACGTTGAGATGTTAATATCAAGATATGTGGATATATCTGTGGCTAGGTCTACCAGTCTCTGGAGACAATAGCCTTCCCACTTATTTATTTTGTGAGTTTTGCGAAGTAAAAGAGAATCAACACTACAGTCTCTGTAATATCACTTTCTCTAAGCACCACGCAACAGAAGGAACACTACTCAACTAATCTTACTACCTAGTGTAACTAATAGAACTATTACTATACGACTAATAACTAGCACTTAATAATATAAGGGAGTTAAAAGATGGATGAGAGTGATCTAATAATTATAACAAAAGGTTCTAGAGATTACAATATTGTTAGTGTCACGTATAATGATGATAACAAGTTGTACTACTTAAATATAATTTAATACTACTATTAAACACTTATAGAGAGTGAGAACTCGACCCAATAACACTTTAATAATTATTTTTAAGAGGCAGGAAATGACAAATAAAAGTTCAAACAATAAAACTTACTTTATATCCAAGAGGTAAGGTTATTTTCTACTGCAGTTATTCTGGCAAATGGCAACTTGGCAAATATTTATAAAGGGTTAAAAGATGATCTTTACTTCACAGAAACAACCCTATATATAGTAAAATATACCTTCACCTGCCCCACAGCGCATTAGAGACCTCCGGACCCTCAACTCTACTATCTGGCTTTCAGACCCCTCCTGAATGCAGTATGCCAACAGTTCCTCAAGCTGTGACAACTGCATTCTCCTCAGTCTTACTCAGGATGAGTCGAGTCAAGAGCCTTTTTGGCCTCCCACACCATGTGCTTACAATTTTTCTCAAGCCTGAGACACACACTATACTAAAAAGAGAGAAAATGAGATAAATGAAAGTGAAACAGTAATATAAATGATAAGAAACCAAGATTTAAGATAAGATAAAGTGAAAATAGCCTCAGATAAATGACTGATAAGTAAAGGAGATATGTATAGTTTTTTCTAGACAATAGGTTTTGTAAAAAGGGCTCAGAAGCGCCATAAAAACATAGTAATAATGAGGTATTAAGTATTTTAAGCTTTAATGTGACTGATAAGGGATCACAGATTTTATAGATATAGTTTAAAAGGAAAATAGATAAAAGGAAATAAAATGAAAGGAATATAAGATCAAAGGAATGGATAAAACTTAAACAAAAGTGATTTTACTAATTATAAGATAGATAATTAAATATATCCAACAAAGTCCTGTAAAAGCGCCATGAGGGGTCCATTTTTGGTCCAGGAGTGAGATCTGAGGGGTCCAAGTAAGGTTGTCCATCATCCTGGGGTGCCCTGTTGTTTGACTAGAGATTGATATCCAGCATGGTTTGGCGCTTTATTGGGTTAAGTTGTCCAAGGATATTTTGTGGATAATTTTTCTTGTATTGAGTTTGGAAATAGTAGATTCTGCCCACACTCTATCCCTTCTAGAAATAATTCTACTATTTTTTATCTTTTTATTTTATATAATAATAATTTTTATTATTATAAATACTATATCAAGATTTTTCTGTTATTTTATTTATCAAGTATTTTTTATCATGATTTATAAAATTGTCAGTGGGTAGTCCAGTGGAATCTGCCAGCTGACACTTGCCCAGAGAAAAAAAACAATAAAAAAAATGCTTATTTATCATTTCTTTTTTCTACTCTGAAATTTCTGAGTAACACAGCAGAATTTTTAATTTCTGATTCTGGTACCCATCTATCATAATCAGATGCTAGGTTTTTATAACGTATAAGGTAATGTCTTATCTTTTTGTTGCCCTCTTTTACCAACTTATAATTTATTATTTTATCAATGACTGCTTCCTCATCCACCATTTCTGGTAAAGCTTTCTGTTTTTTAGCTCTGGCAGGGAAGATTTCAGGATCTGAATTCTCATACTTTTTTAGCAATGAGACAGGAAATACTGGGTGTTTCCTTGAAAATGGTTTGTAAAGGTCAAGCTCTACAGCATTTTCACCAACTTTTCTCAATACAAGAAATGGTCCCACAAAAGGATCTTTCAATTTTTGATTAGTATTGAGGTTGTTAAAATGAACTGTGGACAGTAAAACTTGATCTCCTACCTTAATATTGTTCATTTTATGAGATTTATCCCATTTTTCTTTTTCATATTTGAATGATTTTTCAATGCATTTCTGAGCATGTACTCTTGCCATGTCATGAATTTTTGTAAAGCTAATGGCTCCAGGGTGGAAATCCATTTCTGCTAGTTTAGAGTTGATTAAACTTCTAGGTTGATTTGGTATTAAACCTTTCTCTACCACAAATGGAATTTTTTCAGTTGTTGAGTGTTTAGTTGCATTGTATGCAAATTCTAAACCCGGTAGCAGATTAACCCAATCATGAGATAATCCATCTTCATCCACATATAAAAGACCAAATGCACAGTATCTTCTGATCAAGTCCTCTAAGGATTGTATCATTTTTTCTGCAAGACCATCAGTCTGTGGATGATGTGCTGTTGATAATTTAATTTGACTTCCCACAATTTTCATGAGACTCTTCCAAAATTCAGATGTAAATTTTGGATCTCTATCTGAGATTATTGCCTTTGGAATACCAAATTCTGAGAACATTTCTTTCCACCAAATTTGTGCCACTTCTTTAGCATCAATTTCTTTGTGACAGGGAATGAATTTAGTTCTTTTTGAGAACCTATCTATTATTACTAGGCAAGAATTATAATTCATTACACCTGCTGGGGGTAGACCGGTCACAAAGTCCATGTTAACCATATCCCATGGTTTCTTTGGCATTTCAATATGCTGTAATAAACCATATCTTTTGCCAGTTTGTTTATTTGCTTTTTGGCAAACATCACAAGTTTTGACATACTGTTCTGTGTCATGTTGGTAATTATGCCACCAGACAGTAGTTTTAATTTTGTCAAGTGTTTTTTCAAGACTGAAATGTCCTGAGATTACATCATCATGACATAATTTTAGAAAGGTTTCTTTCATCTCAGGGTTGATTACTAGCCTGTGAAATGGACCCTTACGGTAATACAATAGATTTTCTTCTATCATAAATTTACCAGTTTTAACCAATTTTATAAATGGTCCATCTAGTGAATTGATTAATTCACTATTGTCATTAGCTGGTGTATTCAAAATGATTACTAATTTCTTCAAGTTTTTATCCTTGTTATAGGAGTCACTTAATTCTTTACAGAATTCATTGTCCAAATCAACTATATGTAAGCCATATATTTCATAAGTTTCATCATGATCTGGGACTCCAGCAGGGTTGTCTCCATTATTAGGGAGAGGTGTTCTGGATAATACATCAGCATTTTGATGTTTTGTACCTGCTCTATGAATAATAGAGATTCTACCTTTATACACCTGGATGGCTATTTGCCAGCGGAACATATGTCTGCTAGGGCTCTTCAGACTTAATAAGCTTTTAATAGCACTGCAATCAGTTACTATTTCAAAGTTTGAGCCATCTAGGTAGAAATGTAGTTTGTCAAGTGCCCATACAACTGCTAGGCATTCAAGTTGTGTACCACCATACCTGAACTCTGCACCTCTTAGGCATCTTGAAATAAAACAGATGGCAACTTCAATTTCTTTGTTGTCTACTATCTGTTTCTGTTGTAGCGCTGCTCCCAAACCAACAAAACTTGCATCAGTGTACAATATAAATGGTTTGTCAAAGTCTGGAAGACCTAATATTGGCACAGTCATTAGACAAAATTTTAATTTTTCAAAGGCTTTACACCTTGCATCCGTAAACTCAAAGACTGTGTCTTTTTTAAGCAATTGAGTTAGAGGGAAAGCAATAGTTTGATAATTTTTTATGTATTGTCTGTAGTAGCCACACATTCCAAGAAAACTTTGTAATTGTTTGACATTAGTAGGCTCTGGAATGTTTTGTATGGCTGCCACCTTGTTGTCATCTACAGACATCATTAAGCCAGAAACCATATGTCCCAAGGCTTTAATTGTTGTATATCCAAGCCTGCATTTTTTTGGTGAGACTATTAGATTAATTTCATCAAGCTTTGAGAATACAGTTGATAAATGACGTAGATGATCTTCCCAAGTTTTTGAGAATACTATTATATCATCCATGTAAACTGTCATCCATCCTTCTCTTAATTGAGAGTGAAAGGTTTCATCCATACATCTTTGGAAACAGGATGGAGCACCTTTAGGCCCAAAAGGCATTCTTTTATATTTATACACACCACAATGCGTTATGATGTGTAAATATTTTTGACTATCCTCTAATACTTTGATTTGATGATAGCCTTTGTTGGCATCCAAGGATGATATATATGCAGCCCCTTTAATATTGGATAGAATACTATTAATTCTGGGCATGGGATATACATCAGTTACACTTACAGCATTTAAACCTCTGAAGTCACCACACATCCTGGCTTTGTCTCCTTGGTATACAATCAATACTGGTGAAATGATTGCATCTTGGGGAGTATTATCAACCTTCATTATGACATCAAGGTCTAACAAGGTTTTAATATTCTCCTCAATATCCTTTTTGCGTTGAGGACTGGTGAAATAAGGTTTGCTTTTCAAATTTTTTGGTAATTGATCATTACTACAATTTAGTTTTATTATCAGTTGATGACCTTTTATTTCACCTAATTGTTGCCTACCATGAGCAATTACTTTTTCATTATCAATAATGATTTTGAGCAATTCATTTTTTTGAGTAATGCTAATATCATCATTGATTGAAATATTCTTTACAGAAGCCATAAATTCTTCATTTGATGAAGTTGTGACATTTGTATTTAGAGAATTAATTTTAATATTTTCTCTGTACGTTGACATTTCACCTATCATAAATTTTCTTTTAAAATTATTACCAATTGTGAAATAGTTGTCACATGGGTGTATTCTGAACATATATAAGCATAGAACATCATTACCTATAATTATATTTTTTGGTAAGTTGTCATTCTTCATAATGATCAACTCAAGTTTTAATTTTATAGCTCCCTTTTGGTGTGCAATTATGATTTCAGTAGGGTATATTCCCACGCAATTAAGGGTTGAACCATAACCACTCCAGGTTTTATTGGAATCTGGTGGCAATAAGTTTCTTTCCCAATGTTCATCAATACTTTCAATTAATGCTGAAGAGGCAACAGATGCTCCAGCACCTGTATCAATGACTGCTATGATGTCCTGGCCATTGATTCTTACCATAGTTTTCAATGGTTTAAAATTGGCGTGCATTTTCCCTTTCTGAGGGATTGGCTCCAGACATTCAGCTTCTTGTATGTTCACTATATTGCCCAATTTATTTGTGTTATAAGGCAGACACACATTATGTGCAATTTTATTGACCATTATTGCGTCAACACACTGAAGAATATTTATTTCAGAATCTTCACCTGGCAAAGAACTGCTCAGTTCTGAGGCATCATTTCCATTTTCCTCAGATGAAGGGTTATCTGGTTCATCCTCAATCACCTGAACTGGAGTATCACACTTATGCCCTTTTTCCCATGGTTTACCACATCTTTTGCACTTATTTATTTTGCTCTGGCTGGGTTTAACTATACCATGTAGAGGGGCAGATGGTTTAGGTTTTTTGTCTTCCCTTATTTTATTATCAGGGTAAGAAAAGTTTTGTTTCTCACCAAAAGGTTTTTTATCTTGTGAGATATTTTTTCTGTAATATCTTTGGTTTTGTATTACTTCATCACATATGTCAATAAAACCTGCTATATCAGTTATTTCGTATGATCTAGCTTTAATGGTATCTTGGACATTATATGGTAGTTTAAATATTATCCTTTCCTTTTTATCTTCAAAAGACATATTAGGATAAATATTTCTCAATTTTTTACTTACTGTAAGTAGAAATTTTATTGGTGGTATACTGTCAGTGTATTTATATTGTAATTTATCTAAATCATTAATTTGAGTTTGGCGCCATTTTGGTCCCCCAAATCTTTTTGAAATTAATGATTTCCAAGTATCCCAGTCATCATGTTGATGTGATTGGTATATATCACTGAACCACTCAAAAGCTATCCCTTCAAAAATAGTAATCAATTTTGAGGTTATTTCATCATCATGAAGTTTATAGCTTAGTTTAAGATTGTCAATTCTATTGCAGAAGTCAACCCAATCTGAATTTTTATCACCAGAAAATCTGGGGTATTCATCTAATTTTGGCGTGTTTTTATTTAAATTATTAATATTTTTATTAATAAACTCTTTAGTAATTTTAAGGTCTCTTTCTTTATGA
Source organism: Hemileia vastatrix (assembly GCA_030280995.1). Taxonomy (NCBI): domain Eukaryota; kingdom Fungi; phylum Basidiomycota; class Pucciniomycetes; order Pucciniales; family Zaghouaniaceae; genus Hemileia; species Hemileia vastatrix. Next base: position 34,068,266 of record JASXTE010000009.1, on the reverse strand, counting down.
GACATCTTATTGTCGCCATCAGCTCTTCTCTTTTTATTGTCAAGTTTATTAGATTGGTAGATAAAAGATGAGGTATCATTTTTATCACTTATAGAGGATGCTGAACTAGATCCTCGCCTCTGATGTGGAGGTAAGTCTTTTTTCAAGTTTCTCTCAGGCGAGTGCTTAACGGGATTTTTAGCTGTAGGGCTCGCGTCCTCCACCTTGTCTCCATCTAAGGTTTGCTTAGATGTGGACTGCATAGGTAGGTCAGGGGAGGAAGAACGTTCCTTACCCTTTCCTTTTTCTCTTGGTGAGTCATTTATTTTTTTCTCACTGTCTTTTATTTTATCTAGGAACTCCTGCAAGGCGCATATCATCGTCTTGGACAGATTCGATTGTGCATCTGGTTTATCGTCAAGATTATCTTCACTTGGTAACGTATGTCTTTCACCTTTTTTGTAAGACGATTGTACTGACATATTTTTTTCACCACTTTTAGATTTGGTAGAGTCAGACATATGCTCTGTATCACCTTTGGTTTATTCATTGGTGGGTTTTTATGTTCACTGGTTAGAAACCTATTTTCTAACTGTGAAATTCTTTCGTTTATCAGCAAGGCGAATTTCGACTCGGTTTCTACCATGGCAAGGCGATAGCTTGCTTTCAAGTCCAAAGTAAGTGTTTCCTTATCTTTTGTAAGGACATTTTTTAGTGTACTCATCTCATTTTTTAGATCTAGCATCGCCTCATCCTTCGTTGAACTATTTTGTTCAATTTTTTTCATTATCGTTTTTATTAATGGTTCAAAGCTATGGAAACGCTTTGTAAATTCAGTGAGTTTATTTTTTTGTTCACTGGCTGCAGTTTCTAGTGTAGCATTCGTCTTTTCTAACTCATCTATTTTCAATATTAACTTTTGATGGTTATCTAATATAGATTTATTCATATCACTTAATTTGTTATTTCTCACAACTAAGTCGTCGATATTTGTTTTTATTGTGTCAAGAATTATTTTTTTTATTCTCACAGGCAACTCACTTTGGAACTCAAGACTCTCTTCTTTGGTTTTAAACGAGGATTGTATGACTATCATATAATTCATCAAAGTAAGTAATATTTTAGTCAGACTAATATGATTCCTATTTAGCTGACTACTACGCGTTATCGCCGATTCTTCTGTGATCTTCGTGACGAAAAGAGGCAATAAATCGTTATCTAGGATTGTAAGTAGCAAGACGTCAATATCAGGTACGTCTATTGATTCATCTATTAGACTACTTACTATATCATCCAGACAAGCGGCTAATTGATTCCCTTGCTGAAGACTTTTGATTTTTTTCTCAAGCGTTCTAGCTCGCTCTTCGAAACTTCGACCATCTCGGGCTTCGCTTTCTCCTTCTCTTTTTTGAGGAGATCTTCGACCAGCAAGATTCTTTTTTGTAGCTTTTCGATATATATGTCCTTCTGGCCGAGCTGTTTGAACATCACCGATAACTCCACCTCCTTCATCTCGAGCTTCTCCTCGATCGATATCTTTCTGAAGTGAAGATTTGCCGCCGCCGCCGGATCGACATAGCCCTTCAGGGCTTGTTCCATCTGCGCGATTGTCGGTTTTATATCCTCGACTGTGGCGCTGATGAGGGGCTGTGAATTGACTAAGGTAAGTCTTTTTCTTCTTTTTGCTCCATGGAGAAAAAGCACCCGGAAAACTTACAGCGCTTGAAACCGAAGAATTTTCGGACGCGGGGTTTGACATTTTCTTTCTAGTAGGTGCGTGTTTCTTTGCGTAACCTTTAGGAAGAAAAATGTTAATTTCTTTTTTCACTGTTTGATGAGAAAAAAGGTGAGTTTTTCGTTTTGTATTGATATATAAAGCTTACTTTCTGTATGATTTTGCTACCTACGTACGTTGTAGACTATTACAAAAAGATGATGCAATATTGTGAGCGAGTTTTTTTTTTTTTTGTGAACAAAATAGAAAAAAAACTTGCGCGGCCTTCTATCCAGTTGATAGGAAAGACCCCCAAATGTCAGCTCCACACTAGTCACAGTGGGGACTGACCAGCTCAAGCAATAATATGAATGAACGTTGAGATGTTAATATCAAGATATGTGGATATATCTGTGGCTAGGTCTACCACTCTCTGGAGACAATAGCCTTCCCACTTATTTATTTTGTGAGTTTTGCGAAGTAAAAGAGAATCAACACTACAGTCTCTGTAATATCACTTTCTCTAAGCACCACGCAACAGAAGGAACACTACTCAACTAATCTTACTACCTAGTGTAGCTAATAGAACTATTACTATACGACTAATAACTAGCACTTAATAATATAAGGGAGTTAAAAGATGGATGAGAGTGATCTAATAATTATAACAAAAGGTTCTAGAGATTACAATATTGTTAGTGTCACGTATAATGATGATAACAAGTTGTACTACTTAAATATAATTTAATACTACTATTAAACACTTATAGAGAGTGAGAACTCGACCCAATAACACTTTAATAATTATTTTTAAGAGGCAGGAAATGACAAATAAAAGTTCAAACAATAAAACTTACTTTATATCCAAAAGGTAAGGTTATTTTCTACTGCAGTTATTCTGGCAAATGGCAACTTGGCAAATATTTATAAAGGGTTAAAAGATGATCTTTACTTCACAGAAACAACCCTATATATAGTAAAATATACCTTCACCTGCCCCACAGCGCATTAGAGACCTCCGGACCCTCAACTCTACTATCTGGCTTTCAGACCCCTCCTGAATGCAGTATGCCAACAGTTCCTCAAGCTGTGACAACTGCATTCTCCTCAGTCTTACTCAGGATGAGTCGAGTCAAGAGCCTTTTTGGCCTCCCACACCATGTGCTTACAATTTTTCTCAAGCCTGAGACACACACTATACTAAAAAGAGAGAAAATGAGATAAATGAAAGTGAAACAGTAATATAAATGATAAGAAACCAAGATTTAAGATAAGATAAAGTGAAAATAGCCTCAGATAAATGACTGATAAGTAAAGGAGATATGTATAGTTTTTTCTAGACAATAGGTTTTGTAAAAAGGGCTCAGAAGCGCCATAAAAAACATAGTAATAATGAGATATTAAGTATTTTAAGCTTTAATGTGACTGATAAGGGATCACAGATTTTATAGATATAGTTTAAAAGGAAAATAGATAAAAGGAAATAAAATGAAAGGAATATAAGATCAAAGGAATGGATAAAACTTAAACAAAAGTGATTTTACTAATTATAAGATAGATAATTAAATATATCCAACAAAGTCCTGTAAAAGCGCCATGAGGGGTCCATTTTTGGTCCAGGAGTGAGATCTGAGGGGTCCAAGTAAGGTTGTCCATCATCCTGGGGTGCCCTGTTGTTTGACTAGAGATTGATATCCAGCATGGTTTGGCGCTTTATTGGGTTAAGTTGTCCAAGGATATTTTGTGGATAATTTTTCTTGTATTGAGTTTGGAAATAGTAGATTCTGCCCACACTCTATCCCTTCTAGAAATAATTCTACTATTTTTTATCTTTTTATTTTATATAATAATAATTTTTATTATTATAAATACTATATCAAGATTTTTCTGTTATTTTATTTATCAAGTATTTTTTATCATGATTTATAAAATTGTCAGTGGGTAGTCCAGTGGAATCTGCCAGCTGACAGGAAAGGCCCCCACTTGTTGGCTGGCTTGTCTAGAAGAAGGTAAGAAAGAAGGTGTGAAAAGGATATTAAAGGGCTAGGAGAAAAATAGAAGGGGAGGAAGGGAAGTAAAAGGATTTGGACAATGAAGTAATGGATCTAATAGACAAAGTGGACGAGGGACAGTATGGTTGATATTGTAAGTACTTTTATTTTATCTCTGCTCAATTATCAACAACTAAAAATTTTAATACTCTTAAAAAAACCTTTAGTTTTTATTTTAATATTTAAGAAGGCTGACGTGCAACTAAAAAATGTAAATAAAAATATGATATAATGTAATTTAAAATATGATGAGTAATAAGTGATGGGCTAAAGGGGATTGTCCAAGGCCTTTTTATAGACAAGGGGACCTCTGAATTGCCAAAAATCAGTATATAAAAAATAGTAATAAGCTAAAACAAGAATATAAAAGAATAGAAATAAAACATAGATATTAAGGGAAAAACATGGAACCATTAACTAAACCCATGAATAAGTAACTAGTTTTTCCCACCATAGTTTCCCAAACCAGTTAATTAAAATAGTGAGTAACTAAGTAAGTCTGAAACATAAGAACTGTCAGAAAAAGAATCCAAAACAGACATTACAGTAGGATGTAAGTGTTTTACTTGAAAAAAAAAATTATTTTGACACAAAATTTTATGTAAGCAAGTTAACCTAGTATAAAGCAAAATTAATTAATTGTTTTAACTATGTAATTACATTAATAACTAGTTTAAATGAAACAAATAATTAATTTAATGATATTAATAATTTAAAGTGAGAACTTGAATGCTATTTTATTAAATAAGTGTTTTAAATTATTTAATAATTTACTGACAAAGTTAAGGGTCAAATAAGCGCCAATAATTATGGATAATATTTTATATGAAAAGTTTAATTACATATTTAATTTAAATAATTAATGTAATTACAATATAAGATAATTAATAAGATGTAATTATATTATAAAAATGTTATTAATTAATTATTTATTAAATACATAAAAAATGCGTCCCTTTATATGGAATATGATAGTTAAATTGATGTATACTTAATTTATATGATAATAAAATTAATATAAAATTTATTTTACTTATAAAATAAAATATTTATATAATATATTATGTAATATAAATTTAATGTAAATACATAAGCTGCAATTATTATGTCCTCTTTTAATTTAAATCAAATTGTATGTTTATTTACTGGGCTCCTGGGACAGCCTGGCTGACACTGCGTCTTTTCAAGCACAAGGCTGGAACCCAATTCCTCAGTATAAGTGGTTAGATGGACCACAAAAAATATAATTCTGTGATAATTTGTGGTCCATCTGGCAACTTTCAATAGAGGATTTGGAATCAAGTCATGTGCTTGAAAAGAAAGTGCATCTTTTTGGCACGTGAATTGATTCCTATGCAAGCATTAAAACAATCAAAAAAAATTAAAACAATTCCAAAAAAAAATTATTAGGTTCAAAAGATTCCTCTGAAAATTGAAAAAATTCACAAAAAATTCAAAAAAATTTGCAAGATCACAAAATCATTTAAAAGACATCAAAAATATTATTTTTTAAGAACAAAATTCCAAAAAATTTAACCAAATTGCAAAATTTATAAAAAGTGTCTAAACATTAATAATAATTTTTTTTAAAAAAAAGTTACATCAAAAGAAGGCACACAGCATTTATTTTTTTTAAGACATGAAATTTTGAAGAATTATAAAAATTTATGAAAACTATAGATCATAGTAGCTTTTTCTCCAAAATAGATTCTTTATATAATTCTTATTTGAATAATGAGCAAGTATGTTATTCATAAATTCAAAATGAAAAAATATATGATTATGGGGTATCATGGGAAGGAAAAAAGCAACAATGAGTGCTAAGTATGACAAAAAAATTTATTTCATGAACAAATCAAAATAGTCAAAACATTAGGAAAGATGTCAGTTTCTTTTGATAAAAGATAGACATTTTTAATAAGACTAACACTACGCAATATAGGGGGTGGACTTGCTAGCAAGTCCCCAACCTGAACTCAGACAGAACTCAGCCTGAACTCTACTTGAACACCCACCTGAAACTAATCTGCTGGGTGGTGTTCATCCCTGATTGTATGGTTACTTTTTCAATAGCTCAATGTGTGTTCAATCTGTCGTGAATTTAAGTCCAAGGTTGTGGACTTGCTAACAAGTCCGCCCCCATATTGTGTGGTGTAAGTTGACACATTGTCAGCCCTATCTTAGCCCCAAGTCGGGCCTGGTGGGGGACACAGGGGTGAAAAAAGGGCTAATAAAAAATTTACACAGGATAAAAAAGGGTCAAGTGTAAGGATTTATGGAGCTAGACAAACAATTTCCTTTTAATTTTCTGTTATTATTTTTATTTTATTTTATTTTTATTTAAAAGAAATTCTTTTGTAAAATTTTAATCTACATTGTTTAAAATAAAACTTTTATAAACTAAACATGTGTTTGATTATTCATGGTGACTTTGTGATAGGGTAACATGATATATTTCATAAATAAAAATTTCTGGGATGTCAAAAGAATGGAAAAAATAAATTTTAGAATTTGAAGAAATTGATAATTTCATTTAAATCTATTAGTAGTTAAATTATTTCATTCAATCATATCAAGTTTATGTCTTCAACTTATGGTACTTCATGGATAAAAATCTTTCAAATTTACATGGGATAAATTGATTTCATTAGAATGGTGCTAAAAGGAAACCAAAATTTTATTGGGAATATTTTTGAATAAGGGTTTGTAATTATTCCGGTTGAATGAAGTAGCATCTTCAATTTCACCTCTGGAAGAACATTATTTGATGTTAATTGTGGATGAATTTTTTTTTTTCATCCTGAAAAAATACATTGAAATATAAATTTCAGATATGAAAATGTATTCAAATTTTTAAATATTATCTGATTTTGATGTATTATTTACACTTAGTTTTTTATTTTGAGAAAAAAAATTGGCACCTGCTAGAAGGTCCATATTATTTCCTGAAGTATAGAAGTTCAGTTGAGGGGAGACACCTTCTAGCATGTGAGATAACCTATTTTAGATGAATATTCTTATATATACAGAAAATTCCATCCGAATTATGTTATTCATTAAAAAAAATATTTATGTGCGTGAAAAATACTTCCAAAAAATTTATCTGACTTTGTTCTTTGGTAATGTAAATTTGATTAGTTTTATAAATATGGGGGAGGGGTTTTCTTTCCATTAAAATTTCAAATTTGCAGAAACTTTTTAATTTCAATGGATGCGCAACTTATAGACATATTTTTTATGGAATATTAAATCAATTAGTCCAAAATATTAAAAATTTTCATGGATTAGTGAAAACACATTTCTCTTTGCACATTTCTACTAGCTTCAATAATATAAAAATTATAGGACCTAGACCAAATTTTGATTTTGTAAGGGTTTATTAAAATTATAAAATATATTTCTATAATTATTTGGTAAATTTTATATTCCACACAAATTGCAGCACTAATTTTTGGCTGCATAGGGTTTCAAAAATCAACCTGACTTTTAATTAAATCTGTTCTTCTTCTTCAAGAAAATTAAGAACATTTCTACTCATAAAGCTTTATGTGTAAATGATGATTTACCTTTTCAATATTATTATTAAAATTTATTCTTCCAAAAAGTATCTATTAATATTCAAAGATTAAAAGCAGAGTAGCTTATGATGGAAAATTATATGAGTGAGAAGGATTATTAAATGTAAATTTGTCTTCCAAATAACATTAGCCATTCAAACAAGCAATTAGTTACACCTTTGGAATTAGGCAAAAATACTATTTAAAATTTTCCAAGGTTTTTGATTTAAATGAGGTATTTGAGTATTTCAATGTGCTTACCATTTGAAATCTCTGTTGAAAAAGTCACTGGTTAATCAGAATTTCAAATTATTCAAAATCACTTTTACAACTTTTATCTGTACAAAGCTCAAATACTCAAAATATTGTTCCTTGAAGGTTAATTTATAGATTAATCTTTGATTCCTCATAAAAAAATTTCCTACCAGTTGTCTTTTATTTCACCCTGTGCAATTCTTGGGGAATCCAAGAATTTTAATTCCCACTTGAAGGAGGGAAAATTTGGAAAATTGAAAACCCACAAAACTTTCTTACTGACCCAAGACTTGGCTTCCTCTGATTTGACAAAATAAATTGGAATTTGATTGATATCTACAAATGTCAGAATAAGTTTTTTGGCAAAAATGACCTGATAAGTTAAATTAAAGCTCCAGAGTCCATGAGACAACTGAAGGGAATATCCTCCTTAAAAAGAATAAATCTCAAACGGTTAATGGAGACTCCTGTACTTAAGACATGGAGGCTCTGTGCACTGGGAGAAATAAGATAGTTTTCTTTACACACAAGTAAACTATCCTCTAGTTTTTTGACTTAGAACTTTTACCTTCCCTTTCTTTTAACTTTGCACAATCTTCAACTTGTGTTTACCCCAAAAATACATACATAAACTATTATATGCCTGTCTTTACTTTCAGCTTCCTTAAATTCACCTTTTGGATCCAATACATTACTGATATCACTGGGAGTTGAGCTTTTGGATTTAGAGTTATCCTTTCCCTTTTGTTTGGATTGGGTTGATTGGGCTGGTTGGGAGTGATTGATTGAAGGAGGACCATATTTGAAATCAGAACCATGAGATTTCTGCGCATGACACCTTTTTTGAAGTTTTCCTCTATTCCCACCATCAAGTTTGAGGGTTCTATCCATTAACTCTGTCAAACTTGCCATTTTATGCCCATGAAGATTCAGTTGATCCAGAATACTAGCAGGAAGTTCCTTTTTGAAATGATATTTAAGAGCAGCATCATTCCAACTAACTTGAGTTTGTAGAGCCCTGAAATTTGAGATATACTCAGAAGCTTTTCCATTATCATTCATTCTGAGGGAATTTAGTTCTATCTCCACATTGTCAGTTTTATTAGGGTCACCAAACAACGTAAAAAGTTGGTCTTAGAACTTCTCCCAATTTCTTATGAGTAAATGAGACTTGTTTGAGGAAAGCATGAGAAAATAAGGCTCAAACCATTGTGATGCTTTTCCAGATAAATAAGAAGAGGCATAGATGAACTTAGAACAATCTGTACTAAACATTCAAGGGTCATTGTGGAAAAGTTGTTTTCATATTTTCAAGAAGGGACACAATCTGTCAGGGTGTTCTCCATCAAATTTATCTGGAGATTTCATCAAAGGAGTTTTAAATTTTGATCCTTCTTATGGGACAGGATTAGTAATGATTTTAAACAAGAGTTTCATAAATTCCTGAAATGAAGCATTTGGGCCAGGGATTGAAGGTTGGCCTGAAGGTTTGGCAACCGGGGCTTATGGTGCCTTGTGCATGGTATCCTCTCCTTCATGATCTTCACTAGAGTCCTCAAAATCCTGGGGAATATTCTCCACAGATTTAATTGAATGTTTTCACTCCCTTAACTCAAGCTATTTGAGAGAGTGAGTGCAAGAAACAGGACATAATGAGGTCAGTGTATTCCTAGTGTGAGCTCTAGCAGTAGTGCCCATGGGAGGAGGAGAGTGTTGAACAGGTTTCATATTTAGACTTAGCACCTGAAAGTCATAGTATTACAAAGAATGATAACTACAGAGAATTATATTGTACTTTCACCTGACAACCTATGCACAGAGCCAAGGGTGATCCCAAAGTAAGTGAGATAAGTAGGAAAATTGGAATTTACAACTTTTGAGGAAATGATTCAAAGATAAATAAAAGTAACTAATACTGGTTCAAGATTATCTTCGAGGAATAATTAATGTATATGTTAAGGACACTAACTATTATTGCAAATCTCACAAAGGGTTGCAACTTAATAATCAAATGGAAAGATTTATGTATTCTTGGATTTGATGAAATTGATGATTTAAGTAAGAAAAGACAATTATAATCATAGCCTAGTAAGAGTTTGACTAATATCACAAATATATTTTATAATTTAATTATAAGGAATTTTGAACCAAATTAACCCCCTTTAAATATCCCATTCCTCCTTGCACTGACCCATTAATCACCCAGCCATATACCCACAGACCCATTTAATCAACTGGAGTTCCCATTTACCAACCATCTAACCTTATAACCCTTCTGCCCTGTTCCTACTTCACAGACCTTTTAATTTATCCTCAGATTCACAATCACCCCCTGTTTGAATATTGCCTTGATCTTAGTGCTAAATTATGCACACATTGCCTATGATTGAAAAGTATAAGATTCTTTACTGTTAGTGTGCTTTTAAGGTTTGGATAGCATGGCTTATTTGAGAAAACAATAGAATTTAATTTCCCCAAGGTTGCTTTTTGTGTATTTCTAGTGGAGTTAGGGCTTGAATAGTGGAGTAATTGAGGTACTTTTTCTTTGAGTGTCACATGGCATGTGAAAATTCTTTAGTTTAGCCTCTTTGCTGAAATTCCATAATTATAGTTTAATTTCTTCATGGATGCTCCCTCATGATAGTTTAAACTCTTCTCAGATACCTGTCATTAGTTTTACTTCTTCACAAACATCATTCCTAAAACTCTTATAAAAATAATCTAGCCCATATATCCAATTTTTATCTTCTTTGAATTTTTCTGTCTCAGAGTCTTCTTCACACAATGGTCTTCTAGATAAAGAATCTGGCATCATCAAAGATTTTCCTGAATTATAAACCAAATAAAAAGAAAAAAATTAATCTGCACCACCCATCTAGTCACATGTGCATCTGGTAAGTTTTGAATACTAATTGTCTGCACTAGGGATAGTGCTTCAACCTAAAACTCAAAATGTTTTCTCCAAAGCATCCATTTCAACTTCTTCAGAATCTTTGTGACTCCACATAACTCTTATTTAGACTGCGAGTACCTAGACTCTATATTTGTAAAATTCTTTAATTTATAAATGACAGGCCTATCATTACCTTCCTTATCCTCTAGAATCAAGACTGTGCCTACTTCAGAAACACTCAAATCCACTGCTAGAGTAATCTTTCCAGCTCCTGGTACATATTCCAATTTCTTTAAGAGAATATCTTCCCCTACAATCCTCTTCAATAATTCAAACAATTCTTCACATTCCTTTGTCCAATCCCATACAACATCTTTCCTTGTAAAGCAACTTCATGGAGAAGATAACAAGGAAAAACCATGAATAAACATTCTTATATATGTACAAATACCTAACATCCCTTTAAATTCAATAGTGTTTCTTTGTCTTGGAAATGTAAGTACCTTGTTTTTCTGTTTTTCTGAAATGATCCTCCCTTTCCTACATACAGAATTCACAACAATATCTAGAACTGGAACACAGCATGAAAATATTGACCCTGAGACTTTTAATCCTGCATCCTCTATCCTAAAAAGTACCCTTTCCAAAGTGATAAAATACTCCCAAATGAATCTTCTGATGCTTGGATTCTCCTCCAGAACCTTGCCATCATAATCAGTTACTGGCCCTTTTATACTTCCACTTTCAATAAAAAATTCCCACATATTCTGGAATCTAATACTGTAATATCCACATCATCTGCCCCTGATACACTTCCACAGAGTTTGTAGCACCCTGGGGTAACCTTTTTAATCAAAATTTCACCAATGGAGTTTCAAACGTAGTCATAGGCCTTGACAATATATCTAAATTTCACTCATTGTATCCTCCAATAATGTTTCCTAATCTAAAGCACACTTATCCTAAAAAAGATTCCACAAACTCCTCTGGTGTTGGTGGTAATCCCATGACCTTTACAGTAACCTTGTTCATCTCTCTAAAATATTGAACAACCCTTAATTTGCAGTTGCTCTTGACAACACAAAATACTTGACTTGAGTTTCTAGAAATTGATTGTTCATACAAGCCAGATATTAATGTCTCCCTAATTATTTGCATATAATTTTCTCTTATAGCCACTGGTATAGGAGATGCTTTCTTCTTCCATGGCACATGAGGTATAACTGGAACAATATAAGGCTTTCCACGAGAATGCTTCAATAAACCTCTTTCTTCCTCTGTAAATTAAATAGCCTTGTAACTAAGTACCATAGAATGTAACAACAAATACTTTTCATCTTGCAATAACCAATCCTCTGGTTCAAAATTAACCATCTGTATACTTTCTAACATTATCCTACTAGTAGGCATAAATTCAGGTGGAAAATTTGTTTAACGTGTATTTTAAGGATTTCTTGATAGCACTGACCTCCATAAAGGTTGATTCAAATCCAGCATTGGTACATTCACTGGTTTATACTTTGATGCTACACAGCTCCAGCTACTACCTTCATTACTTAATATTAAAAACTTCCTAATATAACTTTGGGTTGTACCTACATCCTATTTGTGTCTTTTCTTTTTAATATAAGTGTAAAAAAATCCATAATAAAAGAGTTTAAAAAGTTTAGGCACAATACACTCTATAGAAGTATTAGCCAGACACCTATAAATTACTGCTTTACTTATTTCTGCTTGGACTAAATATTCACTATCCAGGTTCCTCTCATCTTGGGAGATAGTAATGACTAAAATTAAAGCCCCTAAAAAAGATTGAGGCCTCTCTAGTGGGTTTCCATTTTCTTCCTCCTCATAAAACTCTTCTTCTTTCTCTAAGCTCACAGCTCCAACATACTTAGTTTCCAAGCCACCATCTTTAGGCACTATTAAGACTTCTGTTACTGGAATACCATCATCACCCATAATAATAATTTGTATAGTTTTATTCAATAAATAATCTATAGTGATTGAATAATCCATCAAAAATGGTGTTCCTAAAACTGGCTTTAATACACCCATAGTAACATAAAAGTGAAAATATTTTGACGCTCCTGAAAATCATGTCTTAAAATACTCAGCTACCCCTATAACTGGTAACCTACCATTTCCAATACCTGCAACAGTGCATTTGCCATCTTTAACTGAAAAACCTAATTTCACTGCATCTTCTTCTGAAACCATGTTGATCTGAGAACCAGCATCTACCAGTACTCTTATTTATTTTTCATTAATCATAACTTCTAGATACCCTAATGCACCTGCATAATGAGGTACCCTAGGCAATCCAACAACTGGCTGGAATGCATGTTGTGCCATATCATACTCAGCAAAAGTAGAAAATCTTTGCTTCCTAGACTTATCAACTATTCCATTTGCTAAATCTAAAACTAAAACTGTTAGCACCCCCAATAGAAATGAGACTTTTTTTTGTAAAAATTTCACAACTAAAGTTTCAGCTGCCTTTGAAGATTCTGAGTGAACCTGGTTTTGCATCTTCTATTGTTGTTGAGCTGGCTTTGCACTACCTTTTTCTCTTTCCAGTGGACTTTTAGGAGTATTATGCCTAGCTCCAGGAATTCCTTTTTCCGGTACCACTCTTTGCTGTACTACTTCTGGCACCTCCATCATTGGTTGAGCCATATTGTAATCCATCTTATTCCCAGTTTTTCCTCCATTTCTACATCTTCAAGGAGCACTTAAATATTATTGCTTGTAGTATATCCTACTTCTTCAACCTCTTCAGGATTTACATATTTAGAACCTACCTTCCTTGGCCTATTAATGGTTGTTAGTGTCATCTTTTTATGCTTTGTGGAAAACATCTCTAACCTTGTTGCCATAGGTGGTGTTTAAACTTCTCCATCCTTTGTCTTGAAATAAAATACCACACAAGTTAATGAGAAATTAACTGATTTTTCACTCTTATCTTTTGTTTCCGGCTCCTTGCCTTTACTGTATTTTTCCTCCATAGCTTTTTCATTTATATGATCAATGACCCTTCCTTGCATCCCTCAAATCTTATCCATGACAATTTTAATAAAATATTCCAACTTTATAGTCATTCCATCCTCATAAACCAATCTTTCTTTGTTATCTTTCTGAAGTGAAGTACATCTCATTCTAATATGACATTCTTTGTTAAAGCAATAACCTTCCATAGAAGAAAAACGCAATAGTTTAGGAGTAATATAGGCTTATGATTAGCTGTGTCATACCATTTATTCTCCAGCTCCTCAATCCAAGCCATTAATTAATCTGGATCCTGTGGTGATGCTTTCACTTTTAAGGTTGAAGCTGGTGGAGATGAACCTGCACTTGATGATAGATCTAGCATTTCTACAACATCCAAAGAAGCCCTAGCTAATCAGTACTCTACCCAACTCAAATTCATCTCAGCCTCTACCACTGTCTATACCTCCTCTAGTCCTCAATATTTATGATTCCCCTCTCTTTTCTTGACTATCTTTCCATTGTTTTCTAGATGTCTCTTTTCCCAATCTTCAACTTCAGGTGCTAGCACTTCACAAAACCAAGGTAAGAGCACATTAATGTTTCTAAATAATTCATTACTGTCCAAATATTCTAGCATTTTATAAAATTATTCCCTGAAATTTTTAAAATCTTTTGGGTCCCTAATACCCCCTTTAGAGCTTGACTTATTTACCATAATATCAAGATCCTTGATTGTGAACCTAGTATCTTCAGTAAATTTTGGCCAACTTTTTAACATCTGCACTTTTAGAGACGTCCAGTTGCAGTTTTCATGACCATCCAGATCCTCTAGATCAACCTTAAAATTCATTTTCAACAAAAAAAACACTTGATGCACCATATCATAATCGAAGGCTCCATGAACCTCTACAGCTTGTTCAAAACTCCTTAATAACTTTCTAGTTTTGATCCTAGTAAATGGCAAGCTTTCATCCTTGCATCTAATAATGGTTGTAACACTAGGTGGTAACAATGCCATTAAGTTAGGAGATTTTCCCCTTTCCTGAGTAACCATAGAGGTAGTTGCTTTAGGTTCCATACTACCCTGTCTAACTTTGAAAGTATTTAAAAAAGTAAATAATCCCAAAAAAACTAAACCAACTATATAATTTTGTTACAGCCCTATTCTATTGTCTGATAAAAGCTCTATCTGATCCACTTGTTGTAGACCCTACAACTCTTCCTTAAAGCACCAGCTTGATTATGTCTTTTGACAAAAACCTAAAAAAAAATCGATAAAAAATAACCACACTTTCAATCTGGCTGCCACTATTGGGAAAATTGCAGAAAGAAAGTTCTATAACACTAAGCTATAGACAAAATACAAAATGGGTTGGTTCTCTTATCAAAAACTAATTTAAGAAATAAGTGCCTTCCACTCTAATCAAAAATGACAGTGATAATACATATGTAAGTGTGGTGGTGTAGAAAAGAAGAGCAGAGAGAATTTTCTATAAAAGAGTTTTTAAAAGAAAATAAGTAATCTACTGATTGCTAGATCTATTCTCAGTAACTCCCACTTTGAAGCTCTCTCTCTAATACTATCCTTACTGTAGCAATAAAATAACTCTACAGTGCTACTTCTCGATATGTAGATCCACTATGCACTCAGAAAATAAAATATATCTACCTTTATTTATCTCAAATATAATACTCTTATATTTACTAAATTCTTTTTTAAATAAAACTATTTTCACATCCTCCCCTTTATCAAAGAGTGATTCCTCTTTTATATATACATTGTATGTCTAGTTCCCTTCCCTATGCTTTCTTCCCCTACTAGATTTCCTACACAAGTTAAATGCTAATCTAAGTGTATCAAACAGTAATCTAACTATCTCAGTCATCTAAGTACAGAATTAGTATCAGTACATTCTAATGGCATTTAAATTATTGACACAATCAACTATTAGCACCTTACACTATACCTATCTTTACATACTCTAAACTTCCTGAGAACCTTAGCTTCATAATAAGTATTGTACTGCTCTTTATACTTATGATGGAATGTGTGCTTTCTGTGTGAGTATCCACTAATCATGAAGTCCTCTGTGCTAATTAAGTACCTTCCCCTATCTTGAGTCTTACTTTTACTTTTCTTGTTGTTGAGAGCTGCATATTTGACTTGATTTTTAGTCACTTGCTCTTCTAGCACCGCGCTTAAGCATCCCTATAGGTTTCTATTAGTGATTAGTATTTGGAGCTCACATCTAAGATCTGTCACATTTATCTAAGTGTGAAAAATATACTCCAGCATGAATCTACTTCCTAATTCTATACTATGTCTCTAGTGCTAGCCACAATCTCCTCAAGTACATACCTTACTCTTTCCCTATAGTCTAGTATACACATCAATCTAAATTTTTCTTTGCCATGATCTATATTTCCATAATGCACTAAAAGCTGTGTGTATGAAGAGTAACCTTTTCTTCACTTCTGAAAACCCCTTTGTTGCACTTTCTTAACCATCTTCTATAGCAAACCCTTTGTTGTGCTTTCTGTGAGCTGAAATATTGCTGCATTACTTCCAGATGTGTACCACAGCAGGAAAATATTCTTCCAATCACACTTGCACATTGGGAGATTTAGCAATCTATTTATAAATTATTACATAATTCATTTTATTTTTATCTACTATTACTACCTTTTTTTGATTCACAAATCTTGCTTCCCACTGGTATACACTCCATAATTATGCCAATAATACTCCAGCATTTCTCAACACAACCATTTTATTTTTTTCACGCTCTTCAAATAATCAAGTTGCATGTATTAATTTCTTGGATTTGTAATTTTATTTTTGCATATTGACTTTTATTTTGAATTTTCAGTGAATGTCTCTTTTTCCCTGTCTCATATGTTTTTTTTTCCACCACAACATAAAATCACATATTTTCAGCTATCAAATAATTATTAAGAAATTCTTTTTTTCTTTCATCCCTCATATCCTTTTCCTCCTCTCCTGAAACATCTTTCAAAGAATTTGTACTCCAATTTTTTCTTAACTCATCTCTTCAGGTAAGTCATAGGATCAAAGTTTCAAAGAATTGGAGCTGTATTGAATGCAGTTTTCTATGCTTCAACTTCCTTTCATGCTGTATTTTTAAAAACAATATTAATATCTCTCCTAAGAAGAGAAGTAACACCATGCAATATTTGGGGAAGACTTGCTAGAAAGTCCTCAACTTGAAGTCAGATGGAAATCAGATGGAACTCAGACTGAAGTAATACTGAACTTTCACTTGAAGTATCACACCAAAAATAATGAATCTATATTGAAAACATAGTGAATGTGTGAGGATAACTGAATGGAAGACAGAAAAAATCATTTCATGAGTCTGCTTAATGCAAAGTATTTTTTGATGCAACTTATTTAAATAATACTTTATTAATTTAAATTGATCAATGAAAATGTATCAATAATATCACAATTCTTAAATGCAATAATGATATTAAAAACTTGCAGATTGCATATAATAAAAATCAGTGACTTTTTCTATTACCTAAGACTGTTTTCAAAGAATTGAAAAACTGTAATTTTATTATTAATGCAATATAAACTGAATTTCTCTTTGATGTATTTTTTGAATGTCAAGATTTAGCATTGGTATATTTCAATCTATTGAGTTTTCTTTAAAAATATATAATCAACAGAAAACTTAAATTATATATTATAGATTCCAGTTAAAAACATGGAAAACCAAAATTTAAAGTATGGTAATTACTTTTGAAAATTTTTGACTAAATGAAGAACTTTCACAACTTATTTACACTAATTACTTTTAAATAAAAAATAGTTGATTATGTATCTTTAAATTAGCATATATCTTTAGGTTTTAGACTCCAATGCATTTTGGGGGCATAGAAAATGCAAGAAAAGGAAAAAAATCCTGAAATATTCTTCTCTTTTTAAAATTCTACCAATTCCTCAGCTACTAAGACAATATTTATATTATATCATGGGTAAATGAAATATCTATCTAGATTTTAGAATATATTTTTTATTTATTTCATATATATTTTTTTGGCATACTTTCAGTTGGTGAAGTGATCTAGAGAACTCAAAAGAATACCACTCAGTGAATTCCTTTCATAAAAAATACAGATGAAATGTGCCTAAAGTTATGAAAATAATTTTTAAGTGAATAGAGAAAGTTTTCTTAAAACTTTTAGCTGAATAGTATAGTGTACTTAAATTCTGATATTTGAGATAAAAATACTGTTCATCTGGAGATTATCCTCACAAATTTTACAGTGTTTCCATGTAAGAAGAGGTGCACAAGATCAAATTTCAGGCTTTCATAAAGTTCAAATACTCTACCAAAGAGGTAGAGCAGATATTATTCATCATTCCATAATTTTATTTGTAGAATGACATCTATATAAAAATATTTTTGTAAGAAAGATACAATAGATAACTTGAACCATGACAATATTAATTGCTACAATTATAAAAATTAAGTTATGATTAGTATAAATTTATTAAAATACTTTTAAATATATGTAAAAATAATTCAGCTTTTTTATTCAAATTTTCTTAATTAAAACTGTAGAGGATCATACTATTGAATGGTAAGATAAATAAATTTACAAGATAATTTTACAGCTTTAAAATTGCACCTTCTCCTCATGTTAGAAATATAGCTTAATTGTTTTTCAATTCTTTATTTGAAATAAGATAATAAAACCTATAGGTAAGAATAAATTATCTTATACATTTAATGAGTCAATATATTTGATACTTTCTAGAAAAAAACACTATATAAATCCTCTTAAATATTTTAATTATCAAAATTCAATACATGAATAATTAATTTTTTACTTAAATTAATTTCAACTGAGAGTATTATGAATTTCCAGTGAAAATTAAAGCAGAAAAAAAAGTTAATAAGTTAACTTTGATTGCAATTTAAATTTTTGAAAAAGATTTTATGTTTCTATTCTAAAAACTTCTATTTTTATGCATTGGAATTGATTTAAGCTTAAACATATAGGTCTCTTAAAGAATGTGTTACTAGGAAGTACCTGCAATATTTTTATTCAAAAGAGATTTTTTTCTCTCATTAAAGTTTATTGAGTATCAATAGGAGCTCTGGAAACTATTTATAGATATTATAGGAATATAAACATAGCTGTAGAATTTTTTTAAGTCTATAAATTTTAAGAAAAATCATTTTATATTAATTGAAGATAAAATGACAGCTATTTGAAATAATGTTTTTTAAAAAATTTAAATTTTTTTTATTTATTCCCATAAATTCATATCATGTAGAAAAAATTTTTTTGTTAAAAAAATATACTTAGACTTACATTATAATATTTTTTTTAAGCTTTAATAAATTAAAAGAACTTCTCACAGTTTAACTAAGTTTGAACCACAGTCATGCATAGGTTGTCATTGAGAGTTCAATCTAAGTTCTATCAAAGCTAAGATATTCAATTTTAAAAAATTGTATGTATGTATTGCGATAAAATGTTTTAGAAATTAAGAGATCTCAGAAAGTTGTTTCTTTTACTGATTAAATATTAATACATATATTAAGAATTTTATACTTTCTCTTTCCCTGAGCATTTAGTAATTACATTTATTTATTACAGTACATATAGTAATCAGAAATTAAAAAATTAAGAAAAAAATAAAAAATTTATCATTATATCTTGTGGTAAATCTTCATTTGAAGCCCATGATTCATGTGGAAGATTTTTTTCACCTCACCAGCAGAACTCACATGTAAATTCTAAGCTATTTAAGCTCACTAATGAGGCCTGTGAAAATGGTTTAAAATTTAATCAAATTTTTTTGGTTAAAATTGTTTTCTAAAATACCTGTTATTTTTTTCATATATATAATTATCAACCGCATTACAAAAAAAAGTTTGAAAGAAAATTTATACTAATATTATATGGGTATTTTTTATATCATATTACTTTTCATTATTTATATTATAATTTATATTAATAATGATCAATAAATCTGTATGTTGAGTTAGTGAACAGTTATATAAATCCATACAACATAATTCAAAAATAATTTACATTATAAAGTAAATTTAAAGCTTTAGTATCCTATTTAAAATGCTAATTTATGTCTAAAACTACTTTTGAGTTAATTGTTTCACCTTAAATATTTCATGTTTTAGCTTATATTTTATGGCAGTGAGCTCTGTTCTTTGCCCAAGAACAGAGTCCATACTCCTATTTTCACACTCAGTTTGTGCCAATCCCCATCCCTTTTGATTCTATTAACACATCCTTGTCTTTCCTCCTCACCCCTTTTGCTACCCTCCCAGCCTAAGTGTATGCCATCCTCTTTTGATCCCCATTTCATCCCTCCCAACCTATCCCTGATGCTTTTCTTCATTCTAAATGCCTCGGAAACTATTAATCTTCCCTTCAAACTCTTTCCAACCTTTTTTCTACCCCATATACCGCTCATTACCCCTCTCTCCAGCCTCCCCAATCCTTGTAGCCCCATTCCTCCCCTTTACCTTGCCTCCACAATCCTTGAACCATGATTTCCTCCCTTTCAACTCAGTCCCTATTTCTGTATATAAAAATAAGGTGTTAGGGAGGAATGGGGAGATAAGAAAATGGGAAGGAGAGGAGTGGAGAGGGGTGGAGAGTGAGAGGCAAATGTGGATAGGGGTTTAAATTGGTGAAGAAGGGAGTGAAAAGGGTGGGGAGAAAGGTGAGGTGAGGAAAAAGGAATATTTCAAAGGGAAAAGAGTGGGGTATTCTTGAGAGGGAGTAAAAAAAGACAATAAAAGAAGATAGTAATACAAAATAAATATACAAAAAATATAAAATATATAAAATATGTTACAAAGAGTGGGCACAGAAATTCCTTGAACCCAAAAAATCCACAAGTCCTATACTGTTATTTTCTTCATTTACTTAAATCAAATAAAAATCTACATTTTAATTAATTGAAAATTTTGAAAATGAAGGGAAATAAATTTTAACAAATATTAGTATTAAATTTTTTTTATTTACTAGTAAAATATAGTATGTCAATTGAATTTGAAAATTCCATGTCTAAGTAAAGTCTTTGTAACATCATTTTTAAGATTTTCGCACTTTCTTTAGATATTTTAATGATTAATAATATTCAATACCATCTAGTCATAAAGTAAGTATATAATTTTTTCAATTCTTGAAAATAATACAATAAATAATATAAATGCACAAAATAATCTTTCATGTGCAAATTGACATATTTTAAATTATAGTTTCTCCATGTATTTCTCGCCAAAGAAACTTATATAATTATGTCAGATAGTATCTTTCCAAATCTATACTTTGGTTTTATTTTTT
Source organism: Hemileia vastatrix (assembly GCA_030280995.1). NCBI lineage: Eukaryota > Fungi > Basidiomycota > Pucciniomycetes > Pucciniales > Zaghouaniaceae > Hemileia > Hemileia vastatrix. The sequence continues at coordinate 34,047,473 of JASXTE010000009.1, read as the reverse complement.
TAAAAATTGCAAAGAAACTGCTTAAATAGTTTAAAAAATATGTATTTTACAGAATAATTTGGGTGTGGTCTACACTGTATTAAAATTTCTATGAAAAAATCTTATTCTTCATATCTCAATATTTGTTCAAAGTATTATTAACTATGCTTCATTAAATGTTCAAGTTGTATTCATATTGAGTTCACCAGAATGTCAATATTTTTTATTGGTGGTATTATAACTAATTAAAGATGGGCTCAAAAAGATATGAATTAGGGTTCGAGGTTGGGGACTTGCTAGCGAGTCCGCCCCCCATATTGTGTGGTTTTAGGTGTTTTCTTGTTTAGTAATGATTTTAATGCACTGAAATCTGTTATCAATTTAAACTTCCAGTCTTCTAGATAGTAATAAAGTTTCTCCAGGGGACACACAATGGCTAAACATTCCAGTTGTGTGGCACCATACCTTAATTTTGTCTTTCTTAAGGTTCTGGATATATGACAGATAACTACTTCAGAAAATTCACCATTTATTATCTGTTTTTGCTTTAAATCAGCACCTAACCCTGTAAAGCTTGCATAAGTATACAAGATAAAAGGGAGAATGAAATCTGGAACTCAAAATATTCAACCTGACATTAAAAATTACTTTAATTTATCAAAGGAATTTTGTCTTAGATTATTCCAAATGAAAGCCTTGTTTTTCCTGATTAATGTTGTTAAAGGAGCTGAAATGGATTGGCAGTTTTTTATATACTGCCTATAATATCCACACATACCTAGAAAAATTTAAACATCTTTCACATTTTTAGGTATACTAATGTTTTTTATTGCTGCCACTTTATTCTGGTCAACAAAAATTTGTAATCCAGATACAACATGTCTAAGTACTCTCAAGGATTGAAACCCAAACTTACATTTCTTCAATACAATTGTCATATTAATTTCATCCATTTTTTGAAACACTCTACTCAGGTGATCTAAATGCTCATAAGATGTTTTTGAAAACAATATGATGTCATAAATATAAACCAAAAGCCATCCTTAAACCATTTCCTGATGAAAAACACTCTCAATCAATTTTTGGAAGACTGAAGGGGCATTATTTGGGCCAAAAGGCTTTCTCACATATTTATATATCCCCATGTGAGTTGTTATTAGTAAGAGATTCTGAGAATTCTTTTCCACAGGAATCTGGTGGTAACCTTTGTTTCTATCCAGACAGGATATATATTTTGCCACTTGTAAGTTAGCATGGATAGAAGCTATCTTTAGTAGAGTGTAAAAATCATCCACAGTGAATGTATTCAAGGCTCTTTAATCAGCACAAAATATTGCCTTATCTTTTTCATAAGAGATTAAAACTGGTGAAATAACGCAACACTTAGGTGTTGTGTCTACTTTTTCAAAAATACCCATTTCTAACAACATTTTAATGTTGTCTTCAATGTCTTTCCTTCTTTCAGGTGAAGCTGGGTAAGTTCTCTTTTTCAAGCTGTCATGAGTATTATACAAATCCCAAATTAAAGAGATTTTCATCTCATGCTCTTTGACCAATCCTAGTTCATTTGAACCATGAGCAAATGCATTAGGATAAGATTTTATCAATCTCAAAATATTTTTTTCTATAATTTTTGAGAGTTGAGGAGTGAAAGAGGCTTTTTTGCTTTTATTTTTTAATTCTACTGCTTCTGAGGTGGCTCTTCCACCTTGGAGTTGTTCTTCTTTAGGAGAAATGGAGTAAGCTGAATTTTCACAGCAAATCTTGAATTTTATTTTTCCATTCATGCCTATAGTGAAGAAACTATTTGCAAGATCTAGTTTGATGCAAAATTTGGTCAATAATTCATTGCCAATAATAAACCAATCACTAGAATTCATATTATCCATTACTAAGAATTCATATACTGCTATTTCATATCCATTATTATATTTAAATAATACAGAAGTTTTGTATTTGCCAATTGGATGTAATACTGAACCAAAACACCCCCAGTCTTTTGTCTGTACAGGTTCCAGTTTTTATTTATACTTACTATCAAGTTTCATTAATGTATTAATAGAAACTACACTAACTGCATCCTCAGTGTCAAGAATGGCATTCATTTTATTTCCACATATAATAACAGGTGCTCTAATAGGTGGTTTTTTCAAGTATCATGAGTTAAAACTTTAATTATTTCAGCTTCCTCAATGGAAGTTAAAGATTTATCTGTTTAAGGTATTGCATCATTCAGGAACATAATATCCTGTTCTAATAAATACATTGCATTTTAATTATCACTGTAAGAAATGTTACTTTTAAAATCCTCACTAGATTCCTCCTTTTCATTTTCATGCTTAATTTTTTTAGAGTCTTGTGAGTATTCAATAACATTTATTCTCATCTTAAAAGTATGACCTTTATCCCAAGGTTCATTACATTTGTAGCAAGTGTTACTTTCTTTTCTATTAGGGACAAGGTGAGCTGAAGGTTTTTTCTTCTCCACTGGTAACTTATTTGTAGTAGGTTTTAGTACCTCAACATTTTTCTTGTAATAATTATACCTGGTTTCATACTTGTGGTTCAATAATATTTCATTGCATATATTAATAAGCCCAGAAGTATCCCTGATGGTTTTATTTCTAGCTACAAAGTGTCTCTGACTGATATAGGATATTTATATATTATTTTTTCTTTCCACTCATCACAATCCATTTTTGGATCCATGGCTTTTATGATTTTTATTAAATTCATCAAAAATACCCTTGGTTTATCCCCAGAATTTGGATTATATCCAGATTTCTCATACAATCTTTGTTGAGTGATTCTAAATTTTGGGCCACCAAATTGCCTTTCAATTAGTGCCTTCCATTCAATCCAGTAATAGTTAACTCCCTCAATCAATATAGATTCAAACCATATAAAGGCCACATCTGTAAATAGAGATATAAATTTTGATGTAATTTCTTCATCAAGTAATTTTTATGAAAATTTTAAGTTATTGATTCTCTGAATGAATTTTTGCCAATCAGATTTTGAATCCCTGTCAAAAGAAGGGTACTGATCTAACTTAAGCCAGCTCTTTTAGTTGGCTTTTGCTTCCCTGACCTGAGGAATATTAAGTAACTCACTTAATTTGGAAAGATGATCATTTATTTCATCTTTTACTGATTTTCTATTCTCAGAGCCCATGACACTATTTTCATGTTCAATCATTGGATTTTGATATGTATTTTCCATATGAAGTGGTATATTTCCCATATAAGAGATGTTCTCATTTATTTTTTCATTAGTTTTAAATATATTTTCTACTTAAATTTCCACTCTTTTTAACCTATCCTTTATTACAGGTATATGAGTTAAAGTATCATTCAAATTTGAAAAATACAGTTTTACACGTCCTTCTATGGTAGCCATAATATTCTGAGAATGTTCTAATTTATTTTTTAAATTCTCAATCTCAGAGTTTAATCTTTTATTTTCATTTATTAGTTCATTATTTGAATTTTCAATGATTTTTAATCTATTGGCTGTAGTACTAAATGATTGTGAAAGGTTTAATAGTACACTTTTGAAATTTTCTTCAATGGTATCTTATTACTGTGGTAAAGAAGGTCATACAAGGATGATGTGTAATACACTTCAAAAAGATAAAGAAGATAAAGTTGTTTTTGAAGAGGGTAAATTTATGATGCTAGAGGATGGAACCAAACTTGTCATGGATAATGATTGAGGGATGCGAGCAAAGGTCATTGATAATATTAATAAGAAGACTATGGAGGCCAAGTCTAGTAAGGGCAAGGAGACTGCGGATAAAAACCCAAAGTCAGTAAATTTTGCAGTTACTTGTGCAGTTTTGGATTTCAAGTCAAAGAGGGGGCAATCCCAGCACCACTCACTACAGAGCAGTTGGAGATTTTTGCAGCCAAACATAAGAAAATGGCTCCACCAACTATTTGTAGACTAAGAAGGGCTGGCGCCAAGTATGCAAATCCTGAGGATATTGAGGAAGTAGGTTATACTAAAAGGGAGAATACACCAGTTCCACTCGAGGATGTGGCAATGGAAGATGATTCTGCAAACAAAATAGATTATGATATGGATCAGCATGCTGAGGAGCAACTGTTAGAGGAGCCAGAGGTAGTTCAGAAAAGAGTGGTACCGGAAGAAGGAATTCCAGGAGCCAATCATGATACTCCAAAGAATCTTCCAGGTAGAGCCAAAGCTGGAGTTAAGATGACTCAACCAAAATGGAGGATGAAGCATCCATGTTACTCTGATTTTCCTAAAGCAGAGGAGGATTTAGTTGCACAGTGTTTGAAAACTATGGTTTCAGTTCCATTGGGTGTGCTAACGGCAGTAGCACGGGATGTAGCAAATTGAATTGTGGATAAGTACAGGAGGAAAAGGGTTTCTAATTGTGCTGAGTTTGAAGTTGGAGAATATTCTTTTCAACCAACTATGGGACTAACAAGGGTACCACATTATGCAGGTCCTTTAGGATATTTAACAATTACAATTAATGGGAAGCAGATCAGAGCGCTGGTAGATACTGGCTCTCAGATTACTGTAGTTTCAGCGGAGGAACCTGTGGATATAGTTTTTCCAGTAAAAGATGGTGAAGGAACTGTCACAGGTATTGGAGGAAGTAGGTTACCAGTTATAGGGGTAGGTGAATATGTTAAAATGCGGGTTGCAGGAGCATTGAGAGACCTATATTTTCATGTTCCTATGGGTGCAGTAAAACTAGTTTTAGGAAACCCACTTCTAATGGATTATTCAGTGAAAATATATTATTTTATGAATAAAACCATAGGAAACAGGATTATGGGTGATTATGGAATTCCGGTAATGGCATTTTTGGTAGCACCTAAGGATGGTGGTTGGGAAACTAAGTATGTTGGATTAGTGAGCTTAGAGAAGGAAAGGGAGTTTTATAAGGAGGAGGAAAATGGGTGTTGACTAGAGTGGCACCAATTATTTCATTAGGGGCTGGCATTCTAGGTACTACTATCTCCCAGAGTAAGAGTAACCTGGATAGTGATCAGTCAGTCCAAGTAGGGATACAAAAAGTGGGGCTTCATAAGTGTCTTTTTAATACTACTATAGAGTTTATTGTTCCTGGAATTTTTAGTTTCTTTAATTTTGGTTATTTTTATACTTATATTAAAAAGAAAAGACAAAAATATGATGTAGGTACAACTCATAGCTACATTAGAAAATGTCTAATATTAAGTAATGAAGGTAGAAGCTGGCGCTTTCTAGCATCAAAGTATAAAACAGTGAATGTACCAATGCCAGATTTGAACCCTCCTTTTCAGAGGCCGGCTCTGTCAAGAAATTTGTATGACACACCCTTAACTAAGTTTCCACTGGAATTTATGCCTACAAAGAGGATAAATTTAGAGAGTATTCAGATGGTTAACTTTGGACCAGAGGATTGGTTTTTGCAGGAAGAAAAGAATTTATTGTTACAGGTTATGTTTTTATGGAAAAATCTATTGCATTTTCAGAAGAAGAAAGAGGCTTATTGAAACACTGTTATGGGAAACCTTATATTGTTCTAGTTATACCTCATGCACCATGGCAAAAGAAAGTGTTTCCCATACCAGTGGCAATAAGGGAAGAATCTACAGAACTAATTAGGGAAAGATTAAAGTCTCTCTTGTACAAAAAACCAATGTCTAGCTACTCAATTCCAGTATTTTGTGTTGTAAATCATAATGGTAAGTTTAGGGTTGTTCATGATTTGAGAGAGATGAACAAGGTTACAGTTAAGGATGCAGGGTTACCACCAACGCTGTGGTAGCCTAAAGTTTAGTATGGCACCTAAGTATGTAAATGGAGTTATTACGGCATTCAAGATTGGCGTTAATATTTTTTTTATAAAAGGGTTTTATTTAATTTATTTGACTTTTAAATATGAAGAAATTGGTCAAGAGCAAATGCCTACGCGAAAACAACTTATTTTACAGAGAAAACTTATTTTTACGGTCTGAAAAGTTTATAAGTATCAAGTCGAGTCACTCAAGAACCTTGGGAAATTTTTCCAGAATTTTTATTATTTTTCTTATATTTTTAAATGAATTTTAAAGATTTATAGAAATATTTACGTATTCAGAAATTACTTAACTTCGATGAATTTTCACGGGGTAATTAGAGCTGCGCAGACTACAAAAATCAGTTTGAAATGTAAAGGGGAAGTGGCTCTATCATGTGTAATTTTTCTAGATTTTTTATTATAGTTTTAAAGGTTCTAATTGAGTCCGGAAGTCGGGACGGACTCCGCTTCGACTCCGTATGGACTCCGTATGGGCTCCGGATTGACTCTGGGAGAGCTCTGGAGGGGAAAACTTAGGCACGTGACTAGGAATACTTAAGAGCCTCTTAAACTCGAAATTGAGGGGGGGGGGATCATCATACAGCTTAATCTTTAACCACCACGGTCTCATTTTTTATTACTCAACAAATTAAATAAATTTGTAATACCCTTATAACTTTATATTTTATATATAACATTTTAGAAATACTACTCAACAATTTAAATCACACTTCATACAAGGTATCTTTAGAAAGGTCTTCATCACTGGGACTTGATTATTTCTGTCTCATAAAAATTCAAATTATTATAAAAACATAAAAGTCAATCTTTTCAGATCTTTCACTGGTACACCTTAATTGTGGTTATCAGTATTTCTTTCTCAACAGCCACTTTTATTTAAATCTCAATAAGCGTTAAATATTTTAGAGTTTCATTATTTTTATCAATCAGATCCAAGTAGACTGGTTAGCTTAGTGATTTAGAATTCCCATTTTGTTATTTTTATTGGAAGGACGGGGTTTTCAGCTAAATCCACACATCTCCTCTGGATTCTGCTTACAGCAAGGCAACTGTAAGAGTTTACCTTACCATAACGCCAGAGGGATTCCTGGAATCTTTTTCAGGGAGAGCATGTTATGGATTAGGGGATATAATGGGAGGATACAATGAGCACAAGTTAGATATGTGGTCAAGACCCATGACTACCTTTGAAACTCCATTGGGGCTCTTTAGGTTGATCTGGCTACCACAGGGGGCTACAAACTCAGTGGCAGTATATCAGGCACAGATGATGTGGGTATTACAGGATGAAATTCCAGAGCATGTAGAAATTTTTTCCATTATGGTGGTATATAAGGGCCAGTAACTTATTATGGCAGGTAGTTTCTAGAGGAGAACCTATACATTAGAAGGTTTATTTGGGAATATGCTGTTACTCTTGAAAGGGTACTATTTTGGATAGAAGAGGCTGGTTTGAGGGTCTCAGGGAAAAAAATTGCTTGTTGTGTGCCAGAGCTAGATGTTGTTGGTCATTTTGTATGTAGGAAGGGAAGAATTATTACAGAAAAACAAGGTACTCACATGGCCAAGACCAAGAAACAATATGGAAGCTAGGGGGTTTTTAGGTACTTGTACCTATGTGAGAATGTTTATTTGTGATTTTGCTCTGGTGTCTTTGCCATTAAGCCATTTGACAAGGAAAGATGTTGCTTGGGATTGGACAGAGGAATGTGAAGAATATTTTGAGTTGTTAAAAAGATTGTAGGAAAAGATATTCTCTTGAAGAAACTAGAATATGGGCCAGGTTCCGGAACGATTACTCTAGCCATAGATTCAAGTGTCTCTGCAAAAGGCACAGTGTTGATGCAAGAAGACAAGGAAGGAAACAATAGGCCTTCCCTTTATGAGTCAAAGGCTTTTACCAAGGTTGAGTCAAGGTACTCTAAATTTAAATTGGAGTCATGTGGGATTGAAAAGATTTTGAAAAAGTTGCAATGGATGCTATTGGGGAAACATTATGAGTTTCAGGTTGATGAGCTATCTTTGGTGAAAATGATCAGTAGTCCAATTTTACAAGACAGGCCAATGACTAGGTTGGTAGCGCAGATTAATTTTTTTTCATTTGATTTATTCCATAAGCCAGGAAAATCTTTCACAATGCCAGATTCTTTTTCAAGAAAGCTGTTGTGGGAAGAAGATTATGAGGCAGAATAATTTGAAGAAGATAAAAAGTGGATAAACAGCATAGACTATTGTTATCAAAGGTTTAATAATAAAGGCATCCCAGAAGATGTAAAACTAATGTTCAATGTCTGGGAAGATGTAAAGCTAATGACTAGCAACCAGAAAGATGTTAAACTATCATCGTTAACTAGGAGGGTTTGTAATGAAAATAAGAAAAAAAGGTTTAAGAATGATGTTCTTTCTAGAAAAGATCATGAGAAAACAAATGTACGAGGGTTAGAATTTAAAGCTAAATGTAGTAAAAAGAGGAGCAACAGATGAAAGGGCTCAAGATTCAGATGTAAATGACTCAATCATCAGACAAGAAGATGATTCTCTACTGGAAAAAGAAGGATTAAATGAGTACTCAGCTGACCAAGTGGATTGTTTAAAAGATTATCTAGAAGGGAATAGGAAACTGAAAAATTGTGATGAAGACACATGGCTCAAAAGAAGGAAGCAAGCTAAAGACTACCTTATTAAAGATGGAAGGGTATGGAAAGAATGCTGATTTACCCTTCAACTGGTTATAATGGATAGAGGCATGAAAGAAAAGATTCTCAGAGAATTACATGAAAACCTAGGACATAGGGGTCAAGATGAAACCTATAGAAGAGTTAAAGAAAGGTTATGGTGGCCTAATAAGAGAGCAGAGGTCAAGGATTGGGTTCAATTTGCCCAGAATGTCAGTTTAGGAGTTACAGAAAGCCTAAAGAAAAGGGGAAAGAAACAGGTGAAGACACTTTTTTTGGCAGAATTAGCTTAGATGCAGTTCATATTAAAGAAGGATGCTTCAAGTAATTGGTAGTAACCAGGGATGATCTTTCAGGATGGGTCAAGGGAACTCCATTTGTAAACTTTAAGGTGAGTAATGTAGCTGAATTTTTCAAGAAGTAATGGGTGTATAGATATGGAGTAATGAAAATGGTAAATGTGGATGGGGGAGCTGAATTTTCTAGGGAATTCCAAGAAGTTGTTAAAGGGATTGGCACTAAAATTTGAGTTGAAAAATTGTATTACCCAGAGGCAAAAAGAATGATTGAGAGAGGGCATCAAGTAATAAAAGATGTGCTTGTTAAGCTATGTGGAACTAATTGGGCTAAATGGGAGAGTTAAGTGCCTTTAGTATTATTTGCAGATAGGATTTCAGTAAAAAGGATGACAGGTTTTTTACCTTATGAACTCATTTTTGGTCCAATGGGGGTATTACCTATTGATCTGAAAGCTAGATCTTTTCTAGAATGTGATTGGGATCAAGTGCGCTTGACAAAGGACTTGATTTTAGCAAAAGTAGAGCAGCTTGAAAGTAAGGATGAGCTCTTGGAAAAAGAATTTGAAAGAATGATGCAGATTAGGAAAAAATCAGTAGAATATTGGGATAAGTGCTTAGCCCACAGATTAAGGGAACCATTGAAACCAGTGGATTTGGCATTGATATACAATAGAAGTCACAAAAATCAATGGGGAAAAATTTTTGTGGAAAGATGGAACAGTCCTTATAGGATCAGAAAACAAAAACTGGAGGGTCTTACTTACTGTAAGAGTTTGATGGTACTGAATGGAAATGACATGTAGCAGCCAATAAGATCAAAATATTCTACCCAAGAGGGATATAAGTAACATAAGAAGTACCTCCTGAATGAGACAAAACTACCAAATTTATGTTTTGAGCTTCACAAAGAGTATAAACTATCAGAAGTATTTTTAGGAGGCTATGACACAACTGTGATTGATAGAGTGCTAGAAATGGAAAAGAAAATATGTCTGAATAAGCGGTTGGAATTAGCGCTCAACTTAAGTTTTGTGAATTTAAGATGTTTTGTTGTTAGAGCATATATGAGTAAAGGGGTCAACTGGATAGAGGAACGGCTGTCTGGGCAAATTGGAAGGCTACAGTATGCTTAGCAGAAGGCTGGCAGCTTAGTTGGAGAAGATTGTCAGATGGAGCACCCAATTCAGAGACCTGGG